>JALIZH010030370.1:85000-409444 GCA_030522465.1 Rhipicephalus appendiculatus | reverse complement strand
AGAGCACTATCTCATCCGTGTAGCAGCGCTTGGGAAAGTCGAACGTAGCACCAGCGAAACTTGCCGTTCTTCTCTGAAAATATCTCGAAAACTCTAGACATACTAGCGTGCGTCAAATAGAGTTTGCGGCGACGAAAAAAAAAATACGGCTTCAATGCACGCGATGGTGGGACAGTGATGCTGTAAACGACACCCAGAGCGATTACCCATCGCGACGTCAAGCTTGAATGGTCTTCCGCATTAGAATCGTACAAGAGTGAGATTGGCGTCTGACCTCCACCGGGAGCGATGGCCAAAAAGTGCGTCTGATTTTTGTAGACCGGATGTCTCATCGTACGCAACCGTCTGACTCGACGCGTTCATAGTCATGGCGCATAGCTTTGGGTCATCCAAGTTCCCGACGTCCTTCGGCCGCTCGACCTGGTCTTCGTCTATCTCCCCTTCGTCTGGGAGACGTTCGAAAGTCTGTGGGTTGAAGCGAATGTTGTTGAACTTGAGAAACCGACTCCGGAGAAGAACGTTGTGGGAGATTGCCGCGTCTGAGCCTCAGAAGTTAATCCATGGTAGCCGATTCCGCCAGCGTTCACGCCCAAGCCCGGCCAGAGCCAGCAGGGTCCGGACCGCGCTCAGCGCCGAGCATCAACCACGGCACGCACCACAAACAACGCGCGCACACCGTCCTTGTCTCTTTCATCTCCACCGCGTCCCTCTGGTGGCTCTCCGATAAACGTGTATAAAATTTAGAATCTGCACCATTGAAGCGGTTGATAGCGTTGTACCTTTGTCGCTTACGCTGAGCGTCCTGGACACCATGTTCATCCGTGGCACGAGCACTTCGCCGTTGTTCAGATTGTCGTCTCTGTTCTCGACGCTTATATATATATATATATATATATATATATATATATATATATATATATATATATATATATATATATATATATATATATATATATATATATATATATATTTTTTTTTTTCTTACACATACCGAACCCACTGAACTTTCCTGCTGAATATATAGTAATACTGAGCTGTATGCTGTAGTTTTTGCCCACGCGTTTTCTGCCCATGCGTTTTTTTTTTGCCCATGGAGACGAAACCATTGGAGGAGGGGGGGGGTAGAGTAGAGGTAGACAGCTTCGTTGTAAAGTTACGCCTCCACGCATCATGCATGGCTTTGAGCATTTCCTCTCCTTTCATTACCTGAACATGTTGCGGGAACTCCTGGTTGAGACGCATTTGCGCAGCGCAACCACGTGCACGGCGGCAACCAGTGGCAGCCACGGTACCTACACGACTTTGTTGCACGTGGCTTTGTGCACAGGAACGCCGCTTATGAAATTCGCCAATGTCTCTCACGCCAGCTTGATGCGTAGTCGATGACGACATCGCGAGAGAAAGAGCAAGTTGTTTTTGCCTGTTTCTGAGACGGAATAGTTAGTTGTACATTCATATGTGACAAGGATGTAATCGCGAGCCATGGGGCTTCAGGCGAAATGATAGTCTTCAGATCTCCGAAGCCGATACGAAGTCGATTGTCTAGTAAGGCTGAACATATAGGGATATGAAACCTTGTGTCAAAGTGCGTCATAACACTGAAACTTACGTACATCACAGCACTCACTCTTGCAGTGAATGTGGCGCTACGTGTTCATTTCTTTTGTCCTTTTGTGAGAGTCTCTGGATCGAAATACACTTTCTATAGTCTGTGACAACTTAAGAAGTCCGGAGAGGCCCCGCCCAGATGACCGAAGCGCGGCAGCCGATCGCCTCCGCGACTAAAGAAACATTCTCGCTCATGCACTCGGCCACGTTCTCCGAGGGCGGGTCACCGGTCATCCGGCTCACGACATCAGTCTGGAGTGCGTGCCCGTTGGTGCATGCAGGCTTGTGCGCATCCGCCTTTGAGGAGAAAGTGCCGTGGACTTCTGAAGTTGTATTCCCACTATCATGGGCGTGCGCAGGGTTACCCTTCAGGGGGGAAGGGGGGCGAAGGTTCCGCACCCCCTCCCTATTATGTCAATGTATGGGACAGACACTCAAAAAGAAAAAAAAAGAGTATTGGTTACTCTTCTGAGTGAGTCCTGCCACGTATATGACTCTCTTTAAAGATACACGTTGACTCTTTTTTGGTTTCCATGGTTCTCCGAAGGGAGTATAATTATCTCCAAAGAGCATTCACGAGTCTCTTCAGAGAGACTGATGTACGTGGAAACAAGGCAATATGTTGGGCGAGTTGGTTTTTAGCTTCCATACGTATTTTACAGCGCGAGAAGACACGACAGAAAGGAAGGCACACAAGTGTGTCTTGTGTGCTTTCCTTTCTGTGGTGTCTTCTCGCGCTGTAAAATACGTGCGTGGCAAGTCAGAGACAAACTCTTTTTAGGGTCACACGACTCCCTCACGAGAGTATAATATACTCCAAAGAGAGTTCGCATGACCCTTTAAAGAGAGTTATGTGCGTGACAAGTCAGCTGGACACGCAAAAAGTAGTCAAATGACTATTTTCTTCCTTGAAGTGCAAGAAGCAGGCTCACCACAGGTGGCAAGCGAGTGAGTAACGAGACTTAGACACACAATGTACGTAGGTTCAATTATTTTTTTTTGTTTTCTTTTATTAGAAGACGGACACATGATAACGGGTCGACCTGAGTATGTCACACTCACAGACAGATTGACAATCTTTTTTTTTTTTGTTGAGAACAACACGCGCATTCCCCGCACATACGTGCACACTGGAAATAGAGACGAGAGAGAAAGAAAACCTCACCACACATGTGAAACAACGCACACCGGGTTCAGAAACGTTGCCTCCGTCAACTCATGCACACTGGCGCGCGATACACTGGCTAACAAGAGGTGAGCTACAAGATTTTTTTTTGTTTTGGTTAACGTACTCTCGAAGAACACGTACACTTCTACGACCACTTCCGAAACGACGTTCTCTGCGGTATATTCGCGTGAAAATTGTACAGGTAATGACGGCAGCGCGTTGTCCCAACGAAGGGAGCAAACAGCGAGGGGATCAGTGGACAGACACAACGAAAACGAAACAGACGAGTCAAACAAAACGCTGACATCTTCGCTTATCCGAAGATCGGGGTCAACGCACGAGGGGATGATACAACTGTATGAACACTTCGCCCCATCTTTTCCCGCTCACTCACCTGGTGGACGCTTCGCGAGTGTCCGACGATAACACTGTATTTACATAAGAAAAAAAAAAGAAGAAAACAACGACATCGATAGTGGGTCTTTTCGAGTGTTTCCTGCACTCGAAATGGTGCAGACGTGCATTGGGATGGGAGCACGGGGATGACACACGTTATATTGTACTGACCCTGACAAGAGTGTCGAGGGAAATGCGCGCGCGCGGCAAACTGCTTTTAACACACGAATATAGGATACTACATGACGCGTGGGACGCCACGTACGCACACACGAACAGTTATCGGGGGTAAGTGAGGAAAATATGGACAGCCGCCCAGCCGAACGGACAAACCCGATTATGGCGGACTGTCCCGATTGTGACGTAATAGCGCTGTAGACGGAATAGGGTGAAGACGCTACGTTGTGTTTTGCCTTCGTGCACTCGGCATTCTGCCTACAGCGTCGACGTTATGTTTTAATGTTCTACGTGATAATGCCATTGTTTCTACGACTTCCCATTTGGACGTTCTCGTCAAATGCTGTGTAAGCAATTCTGTGTTCATGCAAATGCACAGTTCAGTGGACTTATAGCCGATAAAGAAAGGGTAGCCACCCATTTTATACGTTCTGATTTGAAGGTGAAGTTTCGATACAAATTTAAATACGTGTACGCTCTCTAGGGTGGACCACTGTTAGCACGTAAGCTGGACTGGAACAAAGGAAGGAGTGTGTCGACCACCACGACACTAAAAGGAATTCACCAGATGACAAAGGTAAGCACAGAAACATGCCATATTTTTCGCCGCAGCTCTCAATTACTTTTTCTCGGGCCTCACTTTGCGAAAATCTGCTTTTCATTAAATCGTCTTCAGCTCTCGTCATTGCCTCGTTCACCAACCTCGTCGACGTTATCGTCTGTATCGACGTGGAAGATGAAAATAGAATTTAAAAAAAAAAAGGAAAGAGAAATGTTGCGAAATACGGCCCAGTATATTTACTCTCGGCTGTGTAGATTTCAACCAGGAGTCGTTGATAAGCGCAGTCTTAATATATCAATGATAACGAGTGCGCTAGAACCGGTCCCACACACGTTCTCCCGATTCTGGTAATCACCCGACTCTCTCTAATCCAACAACGAACTGGAGAGTTGGCTATCACAGCGCCAGCTGCCAACTTTGCAGTCTCGAAGGAACTAACTGAATGACTAGTCAACACGGATGGGAATACAGCAGTTCCCGAAACAGTGTGGGGGGGCGAGGGACGCACTTACTCGCACTTAACGTGCTACAGGATGTGTGACATGGTCGGAGAGGAAACTACGCGGGCTTGTCAGCACGTGTACTCTCTAACACTTGTGAATTAGATGTGAGTGAACGTTACGTGCAGCACGCGAGGCAAGAACTTTGCACAGACGAACCTTCACAAAGCAATCGAATTGCTCCAAGGTCTTTTCAATTAGCATCGTACACTTGATCGTTTATTTGGTGGCCAGCTCAAAGACAGGGAAAACCATTCTTGCGGACTGTGCTCTATTTTGTCTTCATATATATCTTTTTGTAGCACGTTACTAATTAACAGAAGGAGTCTTTTACATGCACTAGCAAGATACCAGAGGCAGAGACCAAAGATATTAGGTAGGCAGGTAAATCAGTGTAGATGACAGGCTGACTAGCCCGTGAGATATACATCGTGGTTTTGGGACGTAGCATCCCAGCAACACAACAGTCCGCAAGATAGAAACGTGATGGCTTCAAGATTGACTAGTTATCGTAAAGTACAGTAAACTTACGTTCCCCCCTAATCACATAACGGGAGCGCCAAGTGAGCCCCCCGATGTTGACTTGGCTATGCGCTTAACGGTAGGGAAACGCGCAAACAACACAGGACACAGCTTCCCTACCATAAGCGCATCGCCGACGAGCCAATATGAACCAAGCTAGCCCCTTTCACTTGCATTACCCCCTATGTTGGGTTTTTGACATAATGGCAACCGAAGACCCCAGGTGTTGCATTTTAAGAACTGTTCACTTTCCACATTTACCTCCGGAAAGCCGGGAACCGAATGCAGGCGAGAAGGAAATCACCGCTACATCTTCATTTTTGTATCCGCTGCGAAGCTTGTTTCGCACTCGACCAATCGGCGAGTGGGATGGGGGAAGGGGGGTCGGTGCGGTGAAACTTGGGTCCTGCTAACGGAGAACCTTGCGCCCGCCTGTGGTGCAGAGCGTCATTACGAATATCTGCCAAAAAGATCAGATAAATTTGGGCAGAGAGGACCGATTACTTTTTAATTACCATCCATATAGGACAGTTTACGGTTCGTAAATATAACACGAACTGCCTTTTATGGAGCTTCTAAACCTGCATGTGAGCTATTCTTTCCATCTCGTTTGACCTAACCAAGATGGCGGACCTAGACTAGCATCATAATGAAGTGAACAAGAGGGCCGGTTGTAGTTTTCCTTAGTGACTTCGCCATACATACTTCTTAAACACGTCCATCGCGCAGAATGCGGCCATCTTGAGCTGGGCAAGATCTAAAGTGTGGGAAAGCCACCTCACGGAGCATCGTTTGTTACTCCGCAGTACCTTTTTTTTTTTTTTTTGCCCCCCGTACTTATAGCCCTACCTTGAGATAAGAATCAGTTTGGACCTTTCGGGCGAGCAATCTATCCCTATAGCTGCATTTGAAAGTTTGCCTCTTGTGTTTTCTTCAAGTGATATCGAACTTCAGCGCCTCTCAAACATACTACACCAACATCGCTGCGCTGGGGAAACGGAGGACAACGTGTAATGGCGCTGCGCAGCAGTAACATAAGCTCTCTCGCGCGCAACACTTCGCACAGTCACGTGTAAACGACGTGCAAGGAAACAACTTTGACACTTGGTTTTTGCACTTACACTCTATGATTCGTGGCAAGGCGTGAACGAAAATATGGGCGACGCTACACAACAGTTCTTTTCTCCCTCTTCTCGTGAGAACCATTCGGCAAAACAGACTCTTCTTTCGAGAAAAGCTCCCAGTCTTCGCTGCGTTTTTCTCACTAAGACGACATATGAGACTGAGAGCGAGACTAAGACGTTGCGAGTTTCTCGTGAGAAGCGTTTCACTGAACGCGCATCTGTCGTATGATGATGCTACTGTTGCTGAAATGTAAACTACGACGCTAATTAATGTCTAGGCAGACTAATGCTAATCAATTAGATGGACATACTCTACTGCTTATCATGCGAACGCAGCCGAGCCAAGCCCGGATATTCTCGTAGGCTCGGGCTACGGTCGCAGTAGTCTCGCTTCACGCCGTGTAGCACATGCACGCGAGGGACGCATCAACGGCGAGCTTTAGCTTATCGACACCTTATCTACGATTACAACTATTCACGCACAACCTACCAGTTTCGCGTGTTTAGCCAAGTGACGCCGAACGCATACCAAGCGCAGACTAGCAGGCAGGTGCGAAACTGACGTGTGGCTGATACTGGAGCGGTAACAGCATAGTGCAGCCACGGTATCCTGATACTGTATGATACTTAGTCAACGAAAGTAACCTGCTTGGTCGGTGTCGCTATGGAACACGCGCCCACTAAGCATCGCTGAACAGGGAACTTGGATGCTCGCGCTGATACCGACGCGGCACAATCTTTGGTCGTAGATGGGCTCGAAGAACACGAAGCACGAAGAACAAATACCATAGAAAAAAAATGTTTGTGAACACCTGTACCTAGAAGGCGAAGTCCTAAACGTTTCTTAAGCTTCGGAATTGTTTTAACAGGGAGCGAACAGCGAGTTTCTGAACAAGGAGATCAAACAGACACGCGAACCTTTGAAGCGCTATCTTTAGAGTTCTGCAGATAATCGTTACCTCGCGTGGAGTATCCGCCAGACGATAAAACTATCGATAGTATGCAGTCGGTATGTACACATATGTATATAGGCTTGTCACATATATTAGCGAGTAACACGTACGCGAGACCCTGCGGATACGTAGAGCACACTCAAGTGCGGACTTTCCATTTTATAGGCCCTATGTATTTTATACATACATATGTATACGCTGAACCTCGGCGACTATGCGAACCATTTTTTTTTCGTGGAGTCCCCGTTATGTATACATGAGACCTCCACAAACGAAGAGGACAGGTGACCTACACGTGCGGACTCTCTCAAAAGCAGGGACTCTGAGATTCGGGAGTTGTGTGAATTTATGGCACGCTTAGTTTGGTTTTCGCACACCTAAACACAAGAACGCGCGGTTCGTTCACGAAACCGAAAACATAGAAAATCGTTAAGAAAGTTTAGCGGCATCCCCGTACATACCAGGCGATCAATATAAGTGGATTATCCGTCATACGCTAAAAATTATTTGTTGCTCTAACCAAAAACACAACGGGGGGGGATTAAAATACACCTTGATCGAAATTCCGAACAAAGCGGAAACGAGCATCAGGATGGACTCCTGAATGGCGCAAAACACAGCCCTTGCGCACAACGGCGAAATATCAACTCATATAAACGAAAAAGAAAAGAACAAAGCGTACAAGATGACGTCACCAAATCCAGCACTCATCTTTTGTCTACGAGTGCGACCTTCAGCATCGAGGAATGAGCTTACCGACTAAGGGGACATCGTCGCCTGTACCCAAGCAATCACTAGCTTGAAGTTTTTAGGCGCGGATTCACTAAGTTAGACCGTAAAGAACATGAAGTGTATGACGCACATACTAACTCGCTGTGCAGCACATTTTCACCATGTCTGCACCACGGAATAAGTGGTTAGATGTATGACTTCATTTTTTATAGGCTTTTTATCGCGCCCCATCGTCATCTGGCTCACTGTGTCCCAGAGATAGTTTTGTAATCTTTCGTGTGCCTTCGTTTCTAGTGCACGTAACGTTGCAAGTCTTCACCATAGTTGACGGTCGCCAGTTGTTTTAGGTAGTTTTGTGCATTTAGTTTATGGCTTGTGCTGAGAAGATGAGTGGCCGGTACCAATAAACGTGCCATCGCCTTCTGATATTACACATCAGCAAACAAACTAGGAACTCATTTTGAAAAAAAAAAGAATGAAAGTAGTAGTACAAAGTCCAGAAATATGAACGTTTCTCAATTGGGATTTATGATATAATTAAGGAGAGGTCAGCTTATTCTAAACTGCAAGACAACATAGTATTTTCTCAATGAGTGGCCGCACACGTCTGCACCTTAAGCCTCGAAAAAGTACCAGTGATAGATTGGTCGTTTTTCGTATGGAATAGGAGGTAACATATAACGTGCTCAGACTACACAATAATTAAGTCATAGTTGAACGTAAGCGCCCCCCATAAAACGCAGTCTGAAATAAGTAACGTCCATTAGCGTAGCCAAAAAATTGGCTTACTCTCTGCAGTCAGTGCACACCATTCTAAAAAGCACGCTATCTCGCACGCTGCATTTTCGAAAAAAAAAAATAATAATGCACGCAGGGTCAGTTATTTTCGACGAGTTTGGCGAGTCTTCTTCGAAGTACAACGTTCACCTTAAAAATCTCGAAACGTGACTTCAATTAAGAACATCAGAAACAGCAGGAGACCGGGACGTCACAATACACAATTATGCGGTTGATTGGCAGGAGACCTCATACTTATGTTCTCTGTGTGATTACATGCAGGGTACTCATTTTACGCAAGTTAAAAAAAAAAAAAACACGGCGAAGCTGCGGACATAATGGTGCCACAGCCACTTCTTGGATGTGACCTAGCGTGATTGCTCAGACATGGTTTCGACACAAATACTAACAACATCCTGTCAGTTTTTTTTTTCTTAAGATGAAATTTCGGTCAGCAGTAAATGAAATATGAAAGGTATTTCTTTGCCCAGGCAGAATTGCTGTAGGAAACAACCATAAACGCTGCCCCCCATCAGGCCACGAAACTGCGGACACAAAAGCAGGGGCATTGGGAAAAATTGATCACACGCACAACTCACTACCTCCTGCGCAACAGAATGCTGCCTTACCCACGCAAATGTATGTTCAAACATGGACCTTCGTTCGATGCATAATAGCTGTCTGGAATGTGTGGCGTTGACCAAAAGCGGCTGATCTTAGTCACAGATGGCGCTTTCGAGGTCACGCAAGTTTAGTGAGACACTGAGCTCGAATACATTTTGAATTCACCGTACGGCATGACACAAAAAAGAAAAAAAGAAAGAAGAAAATAATAGGTTTATTTTGCAAGTGCTGCGTGTAATACATAAACGGCCGCTTCCGAAAAGCGATACGAAAATTTAGCGTAGCTTTTTCTTTCTTTTTTTTTTCACTTTTCACAGATGACAGATTGTTTGCCATTACAGTTGCTGTAAATGCTGTCCTCAACGTTCGGGATTCTTGAATTTCACAGTCGCTTTATGAACGAATAACTCGATTACGACGTTATCAAATTTAACCTCTGCAGATATAACCTTGTCCAACTCACTGAAACATGGAAAGAGCGTTGATTGAGTCCAAAAAGAAATGGCTCCCATTGTAGTATTTTCGATAGATGCACGTGGCTAAATCATCGTGGGCGAGGATAATGAAGACGACCTCACGCTTAACCTTCTCGGTTGTATGTAGCGGCGTTAGACTTGTCCTTCTGCCAAATGCTTGTCGTACACACTCTACACCCGATACAGACTCTTCCCACGTTTAGGACCCCTCAGCTGTCCTTATAGCTTCCTGCAACGGCACGCGTTCTCTAATATCCTGGCATTATGAAAGTAAATGTTGTAATCTAGATTAGTGCACCGCGTCGCTTCAGTAGAGCGGCTGGCAACATGCACTCTCCCAAATCCGCCTCAAGAATACAGATTGACTCTCAATGGATCGCCTCTCAGTGGATGGATTTAGGACATTATGCGAATGTCGAGAACCCATTTTAGCGGGCGACTTCAACATCAAATAACGTTAAAGACATTAAATAACCGGCTTAATCAGCTGACTAGCTGACGCAAAATTAACAACTAAACAAAAACACCACTCCAGAGTGCAAACCTACTGGGGAATTGTCAGAGCACACGCTTATTGCTGCCCGATTTAAAATTTTTGAGATTAGAGAGACATGTTTCTGGTTCATCGGCAAGAAAGACTACAACGACAAACAAACAAACGCGTCTTGTCCCATGCCTTGTTACAAAGCGACCACTCACGCTCACATTCACACCGTTCCGCAGAACACACTTCAAAAGCTCGAGCGACAGGTGGCAAAGGCTGGTGCAAGACAGCGTGGAAACCTAGCGCAGTGGTATATGCACTATGGGCGAAGCAATATTTACACAACTCGCGAGCAATGAGCCAAGACATTTAGGAGCAAATCCACACACATGGCACGACAATTCGTTAAGTGCTCACATAATGGATCACTTCCGGCGTTGATTTTTCTCAGCGTGGATGTCCAAATGCAAAGGGTTTAAAGAAAAAAAAAATGTTCCATGCAAAACTTTTTTTTTTTTTTTTTTTGCGTTGAAACCGACAAGCTTCTGCCAGTCTCGATTTCATGCGTATTACAGATATATACTTCCGTGTAGAACTATTCATTAACTTTAATGCATTTAACGGCGTCAGTGTTTACGGAAGGTGCGGATGAGCCTCCGTTAGTCTGTTCTGAAACCAAAGAGTTATCGAAAGCTCCAGAATTGATCAAAGGTCAAAGACATTCAAAGGAGACACACCGCATTTAAATTTTGAATACACGCTTGCGAGAAGTAACATCAATAAAACGAAATTACCAATCCGCACAAAATGCAGAGCTTCGCGAGGAACTCATTTTCGCTCTTGCTGCTAATGATGTCAACGCGAGTCCACGGTCAATTATCCTGTAAGCGCTGCGCCACCACTAAATTGAATTCATTGTGAGACGAATTACGTTTAAGCGATGGCTTTCTCCGTTTGCCTATCCCCACAAAGGACCAGCGCCTCCCTATTTCTCAATAAAGGACTTTCCATAAATCTTTATTAAATTAAATGCGAACAGCTACACACAACACACATGCAGGGTGAACGTCTCGTAGACATCTAGAAGCGTACATAGACCCGTATCGAAGAACTCTTGAACTGTACATCCGGCGAGGCTACAGAGGAGGACTCTCACAGATATCTTTGGCGTATAGATATTCTTCTCGCCACGCGGCATACATGACTGCGACTAACAAGCTGATACAGAGAGAGAGAGAGAGAGAGAGAGAGAGAGAGAGAGAGACGGCTTCATGAAAACGCACTACGACTACAGAGACCTGTCCCTTTTGTTCTTCCACGATGAATGTCAAAATAAACGTCAACTAATCGTGACGTCGAGTACGCATACCCTGGTATCGCAGTGACTAATCACGCAATAAGATTTTTATCCAGATCTAACGAAAATAAAGAAGCGATTTTTTGTAGGAGCTTTCGTCTCCAGAACTCTTACAAACCAGCGAGAGCCTGAACGGGGGACATCTCTGACCATTCAAAAAAAAAAAAAAAAAGAGAAAAACGCACACATCATGGAGACGACCCCGATCCTTCACTTAGACGTCGACTGGTAGTGGCATTCGCAGATCGGCGTTCGTGTGCAGTGGTGTATTCCTTAGGTTCACCGCGTTTCGCGCGAAGTTGAACCGGATCACAGAGGCCATGTAGAAAGAAGCGCGTGGTTTAGATCATCTCCGCCAGGTGCCGCCCCGATGCCAGCTGCTCACAGTCTTTCGGTGACCTCAATCAATTAATTTTCATTATTTATACCGACAGTTAGTTGGCTCTTACCCGAAGTAAGGTTATGCTCCGATATCGTATGTATCCAATATAACTCTTAACTTGAACCTGAACCACGATTTTTATTTTTAGAAGACTATTTATGAATATATTCGGAAAACTGGAAGTAAGTGCTGGACCGGAAGTATTTGGAAGAGAAACAAGAGGTCACTCAGTGCTCGCGGCGCTGAAAACAGTATTCTGCAGTATTTACTAGAGGGAATTCTGGCGCTGTGATTGTTCGGCCACCATGTGTTGCATGGATTTGCCTAATCTTCGTGGTTGCGGCTTCGAACGCACTTGTGGCTTCGTTTGTTGTCGTGTTTTGGCCTTTGCTTCGGATAAAAGAACTGATCGTTCTGAACTTTGTGACCCGATTTGAATTGTTGAGCCTAGAAGGTCAAGGTGGTGAAGTGGAACTGCTGAACATTTGCTGAAGTTCGTCCTGCGGCAAAGCGGCTGCAGGCGACACGCAGCCAAACGGAGCCGAAAGAACGAAGGTTAGACAAATCCGTGAGCTATCCATCTTTCCCATGCTGGCCGAAGCGCCATGTGCTGCAGCTCCCATAAACACTAGGGCCAGGTTTCCCTCTAGTGTATTATTAGGAAACTATGACTGAAAAGAACCGGTGGTTTCTTGGTGACAGCGGACACACTTGCGTCAGGAAAAGTTCATTTTTGCAGACCAATACGGACAGGCCTTAGAGTAGGTCATGAAAAGTTGTGATGTTTCGAAGCATTTCGCTTTTACGAACGTTTTGTTTGCATCATCCTGTTCTTTACGTTAAAGACCGTCACTCTCGTCCCGTCGTGCACTATTTCCGTTTAAGGTATACCAGGTGAAATCTCCCTCTCGTGATTTTACGAAGACTATAGTCCACTGTGGATACACCGACACGAGACAAACTTCAGCGCCTTGGAACTCTTAAGTAACTAGCAAGTACGTACTACTACAGTGGTTAGTGCTGCCTAAAGAAAAGAAAGAACAACAGAGCACAATACAGATTTGATTACAACGTCGGTAAGAAGAGAGAAAGAACGAACACGAAGGATAGCATAGCTTTCTTCGATAAGTTAACAACGGAGTTCAGTTTCCCAAGCAGAATGAAATCCTGTCATTGTCATTCTGCAAGAAGACGAGGAACAAGATTCCATGCACATCTTTTTTAAAAGTTCTGTTTGCCGTGATGCTGGGTACCGCAGAGAAAGGAAGTGACGCCCTAGCAGTGGTCACCAAGGCGTCAACACCACGATGAAGTTAAAAGTCGTTGAAGTCACGTCCCGTCCTGGACAGGCATCCTGGGACATACTTGTCGCCAGTGGTAATAAAGCGTGTTATCGAGACAAATTAGCAGAGGTGTTGTAGCAATCTATCTTTTTCTCTTCAGATTCGGATATAACGTCAAAACTCACGCAGCACGTTGATGGAAGGCTTGAAACGCACTTAGGAAAAGTGTTAGCGGCCATTTCGCACCGTATACATATTCGCGGCATTACGCAACGAAGACTCGCTTGGATTATATCTAAGAATAGAGTACATTAGCAGGTACGAGGTAGCTCACGCAGAAACGTAGGGTGTAAGAGAAAAACCGAAACGTGACGACGGGAACCGACGACGTGTCGTGGACCACACGGGATCAAATGCGGCGACGAACGGGGCCGTCCACCTCCCCGAAAACGAGGGATTCGCGATGGTGTCGTGAAGACTGAGAAAGGAAGTGACGTCACCGAACAAAGCACCGGAACAATGACGTCAGCCATTGCTTATGTTACGGTCGTACCAACCATTGCCAACGTTAACGTTTCCCCAATGAGAACGAATAGTATATCCGGGTAAAAGCGACACTCCACGTGGTCGTTGTCAAGGAAAATGAGCGAATCTTTTTATGAAACGGGACACATTGGTTGCCAGTGATTATAGAGTGTGTTGCAAAGACAACTTAGGAAGTGTTGTAGTTTCGGGCAAAATTTTATAAGCTCCAAGAAGCCCGTATTTTAGCAATTTCATTTACGCTGGCAACCTCTTATATATATATATATATATATATATATATATATATATATATATATATATATATATATATATATATATATATATATATATATATAATATGACGTGCTCTGTCCTGCGTAAATTCCGCTGTTTTTACTCTTTCCTGTCGTGTCATTAATGTATATAGCGTCCCATGCTTTTTTCCTCATTACAAGTACGAAGCAGGCACCATCAGAAATAAGTATTAAGCGACAAGCTCTTCTTAGTTGGAATACTCAGAATAGATAAAGTCGAGATCTTATATAACACTTGACATTATATTGTTGTTTAACACACAAACCATTTAAGAAAATTTGGCAACAAGCGTAGCACTTCTGCGCAAATCACTATTTAAAATATATAGCTTGATCAAAATAAAGCTTTCAACGTTCGGAATCGTCAGATCGAGGACGAACGCTCTCCGCAAAGTGAATGCTATAAACTTTTTTGCCAAAATCACGAAAAGGCAAAAATCATGGCAGGCATCGTTAGAGTGCATAAGTGGCCTTTGATCTAACTTGTATTACGAAACGGCAAAGACTTTCGAGAGAAGGATTAACAATCATTATCTAACTAATCATTATCTAGCAATCATTATCGACACTGCGCAACAGCTTTCTTTGACGCGTAGATTTGTGTTAGCTTTCGCAACCAATTTTCTGCAGTGCTACGATGTCACTTTCATTTTCAGTCTTCAAGAGTCACCAACGTTCCGCGTTTTGAGCCCGGCAGAGGCGCTCCCCCGTGCCGCCATGTAGAAGGGTCAAGATGGTTAGACGTTACAGAAAACTGCGTATTATTATCACATTCCTTTAGGAATACACATGTGCATATCGTATATGTATACAGGAGAGCGGAGAATCAAATATGACATACAGTTTCAGCACATAATACCCCGATCCCCACCTTAAGCTGATCTTGCACACAGCACACTGTGACGAGACACCGCTGTCCATTGAAAAGTTGTGCATGCATATATATAACATACGTGAACGACAGGCGAAGCCAGTAATTCGGAAGTTCTGAGAGTGTGCCCTATATCGAAGTTTTTTTTTCTTTTTTCCCTGTGGTTGCTAAGGTGCTGTGGACCTGCTTGAAAAACAGAGACAGATGGACAAGGAGGTTAACCCGAGGAGATCTCCGGTTTGTTACCCTGTACTTGGAGAGGGGATATATTTTCAAACATAGAAAGTCGGAGAGACAGAAAGGTGCTAAAATCAACGTACACATGCAGCCCCTAGAGTTTGTTACCCCACGAGTAGTGGTAAGGGCAAAATGCAATGAATGCCGGATCTGTGATCGCATTTCACTGGCTTTGATTACTGCTACAGTTATATGAACGATAACTATCGTAAGGAAGACACTGGTTAGGGTCGTGTAACGAAACGCAAACCAAACTCTAAGTAACGCTGCAAAAACGTCCAACAACCAAAATCGATCGCATTCGGAGAGGCGATGGTGAACTTCTTTGGTAAAGCAGATGTGAGGAAACACCACGTGGCAGAAGGGTGCGTATGAAAAAGTTTCAAGCTGTGAAGCAGGGTAATGTTGTGCTTTACAGATATTGTAACAAACACTGGGTGGTTTAAGTTATTCTTCAATAGTTAAGAGAAGAACCACGCGTAAAGGGGGTCACAGGAACTACGAGAAGTAAAGAACTCGGAGCCCGCTACAGAAACCGTATCGCTCCTAATAATTCCCATCAAAGCCAGCGCGGTCTGTACAGAAGAAAGAAGTGTGCCAAGACATGTTAAAACCGAAAGCCAGTGCACTCGTATTAAATGCTCACGTACGCACACATTCCAGGTAAGCACACACGCGCATACTCAAACACTTTTACCATTCAACGTTTGTAACAAGGATTGGGACATCTTGTAACACATTCTTTTACCACAACTTCAAGGTCGTATCTTACGTTTCGATACGCGTGTACTCTCTGCATGAAGGCAAGAAAAAAAAAGGGTAAAACAATCAGTGCTTACGTTTAGTGTGTGAACGCTTTCATATATGCTATGATTGTTGACCTGATACCTTTTTTCAGGTAGGTAAGTAGCAAGGTCGAACTCCTTTGTTAACCATCGTGCGGAGCCAATTAATTTGCAAATTAAATTGAAATTAAATTGTAATTAAAAGCAAATGATCTCAGAAGCAGTGTGCAAGGAGGGAATGCTTTGTATATGCAATTGAGCCCGAAATACCCGTGATTATGATCTCACGGGATTGAACTTCTTGGTGGCTACGCGCGAGATTTCATCAAACAAAAAACATAAAAACAACAAAACAAAATGAAATAATTGCATTCATTAATCAAGACAAGGTAAGTTTAATCTATTTTTTTAAACATCAGCGCGTATCAGAGTGATGTCTAGCGACAGTAAGCTCAAGAACCGCCCATTCGCAGAACTGAGAAAACGTACATTACGAAAGTTCCTGAATATCTCGAAGCTCACGATAACCAGACAAAGTGAGTCACAAAGACGCATACAGTGCTCAATGAATGCCTGTGTGACTTTATCGTGTTATCGTGCGCTGCAAGCTATCCTTCACGATCCAAATATAGCACGACAGTCTCTTCTAGCGCATATTGCTAATCATCTTGAGGGTTACACAGACAGCGATGACGCTAATCGACTTCCCATGAATTACAAACCCAGCGCCAATAATATTTAATACCACCAGATAAAACAGGACTAGAACACTCGCTTACGTCCTCGGAGAGATGCGGCTCATGCAGCACCTCGGTGTAGAGTTAAAATTTTAAAAGTGGTCGAACAGTTTTGGTCTAACAGTGCAACAACCGTATAATGAACAGTAAGTACGTGAGGACCCACACTGCTTGATATTTTTATGCAGCATGCTCACGAAACGTGCGTACCGATTATATTCCTTATAAGCTTCAAACCCGAGAACTGACTAGATTGAACCCTACAGATGTCACAATCGTTTTGTTTAAGTAAATAACTTATTGTTATATTATCATTTCGGAGCTTTCTCTGACGGATATAACATTATTACATAAACAGCTCAAGCTTGTTGCGTAGGACGGTTGAAGCGGATTTTAACAAAACGCTAGAACGACGTCGATTGCTACCGCGGACATACAGTTGCTGCCTTACCCCGTTTCCTGGCGCCTGAGATGCTATTACACGCTGATTGGCTGGTTATAATGTGGTCCCTAACCTCTGAATGAAGAGATTAACATCGGCCTAAACAAGTGGACCACGTGTACTAACTTCATTGTGCAAAGCGTGCGCGAATGTCACAGTTGACTGCGACAAAGAACGGACAAACTTTTACAGCCGGAGTAAACTGCACTACTCGGTCGTTCTAACATAACGCTGGAACAGTAAGACTTACATTCTACTGCACAGTGTAACCGGCTCCTTCCAAATAATTCTGAACACTGCTCGTGTCCGTCTGAGATGCTTATTTTTGCGATAGCTTGACCATAACCGCAAACTAGACAGAACCTTTCCTCGCGGAAAGCAAAAACACACGACATACGGTGCACAAAACCTCAAAACACGTCCAACGCGCAGTCTTCCCGGCAACATCAAATCACTTTCGGCACGCGAAGTCAGCGTGACCTTCGAGATTGGTTCTTGTAACGGAGGAAACAGTCTCCGTGGCGTTCATTTGGACGTCCCTGTAACCCACCGCAAGCTATCCACCCCTTCCCTTTGCTCCACGACGAAAAAAAAAAAAAAGCATTTACACATTCTAAAAGCTTCCTTCAGATAAACACGAATTCATGCGGATAATACGTAGATGATACGGCGATAAAATGGAGATATTACGAAAAGTCTAACTAGTATTCACAATTCTTTGATATTTCCTTCATCGATCATTTCCGCCTTTAAGTTATTCAACCCTCTCACGAAAGGAGCCACGAAGAATTCTCGCCATTCATGCATTTCCTTTTTTTCCAATTTTGAATAACCACTTGACTCGAAAGAAAAAAAAAAGATTAACAAACATAATGTGAATGAGGGTCAATCAGATAATGCTGAGGACTAGATATGCGGTGAACACTTGACACTCGCGGGGGGTAGAAAACGACATGAGCGAAAAGAAGATAATGAGCACAGAGACACCTTTCTCATTCCACCGCTGGCAGGATTGCTCCAGGTGTTCGGATGAGACACATTCGTATATTTTAAAAAAAATGTGACGAAATAACAATGCAAACATCGGGAGCGAAAAAAAAAAAACGTGAACACAGAACAACAGCGTATAACGCCTCAACTCTTACTTGACACACAATAAGCGAATTATCTTTTACCTTGAATTGCGACAGGTGGGGCTACACATATCTGTCGGTACTTTCGCTTCTCCCTCGTATACTACAAACCGGGGCTATTCACGAAAATGTCGAGTATTGTAAACACTTGGATTGGAAATAGATGATAACATATCGTGAGTCAACAGCTACAACCTGCGACAACCCTTAATGACAGGAACTTCGACGCGAGTACCCTAAATACAATTAAGGGACGCTGTGAGATGCTTGAAGACGACGAATGAAGGCATTTGAAGGATAAACAACTTATTAAGCAATTCATTTGGCGTTTCTGTAATTAAGTTCTAAGTCGAAGGTCAAGCGCTACCTGATGCTGCGAGCGTGGCCTCCGCGATTCAGCTCCGGCAGCACGACGGCGCGCCGCCGGAGCCGATCACGGAGGTCCACGCTGAGAGTATAGTTCAACTAACGAATGACTGCGCGCAGAAATCGCAACAAGGAATGCCGCGGTTCGGCGTGCTCACATCTCGCACGCCACTGGGCAAGCAAACAGTCGCTTTCACTAAACTGTGGTTACGTTTTGCACTAGGACACTCTGAAAGCGTAGTAAACAATTAATCACGTGAAATTTATGCAAGTAAAAGTTGCTCGAAGCAAGACGGCCTGCCGTTAGTCGAAACATAAAAAAAAATTGACAATAAGACATTACTCTCACTTAAAAAAAGAACATTCCAGGTCTGAAATGGAGTTTGGAGCATTGACAGAGCGAACCTTTAGACGTGCAGGATGCGTTCATCCACGTCCGTGTCGCATCTGCACGTAGAAAGGTCTTAGCTGCGTCATTTTTTTTTTCAGTCGCTCCAGTAAGTACAAGAAAGCGTACCCGGCGCAGGTCACGCACTTCAGCTTGTTCATACTTTGATGCTGTTGGACCCAACTGTTGCAAGAGGTTTATCGATTTGTATCTCAATACACTTTGCAATATGAAGCTCGGGATTCTTGTTAAAAAGAGTGACGATCTTTCTACAAGCTCGGGAAGTGGTGCACCGACGCCGACTACTTAAACGCAATCCAAGAAATTACTTAAGTAGCTGACAGGTCAAATACTCACACGCTCACAAACGACGACGAAAAAAAAATGAGCTAGAAAAAAAAAGCAAAAAAAAAAGCAAAAAAGAAACGAGTAGATGCCGTTTTAAGTGGCTCCTCCATGTTAAAAGGTACGCGTTAGTATTTTCTGCTTGCCTTGGTGAATCTGCGTTCCTGCCAAGAATGCGAGCGCGCCGAGATTCGCGTAGAAAGTTTTTTTTTTTCTGCGCACATAAGAAGGCGTAGGTTTTCTTTCATCTTTAGGTCGGAGCTCGTAAGCTTTTGCCAGGTTGCCCGGTGCGGAAGTTTCCTTTCCACAGCCACTCACCGATACGGTAACCTGTTGGAGCATCTGATCGTCGTACGGCGTCGTGTAGTCATCATTCAGCAGAGCTCAAGCTTAACCCACCGGGCAGTTTGGGAGGAGTTCAGCAGGTCCTCAAGAGAAGCAAAGCTATCGCACGAACCAGAGGCCCTATTCTCGACCGATGACTTTCGGGGTCATCCTAATCTTTGCGGCGCGTGTATAGCGACAGGCAATCAGTCAGTCATTCAAGATCCATACAACTACGGGTGTGTTCCAGATCTGGACAGCATCGTCGACAGCCTAGAAGACAACATCGAGCCCCAGTCGTCCCGAGTTATGGAACGCGTCTGTATGACGTCCGTGAGACGTGACGCCACCTCGCGTTGACAAAAGAAAGCTAAGAAAAACAGACAGAATTGTTGTTTCTTTAACTCCTTTCGCGTACACATTAAGGAAAAAAAAAAAAAACGTGGCTTACATTAAGCGTCAAAAGAAGTGGCTACTTGGGGGGCAGACAACCATACTAGCGAGATCCGAGCTACCCGAGAATTCCGCTGAGTCGCTATCTTGTTCGCACAGCAAAGTAGCCTGCATTGCATTTGTTCACGATGCTGTCTCGCGAAGCTGCCTATTTTGCCGGCTACGTGAGAATTGGAATGGGACTCAAGATGGTCCGCTGTTCGCTTAGCTGCCGATTTAGCCGTCTACGGTGGTTATTAGAACACACCCTATACAACGCACCTCTTGGTAGACATGCTACTACCTTCGTCACATCCGCTTCCACTGGAACAGCCAATAAGTACGAACTATGATTTTTGCAATTACAAAAGTGATCGGTCGAGAAGAAAGGTTCCGGAATGGCTGCCATCACCTTATCAACCTAGCTCAAGCTCACCACTCACTTTTGTTCCTTTTTTTTTTGTTCCTTCTCGCGTAGAAAAAGAAGAAAGGTGCTCCCTTCAGGGGAGCTGGAATATACCAAACTGCTATCGGGCTTGCATGTTGCGTAGAGATTAGATGGAAGGTTGGTGGTGCTGGCGTAGGCGCGGCCGGTGAGAGCCGTGCATACACGCGAGCACGTGGGGGTTTCCGCCCCACCGGAACCGGTAGTGACGCAATACACAGCGTCATCGACACCGCGGGTCCGGCTGGCTGTCCGCTGGGAGAAGCACCACAAGCACCGCTGTCGTTGGCAGAGCGGTTCGTGAACGTGATGTACGTACACCCGGTCAACGCTCCGCGATCGTCACAGCCGTCAGCAGCGTCCACGTCGTCTCGGGGCAAAACAGCGCATAATAATTGCATTTGGCTATGGCACCACACTAAACCTGAAGATTGGGGTTCTAGCGGACGTGGGCGACTCCAGGCAGCACCGGACGGCCCGGTTCGTTCCTGTTTCTCGCTTCTTTTTTTTTTTTCCTTTAGTCCATCGCGTTTTGGTTTTCACACAAGCGGTCTCTCTACCTCTCTCGCTCGCACACAGCACTCGGAAGACGTTTGATGATGGCGCGTAGAGTAGAATACAGTTGGCTTTGGCGGCACCATTAGGCCGCAGCCGTAAGTGGTAGTAGCTGTAGTTAGTAGCTGTAGGCTTCATCTCATAAATAACTTTCTATCTTGATTTGGGCTTGAAGAAGGTTTCCCGGCGGGAGTGGCGACGACGCTTCCTCCACCACCGTCGTGGGAAGCCAGCGCCGCGTCGTGGGATGACGAGATGCGGCTCTGCGGGACGACGGTTCCAACATGGCGGCGGCCACACGGGCCGAGCCGCCGTGGCGCTTGGCGGGTGCGTGAGGAGGGGGACTGCGGCCCCTGGTTCTAGAAGAGGAGGGCCTCTTCCTCCGCCTCGAGGAGGAGGCCGGCGGCGCAGCGGGCCCAGCCTCAGAGCGAGGCGAGGCTGTCTTCGACGCCACCGCCGTCCACTGCGCCCTTGGCCGGTCGCTGCGCGAGGCTCAACTTCAGCTGCTCGCCCGAACTGCCTGCGCTCGCGGCGGCACCACCAGACAGGCCGGCCAGGCAGAGAAGACCACACGCAGAGGCGCATGTTGTAAGGCACGTGGGATGGGGAGAGAGAAAGAGGAGAGGGTGGATGGGTAGTAGAAGAAGAGGATTAAAGTGAGGGTTAGTTACGAGTCACCCTAAAACACATGTTGAAACAGGTACTCTCAATTTTGAAGTGAAGGGCGGTTCCACCCGGCCCAATATTAGGAATCAGAACCCGAACCAGTTCGATTTGCATTCACTCTCAAGATGAAAACTTAAGCGCCAACCAGAACGGACCACAAAGAAGAGATGAGACAAGCAGTGGCGCTGCGTCTCATCTCTTCTTTATCGTCCATCCTGCCTTACGCTGGAGTTTTCACCTTGAAAGTTATTTACCAACTAGGCCCAACCGATGTTTGATTGCATCTACATGACTCGACTCATAGACAGTACGAGTAAGCATATAGGCGGGTAGGTTTAGCTGGATTGTTTCGATAGAAAGGTTAGAAGCAACACACTTTTGCTTAGCCTAATTAACTTTGTCCTTTATCACTTGGATTGCATGGTTTGTGCTTGCTTCGCAGAACTTACTACATTCGATTCCAATATTTTCCGTCATCACTTAGTGAAAGCGACAAGCCCTCATATCAGCATGACAACTCAGCTTCCTTGTTTTTATTTCCGTAAATCAGATACAATGAACGTATCAGCCATACTTTAGACCTTAATGATTGATGTCGCTGCATACGGCGACAATATCGTGCACACTGACGACCAAGGCGGTAGCGTGCTGGTACACTAGATAGACCAGAGAGAGAGAGAGAGAGAGGCAGAGCACACATGCACGAGTCAGATATACATGCACCAACATCTCCTTATAAACGCATCTATTGTAAATAAAACGACCACAAGCCCCTCAGAGGAGACCCGGATGCGATACAAAACACGCATTGAAAGCCACGAACAGCTGGCTTACGGTTATATAAAGGACCAAAATGAAGGTGAAAGAACATTAGACACGCAAAGCTAGGCGGCCGCGCGGGGCAGCTATAAAAACGGAGAAATCTTGCTCGCCTCGAAAACAAAGTTGAAACCGCCAGAGACACCAGAAAGCCGGCAGTACAGGGGAAAGGTTAAGCTGCTGAAAATCGCTCCCCGCAATGGGAGAAAAAGTATTTCCGGAAAGGGTCGTCGTCGCCGCCAGAAGAGCGAAGAATCAATTACGTCGTCGACCCCGGAAGTGTCAACAGAGCGAGCGCGAGCCACCCGTGGGAGGCAATCTGCAGCCCTCCTTTTAGGTTTTTTTTTTTTTTCATAGCCTTTCTTTCTTCCCGTTTCTGTCTACAGGCTGTGTTTCCATCTATTCGTGGATAACGAGAACACTGTACTTCTTTTTATTGCGCGCAATAATAGGAACCTACAGGACGGTGATAAATGCGAAAAAACACAGGACACGGCTTTCCGCGACAAGTCGTGAATCCGGGATCAAACTGTCCCCGCAGTTAATTCACCGGTCGGTTAACCAGTTTTTAGTCGCGATCGTTTTCGTATACCCTGATGTTTAAATCTCTGCAGTTTCAATTTTCGCTTCAATTTCTGCTGATTGCTTCGCGCCGAAGCAAAAAAAAAAAAAAAAAAAAAAAAAAAAAAAAAAAAAAAAAAAAAAAGTCACGACAATCGCTAATTTTGTGCAAGAGTAGATCAGAAGAGTACATACGCGGAAGTTGTCAATGAATACTCCGACAATTAGTTTTTCTGCGAGTGAAATTAAGCAGGAACGTCGTAGAGCAAGGATCCAAAACACGTGGCGCGAGAGCTGGGCAATTCAGGAAATGCTCAGGCGGAACATTTGCCGGCCACGTATAGCCTAATCCCGCCTGCTGCAACATCACAACCCCCATCCCCCCAATGATATATTGTCACGTGGTTGTGACGTCGACGAAGGCAGCATGCGACGTGTCCAAGATGAAACTGTTTGTTAGGCCGAACTTGTGGCCTGTAAACGGAAAGTAAGATTACAGCAATACACGCTGGTACTGATTGCGGCGAACAGAGCGTCGGCCGTCGATCAACTGATCATCGTTGGAACGCGCCGGCTTTTATAGATCACGCGTCGAACATTCTAGCCTTATCTCTGGTCGTCGCTCAAGCTCTGGAATAATCTTGAGTGTTCGCGTCTTGCGCGCAATCTTAACAAAATGATCTGCTACAATCGTGAACCTTCTCGAACACTGCAGGCGCGGTTTGCTGCTTTGCGGGCGTAAACCGAATACAGTAAAAGTGAAATTAGAAACGCGCGTGACAATATAATGCAGCCAATCAGTGATTGATTGATTGATTGATTGACTAAAAGCACAGGTTTATAGACGCATGCTGTGTCCATTTTCGTGCGCTGTCCACATAGCAGATGTTCTTTATAGGTATAGGCAGGTGTTCTGTAATAGTGTACCTAGGTGTTCTTTATATCATCGTTCATGCATTGGGTGGCCAATATTCCTTGGTTGCAACATTTCGGATTGGGCTGGTTTGTAATACATAACACTGGTACGAAGTCGGGTAGTACGACGGAAGCCCGACAAATCGGGATGACTTGAAAACCAATGAGTTGCCTACTTTGCCTGTTTCTATTCATTGTGAACAAGGCTCCCACGGCGGAACCGAAACCTTAACTGCTTCTAAATTATTTTGTCCGGTGTCTTTGCTCATTATTTTAGTAAAATTCTAAGGTAAGCAGTCCCAATTCTCTACGAAAAGAAAGAAAGGCTAAGAGAGAGAGAGAGAGAGAGAGAGAGAGAAAGAAAGAGAGAGAGGGTAGCAAGGAAATCACACAAAAAGACAGGATTCGTCTACGACCTGTACGTGCTGTATGTCCAAGAGTACTAATTAAGCGCTTGCCTCATTCACAGACAATGATTGATTGTTTTATTGAATGAATAAGTTAGGTGTACAACTTTTGGTAGCGCTAAATATGAGCTGCCCCACCACAATTATGAACCCAAACCAACTTGCACCACCCATCGGTTATGCAGCTAAATGTGAAATATTTGCGTAGTTATCGTTTACGCTACTGATGGTAGAAGCTCAGGTAAGTAGGTTATTCATGATCCAACATGAAGAGCACAAAGATGAGCACAACGTACCTCTATGATTGGTTTTCAAATAAATAAATAAATAAATAAATAAATAAATAAATAAATAAATAAATAAATAAATAAATAAATAAATAAATAAATAAATAAATAAATAAATAAATAAACCACTAATTGGCTACATTATATGTCGTTGTGAATCCTTGCGCTACGTTTTGCCTAGCCAGCAACTTACAAAAACCGCCGTCCTCTAGAATGCTGTTCCTTCAGATCACGCATAACGCAACGGAACTCACTGCGTGCCCCCCACGATGTTTGCGTCTCCCAAACAAAACCCATTTCTCTCCCAAAACACGCACAAGTAAAGACAGAAAAAAAAACAACAACTGAGAAATGAACGTTCGCGTATGAGTAGTTGCTCCGCGTCATCATCCCGTTCGGCTTGACCTTCAGGACCACCGGACGGCAGGAGCGCGCGCGCATCTGCGAAGCGCTATATATCCACGTCCAAGCAGCAACCGCTAAACGCCACACCGGGGTCCACAGGTCTCATCCATTGCGGAGGCCGATCAATTTACGTAAGCAATGGAAGCGGCCCGCAGGGGCGGCGGCGCGTATAGGAAGCGCGCGCAGCCTAATATACTGCCCGCCAGACAGCGTCCCTTCTTCCTCCGCGCTTATACATGCCACATTGTTGTACGAGCCCAGGCCGCAACGTTCTTGCGACAGGCTGCTCGCGACCGCCGCACGTCCGGGCTTATAGCGACGGGGGGGAGTGTCGGGTCGATTATGCATCGGACGACGCGGGCTGCGGTCAGTTTGTTACGCGCGGCTCTCATTTTGTATCTTATGCCTTCTCGGTCTTTTCAATCACGAGGCTACCGGGACGCCAAGGACGCCTCTCGTGTTCCGCGCTGGGCGGATCGTCCGACGCGTAGCACGCACTGTGGCATCGTGCGCTCGTTTCGACGCCGGCGTACCGCGATTCCAAATGCGTAAGCATTCATATGGCGACTCAACGTCCTGTCTGTATGTCTGTCACGTAAGACGATCAACGCTGAAGAGAAAAAAAATTTCTAAAGCAAAGTAAGTTTTCTTGCCGGTGCTGATGTTTGCAACCCAGGCCCCCCACGCTTCGTAGGCTAGTGTCTTTTCAGGCGAGCCTTGTTACGAGTTACAGGTTCCAGTGTCAGAGATCTCAGTGTAAATGATTGGTTGTCGTGGGCAAGGATTGGTATAACTCCGCGGGAAAGTCGCTAATTTAAGGCACTTTTTTGCCACCTGAACGAAAGCTTTGCCTTTTCGAAGTAAATGACGTTTCTATGATGTTAAGGCAAAAACCAAGGGCCTTCGAGTTCGAGGAGTGTCTTAATGCACGTGGTCATTGGGTTGTTATTTCAATCCTTCAATCATCTATCATTCAATCGTGGTCATTCAATCTTTATCATTTGTTCCTGTGTCTCACGCTATTCATGTGTTCAACAAAAACTACCAACATGATCAAGTCTCCATGCTTCCTTCAATTAACTGCTTATTCAAGGGATCTTGTCTCAACTCACTTTCTCGCTATAACGTTATCGCAGGAGACGTATCTGCATAAGTTTATTGTTACTTCTAAGCAAATACCTAAAACCTTATGAGCTATCTGGGTACGGAGTGGGATCCGTGAACGCACTTTCCTGCGTCTCGGCCGGTATTGACTAGTAGCGCTTGCATGAAAGAAAGCTACGTTTTTCGGTGAGAAAAGAGAAAAATAGCGTAGCTTGCACTGCAGGCGCCATGCTAAAGAGACAGCGTATCTGGTGTGCACCTAGGTAGCCCTGGCTTTTGCTGTTTTGCTTAGTTTTGCAAGCTTTCTCTGTTACTTCATCACGAGCAAGCGTATAGCTCACAAACGCTACACTGATCTCGACCAACGCTTCAGGTGCACTCGACGGCCGTGACACCTGGTGCGCAATAGTGCTACGGGGAAGACGCAACGCGCAGGAACGAATGGTGCTTACAGTGCTGCGCACCAGGTAATATGACATGTCGAGCAGACCTGGTGCGTGGGTAGAGATCACGGCGTGTAGTTGCTGCATCCCGCGCCAAATCGGCGTAAGTGTTTTGGGAACGAAGCAGAAGATGAGGAAGAGGACGAAGAGCTCGCGCGCCTTGCGCTCCGCCTTGCACTCGTGGAAGCGAGGAGGTTAGGTGGCTTCCTTCTTTCTGTTCGTACCACGCGGTAGTACCAATAGCTTATGAAGCAGTTGCGCCGTTAAAAAAATACTTTGTATTTATTTATAATTCCGCGTAAAACAATCACATTTCTGATGTTTTTTTTTTCTTTTTCATCTACATCTTCGACAAACGCGAGCGCAGTCTGTCGCCCTTTCTTTCTATCTTTTTTTTTTTTTACTACAGGTACGCTCTGTCTTCCCGTTTAGCACCGCGTATCCTAAAGTGTCGCTCAGGGTTTATAAGCGGAGTCCCCGTAGGTGTACTTAGCTTGATCGCTTGACATGGTATTAATTTAAAGCTCTAGGCACGTAAGTACATGTACAAAGCCGTAGAAATTAAAACAGAAGAGAGGCAAGATTCCGAGCAAGTAAGAAAAAAGAAAACCCTCGCTGTTTTTCGCTAAAAACCATCTTTTTTGTTGTCAACAGGTGACTAAGTTACCAACGCTTTCGCTGCTGGGACCATGTGGGACAGGAGCGGTATTGGAGGAGATCATTATGGTCTCTAGATCAATACTTCAATGTATCGCCATCCCTCCATCATAGCCGCCATCCTCAACCTCTTAGAGTTACACCGTCATTGCCCCGCGCGTGATTGGCCAAGCGCGGTCTCGCGGCTTTTCCCGTCACCACAGCGACACCCAGAACCCACCAAAGATTCTGAAGTGCTTTTTTCACGCAGCTTGGTTCACATCATCATTCGCTTGTGCAGGAATTTACTACAAGAAATACTACAGTTTAAAAGATGAGTATTGATAACGTAGAACGGCGCATGGTCTGTGACAGCCTCAGAATTTACAAGTAGGCTCCGCCCCTAGTCAGCGACAGCTTCGTGGGTACGCAAGCGGCTTGGGGTCCCTGGCACTGAATCTCTGTAATGGCGGTTCCCTAAAAGCGTTACATAGGGGCCTGGTATAGCAGAGGGTGTTTACCGTCGAGCTGCAGCTTGGGTCGGCGCACTCACCGGTGCCGCAGGTGCCGTGGTTGACGGAGGTGCCGCACGTGCTGCTCGTGGGCGCCTTCTTGTAGGTGGCGCTGTTCATGGTCAGCTTGCGCACGTTCTTGTCCGGGTGGCAGAGGATGATGTAGATCTTCGGTGAGAAGAGGCAGAACAGCGCCACGTATGCGCTCAGCGAGATGGAAACGCACAGCGTCGTGATCTGAATCTGCGACAGTCAGAGAGAGAGATAAAGTCATGTTAGGCTGCTGTTGAGCGAACCCTTTACTTCTTGTAACATCGAGCACAAAAGCAAACGTGACTGAAAGTTTTATGGTGAATAGCGCAAGTATGGACCTTTTTTTTAAGAACAGCGAGAGATAGACAAAGAAAAGACAAGGAGGATGGCGCGCTCGGTTGTTTTGAGCATGGCGCACTCGGTCGTTTCTGGGGCCACCGCGGGAGGCCGCGATTGGTGTACGCGTGAGCGCGCGATCGCACTGAAAACCCGCGCACTTGAAGAAAAAAAACAAAACAAAAAACAGAAAAAGTGCTCAAGGTCACGTGGCGTGCGTGACGTATTTTCTACCCCCGCGCCATCCTTCCCTGCTTAGCTTCCAGCGCTTTCACAGGGACGAGAGAGGAGAGAATGCAATTGCAGCTTGCGACAAATTTTTGTAACTCCGCTCGTACTGGACGGATTCTGAAAAATTTTGCGGTGGTGAATTCGTGAGGCAAAAAGCTCCTTTAGTGAATCCATTCCATGGCTACTTGGAAAGGTGTTGCCGGGCCCTTTTAACCCACACATGTCGGCTAAGTGCCCTCATCTATATACGACGCATTGGATCAACATAAATCGGCCATGATTAGCTGGTACAGCCATCCGTGGCAATGTTGCTTTAGAAGTCGTACCGGGGCGCAATTTTGACAAAAGAAAAACTGCAGAAATGTTTCAGTCGTAGGTCTATAAT
This sequence comes from Rhipicephalus appendiculatus, assembly GCA_030522465.1. Lineage (NCBI taxonomy): Eukaryota > Metazoa > Arthropoda > Arachnida > Ixodida > Ixodidae > Rhipicephalus > Rhipicephalus appendiculatus. The sequence goes on along the minus strand of JALIZH010030370.1, from coordinate 380,680 downwards.
CAGCTTGCAGCCCTAGTCGAAAAATGTTGTGCAGATTCTACTCCGCTGACGGAGGGTACCTCGTTGCGTCAACCCAATTACTGTTAAGCAAAGTGTCGGTTCCTCGCCTTCATTTTCAATGGCGTTTATGCTTACACTGTAGCTCTTCTGACACTCGGAATTCAAGAATTGACCAGGTCCATGCCTGAAGTTTTTACTGGCGCGACAAGAACATAAATATTCATCAGGCGGCGAATTCATGCGCGAAAGTTGTAAGAAGTTCTTCGCAACGATTCACAACATCCCTTCCCCTCTCTTCTCACCTCCAGCCCCTGCACCCCCCCCCCCTACCCGCGCGCATAACATTGCATTTCTAACAACGTGCTCGTGCCGATTAACGCTACACACTCAAGCAACGAGCTAGCCACAGGCTTACATTGAAAGCCAACAAAGGGGCCCGCCTTGTTTGATGCTTACACGTACGGAGGTAGGGAGGTGACAAAACGTGCGCGAGTGTGCGCTGCGTGCACCTCTGAGATAGTCTACGGGCGCAAGAAGACCAAATGCTGGAGCGCACGCGAAGTCAGCCGCTCGTAGACTACTGCGGCTGCAGGGTTTTGACGCCGTCAGCAGCATGCCATGCTGGGTCGCTCAGTGAAGAGGTAAACTTCAGAACAAATAAAGTTCGCACGCGTACGGGCGTCTCTTTTGGAAAAAAAAAAAGGCATAGAGTAGAGGACGGCTCGCAGAGCTTCGAAGCTTTCACTCACTGAAGTGTTCTGAATGCAGGCAGCAGTCAAAGGCGCAATCAAAGGGCAAGGAAGCGTAGTGGAGGAGAGTTGGCTTGGCATATTCAGGATAATTACAAACATACAACGAACTACAAAGAGCAAGTAAGCAAAATGGCCGCGTTCTGCCATGCCAGCTTTCAGAATGTTATGCTATGAATTTATCACAGCTTTTCTATGAATTTATCAAGCTACGTACTTAATTTGTAGCTTAACTAGCTATGGACTAACTATGAATTTATCATAGCTTAATCTAGCACGCACATGGTCAAGTTGTGAATCTGCCAAGGTTTTTCGGGAAAGAATATTTAATTCAAGCAGGCAAGACATAAGGCAGAATTAAAAAAATTACACCATCTCCCGCTAAAGGGAACCATGTGTAGATGTGAAGCAGCGGGCGCTAACGCTTACACTGGCGGCGGCGTTGACGCTGGCGCTCATCGCAGCGTTGCGCAGGAGAGAAAACTGGGGAGGCGCAAAGCAGGCAGTGATGGAGCAGTGTTTCCTACTGGAACATGCCAATAGCTGCTAATGGGCAATGAGAGACAGATGACTCCGACTGGACACAGAGACCCGCACTCCGCTTTTAGTTAACGCGCACGCTGCGAATTTTTATTGTTCAACAACGCACAGCAGAAATCTCCCACCGGCACCACCTTGGAGGTCAAGATCCATTGCCATATATACGGGGTGGCCAGTGAACGGTTGTGCAGCGCGAGCAGTCGGTTTTTTCAACCAAGAAACTCGCTAGCAGACGCTGCCTGCGTCGGCGTCGCGAGGCTAGAGAGGGGGGAGCGTAGGAGAGGAGAGAGAAGGGGTGACACGCATGCGCAGTGGGAGTGTGAACGCCGTGGGCAGGCATGCGTAGAGGAGAGAGGGGGGAGCGTAGGAGAGGAGAGAGAGGGGGGACGCGCATGCGCAGTGGGAGTGTAGACGCCGCGGGCAGGGATGCCTAGAGGAGAGAGGGGGGAGTGCAAGAGGGGAGAGAGGAGGGGAGGCGCATGCGCAGTGAGGGTGTAGTTGCCGCGGGGAGGGATGCCTAGAGGAGAGAGAGGGGGGAGAGGAGGTTTTTATTTTTTTTGAAGGGTTTGCGCATGCGCAGTAAGGGTGAGCACGCGGCACACCACCACCACCACCACCACCACCGGATTAAGCTTCGCCATAAGATGCTTCACATCTAAAATAGAGCTTGATGGCTCACAGGTCACCGCCCCGTTACAAGTGTGACGTTCACAGCATCCATCTATTCACTCATCCACGAGTCCATCCATCCAGATTGACACGGGCACAAGCTAGACTTGGTGGGCTGAACGCTGGCTGTGATTTGCTTACTCGTCGTTGCCGACGGTGCCACAATTACTTGGCAACCATTGAGCTGATTGCGTGCGCATTGAGTTAGACGACAGACCTGCGCTGGAATAATTCGCGTCCCATCAGAAGGACGCGTTAGCGCTACTGCGTTTCTTGCGGTCCACCGCAGCCTGTGCGGACGTCTCTAACTGGAACGCCTTTCTCGCTTTCCATCTCTCTCGTTGACCTCTTTCCTATATCTTTGTTTCGCCACCCCATAGCAGGCTAGCAAGCCGAAAAATTCGCATCTGGTTAATATCCGCGCATTTTCCCTTTCTCTATTTCTTTCTTTGTGCACGTTTTCGTGAGATAGTACGATTCTGAATAACACAACATGAACAGAGATCGTAAACTTGGGCATTTGTGGGTGTTCCTGCAGTCTATACCAACGTAACGTTGGTCTATACCAACGTTGCCTATACATACATGAACAGTAACCTTACCAACCGGCCGCATTAAGTAACTCGAAGGCTGCTTTCGGAAGTGTGTAGCGAGGCCTATTTTACGGTCGTCATGAGTCGAAGGAACACGCGAAGCTGCAATATCCAAGAAAATAATGCCGACAGCACAATAAGAACGCACGCCAATAAGCGCATTAGTGCTACGAAACACAGCCGTGGGCTGTAGCGGATTAAGTTACGCGTGTTCCTCAGAGGCTATGCAAAGCAACCACTGCAAGGCACGCATCCCGCCCCGTGCACGCCATCCGCGTTTGGAAAGAAAGAAATAAATTCCGATGAAAAGGCAAGAAACAGGGGAAACAAATCAAAACAAACGAGAAAAATGAAACGTGCGCACGCATTCGAGTTCTATCTGATAGTTGGGTCAAAGGGCATTCATTTTGAGCCCACGTACTTTGGGATGCACCGACGACAGCGGAGGATGCTCTCAAGAGCTCCCGGGGAACAATTCATCGTTTTGAATAATGACAACCGCCCGGCGTTCGCGTGAGTTCCCGCTTTTGCCGCCGCTTCGCGCGTTCTTCTGCAAAAACCGTTCGGCACAACGGATAACCCTCGAAATGCGTAAACAACGGCTAGAAATACCATCACTCTTTCTCTCGGCAAACAGGTCATAATGACCCCTTGAATTTTCATAAGGCACTGCTGCTGTTTGCGAGAGCCGCGAATAACAGCCGGAAACAAGCGAGGAAAAAAAAAGACTTTTCAAACCAGCGTATGTGTGCTCTCAGTGTGAGCGCGAATCTCATCAGCAGTGTTTTGCTATGCGCGTGCGTGCCAGATTTAGCTGCGCGCTTGTCATGGCGCGCTCTTCACGGGAATTCGTGCCGTGAGAGAGTTCTGCGCCGTCCGAGCGATAACGAATGCCCGTTATGCTTTCAGCGATGTTCAGGTGATTTGCAATTACGAGCAATGTTTGCCCGGCATGCATGTTACGCGATTCGCGCTTGCCGCTTGCGTCCGCACGGTAGCAACAGGGCACGCCTTGATAGCGTTACACGAAATTATTATCCGTATTGTTTAATTTATTACCCAGACAAAATTAATAACTTTTTTGTATAAAGAAAGGCAGAGAGGTTGGGCACAAGTCGAGCTTCCTGTAGGTGAATTAGAAAAAAAAAGCCCTGAAGGAGTACTGGGCATCATGTTTCCAAAGTCTCTATTTCTTGCTTTAAAGTTTTTCTTCAAATTTAGATGCCGAACCTTCAAGACGGAGAGAGAGAGGCGAAGGGGAAAGGTTGGGAGGTTAACCAAGTTTTGGCTCGGTTGGTCTACCCTTGCACGTGGGGTTGGGGAAAGGGGGAATTATAGATAAGATAAAGAAAAAAAGAAAGAACAAGAGTAAGAAGGAGAAGGTAGACCACAATCAGAGAACAAGATCCTGGGGCCCACGGTTTGGTGCATGCAAAAGGCCACGAAAGCCCTATTGTGCTATACTTGAAAACGATCGGATTTCACGAGCGTCTGTGAACTATCAGCGCGAGTTCGTGTTGTGCGTGTTCGACCTTTAACGACCAGGAATAGACTGTAGGGAAATCGGCGGCAGTGATTGTCATTGTTAGTGAATAGTGAAACTCTTCAAAAACGTTTTTTTTTTTTTAGATGAAGGAAAGGCACTATGACGGTACCTCTCCGTCAATCTCGCCTCCTACGCTTAGTGTTGTCGTGGCCGTTTAGATAAATCGACATATAACCCAATTTACATAGAATGTCTTGAGTGTATGACAAAAATGAATGACAGGGCATGACATATGAGATAACATGTCACATGTTATAACATGGAATAACAAACTCTCTCACACTAGCAAACCAACAAAGCAACCACATTACTGACTGCATTAGGCTGAAATAACGTCTCTAATTCCCCCCTGTCGAGGAATGACACTTAAACATAGACCCCGTCTTATATTTCTCGCGCACTCCATTACCGAACGGAAGACCGAGAGCGCAATTCCACTCCGACTGCAGCAAAGTCGCACCGGAGTTCAGCCATTTAACAACGAGAGCTCGCCCCGAAAGAAGCCACCGTTTATTCTTCCGGTTTAAAAAAAATGAGTACACAGCCCCCCCCATTTCGGATGCCCCAACATACGCCCAGGCTCTTCTCACTCACTTCCTCTGAACTAATCTCATCATAAATAACTAGCGCGCCAGCGAAGACGCAACGCGCTTTGCTCTCCCCTTCAAGAAGTTTCACAAACTGCGACGCAAAAGCGCTGCTGTGCTCGGGCAGGAAAGAGCCATACGGGGCGGCTATGTGGAGCAGTATTTTTCTCGATGATCGAGAGGCCGGCTAAAGGACGGCCCGAAGCTTCTATTCCTGCAGGGAAGGGCCTGGCCGACGAACCTACTGCGTCTACGGTTAGCGGCCGGCGTGCACCCCCCTCCTGGAAATCCCTCGAAGGCACGACGACGCGCTATGGGCGCGCAGTGGGACGCGCTTGCAGGACAGCGGCGACAGTTTAATGAAGGTGGTCGGTGGGCCCGCCCGCTGGCTTCGGTCGCTCGCTTACTTCACCGAATGATTCCTGGTCCCGGACCATTTATCGGGAGGACTTACGCAGTGGACAACCCATCATCGGGAAGGCGGGAAGAAGGGCACGGTTTCTCTATATACATTGATCATTGCTGGAGTGCGGACCAGGGTTGCGGCGTGGTATGGGGGGTTGGCCGAAAAGCAATAGGTAATCTCTGGAGTTTTTGGGGCTTGCTTGTGCCGTTCCCTAGCCAGCGATGTGCACGCAGAAGACGATTGAGAGGCGCCTCTAAATTTGGAAGTATGGTTTGATGTTTGGTTAGGTTTGTGGGTGCCCTGGACAACTGGAGGAAATCTTTCATCTTGGAACGCTGTACGCTACGAAGTATAAAGGCGAAGTGCGCTTGAAGAGCGGGACGGAAACGTAGTGACTCCCATTTCCGAAGTCATATACCGTACAAATCCCTGCTATCAGTGGTTACGAAAAAAGCACGCGAGAAAAAGAAAAAAAAAGACTATTTCTCTTTTCTTACTCGCGGATCCATTTCTTTCCCGGATATTTTTTACTGGTTATAACGTTGTCAGGCCAAGCGACACAAAAACTTCTAACAACTGCTAATCATTCTAATGATAACACTCCCGTTATTGGTGCGTTGGCATGAGCTGCAGGTTATGGTAAACGAGCACGTTACATGACCATTAAAGCATTTTTTCCCTCGATGCATTGCCGAACAGATACAGTCGTGAGCAATATGAGAGGGAACACCGATATTACCATTTACATGTAATAGGGGCTAAACGCAGTTCTCAAGCGCAAACGTGTTCATATGCTCAAGCGGAAAGGTATATTTTGAAACAATATATGTCGCATTCATGTTGGTACATTACAAGTAATCGCTGACTAAACACGAAATCGGTGTTCTCTTACATATTGTTAACGACTGTACAACTCTGAATGTGTGACAGAAGGTCTAACCTCCTGTAGTGAATTTAGAAAGGTTGGTAGGCTGGTGACATCGACGACGATAATAAACATGAACAGTGCAGCGTTCACTGCGGAATTCCATTCGTCCCCCATCTACCTCTACCGGTACAGTTTGTAAGAATATCTATAACGCCTGCTCCTTCGCGAATGGAAAACGCACACACTCATACACAAATTTTTCTTGCACCTTCCACCCTTTTCAAAAATGTTCCCTCTAACAGGCCGAGAATTAGAGTTTTTCATTACTGTTCCCATATTTATCAATTGTTTTGGAGATGTTCGTCTTGATCCCAGTCACAGGGTTGTCAGCAGTAAACTGGATTAGCTTATGCAATAATCTAGATGATAAGTTGCTAGGTTTCTTTTTTAATTATTGATTCTATATCTGTCCGCCGCGGTGAAGCATGGTTACGGTGCTCGGCTACTGAGCCGAAGGTTGCGGGTTCGATCCCGGTCGCGGCAGTCGCATTTCGGTGGAGACGATGTTGTAGAAGCCCGCGTACTTTGCGATGTTACCCGCAGGTCGCAGGATCGAATCCCGGCCGTGGGGCAGCATTTTCGATGGAGGCGGAAAATGCTCAAGGCCCATGTACTTAGATTTAGGTGCACGTTAAAGAACACCAGATGATCGAAATTTCCGGAGCCCTTCACTGCGGCGTCTCTCATAATCAAATCGTGGTTTTGGGACGTAAAACCCCAGATATTATTATCATGCTCCTATTTTTCTTTGTCTTTTTTTATTTGCGATATCCTATCAATAGCTTTTATGATCTTTCAGTAGCTTTTATGTTCAATAGCTGTCAATAGCTTTTATGTTCAATTTTCGCATTAAAAACATTTCGTTTACATTTCGCTCTTTATGATCAGTCTGTCATCGCGGTATGCGCCATACTTTAAAACATCAGTATCAGCGCGTTGCAATGTCCCGTATCGCCGAACAAAAAGCACCGGCCTCTTCTTGGGTAACATTCAAATCGCGTTATAATCTTGAGACCAGACAGCGAAAGCAAGAAGCTGTAGAAAAGCTCGCAGATTATGCGCCTCGTCATTATTTTCGGGTTTCCGCGTTCGCGGCAAGAAGCGCTTCGGGGCGTGCTTACACTCGCTTTGCATACGCGCCGTGTCGCAAAGCCACCGAAGGAAAGAAGAAGCAAACAGGGTTAGCGTAATGCATCGCGATAAGCAGCTCGCAGGTGACGACACAGGGAATAAGCGACGACTGCAAGAAGGCGTGCTTAACAAGTCGCAGCGTTATACTTGTACGGAGGAGCTCTTACAGGCACAAACACTGGTAAACGCGAACGACGGATGGTGCGATGGAAATAGAAGGCAAGAGGGCAGCACGCCCGACGTCAGGTACTCGTCAAAAATGGATTACGTCATTATTTCCGAATTGCCGCGCTTGGAAGGCTGGGAAGGCACGGCGGCGAATGCTAAGAGCGCAAGGAATGGCGGAGTGGTTGCGTTGAAGAGTACGAAAACGAGAAAATAGAGGAAAAAAAAAAAGCTACTTAAAATGACTAAGAAGGTGGGCGACGCATATAGGACGACGCGGATGACACGGTTAGAGCTTATAGGAACACGGCGCAGCATTTGCATCGCAAGTCTGTCGCTTCCTCGGGCGCTATATGCAGATCGCTTCAAACAATTTTTTTCCCGAGTGTGACGGTGTGTTCGTTTTTCCTGTTTCTTTTTTTCCCTTTCTGTTTCTGACACTTCAGACTTTTTTGTATGACGAGGAGACGGAATAGGTAGAGTGTTGCGCTTATACTTATTCGACAACGTAAGCGCACAAAAAAAAAACAAAAAAACAAACAAAAAAAAAACAATAAGAGAACGCTTAGGCACTCAACAGACTGTGCGCAACGAAAGTTTGCCGAGGGAGATAGGAAAAAAAGAAAGGAAGAGACGGAGTAAACCTAAGTCAAGCGTTATTGCAGGTTAAACTTGCGCACGAAAACTGGAATAATAACCAATTCTGGTTACACTTTTTTCCCGACTTGACTTCAGTAGAGCGCCGAGACGAACATTAGCATTCCAGGTAGAGGGGAGCTTGAATGCAAATAAAATTCGTCGCATCAGCTTTGGACGAAGCTTGTACGACGCACTTGCTGAGCGGTCTGAATGGTACGTTTTCGTTGAGCGCAACTTGTCGAAGTCGCGCAGCTTAACGTCGTCCTTTGTGTTCTAAAGGCTCTCGAGACCCGAAAGAAATTAATCAAACATAGCGTCAGACGCGAACAAGGAGGTGTTTCAGGAAGTGTTATTGGTGGAGATGGCAGGTAAAGCGCGCGACGCTGACTGAAACGTTTGGAGTCTTTAAGAACCTTGTCTCCCTGTATCACTTAGCCTGTAAGAAAGGACTTAGTTTCTCCGACTCAATTCAGGCTTTTCTTCGCTGAAACGCCTGTTCCAACTACGTTCGGTGCTCGGAGATTACAACGCGAACCAGACAAACGCGAAGAGCTCGCGGGTTTGTGTCCTAACCGTGTAAGAACGCTACCGCATCAGACGGGTAATTGAATTTTTCGCCACTGAACTCAGCCCACGGCGCTAATCGCGTTGAAACGGGAACGCGCTGGCATTCACCAAAACTTTGGTCGTCGTCGAGTCTTTGGAGCCTCGCGCTGGCTTAAAGCCGCGGTTGTGTTTCGAGAAAGGCATTGTTTGCTGCCGCGGGCCAGCTGTACATGCTATCGCGGTATTATACCCGCGAGCATAGACTTTTCGAACGGGAGAAACTTCACTGCGTGTTTTCCCCGAGTCCTAGGTAACTCGAGTCTCTAATTTTACGAAGAGGGAAAGTATAGTTTGTGCTTACAAGAGCGGGCCTGGGATGATTGAGTTACACTGTTTGCGAGCGGGCGCCTATGACGCGTTGTTCCTCGTCGCTACTTCAGCTGAAGACAAAGACAGGAGCACGCCGAGTTTTGTGCATCGTAATCGTATACTCATCGTCCCTGTGAGGACAAGTCTGCGATCGTTCGCAAATGAGATCGGAAAGGAACTTAAACATTAATCAATTTCTAAGGCTTTAAGCGACAAAAACACGATGTGATTAAGAGGACCGGCGTAGTGGGGTAGTCCGCATTAATTTCGACCAGCTGTGGCTGTTTAACGTGCAGCTTAATCTAAGTACACGGGCGCTTTTGCATTTCCACCAGTGGCGGATGCAGAGGAGAGGCGGTAGGGGCGATCGCTTATTCGTCGATTACGACGAATAAGCGGGGCAAATTAACAGTATTTATCCTACGTGAGGTTCTTGTGATGATGGGAACTACTAAAAACAAAAATGTCAGGACCTATCCCCCCTCTCCAGCTTTACTAGCACCCCCCCCCCCCCCTCCCCCTAAAATGAGTGGCTGGATCCGCCCCTGCTTTCGACCTCATCGAAATGCGGCCTCCGCGGCCAGGGAATCGATCCCGCGTTCCTCGAGCTGCACAATTAGACAGCCGAGCCACTGTGGGGGGAATGTGCGTACATTTACACAGTAAGAAGGGCTTAGGAGAGTGAGAGAGGCAGGGTGGTTATAGCCAGCGCTACGTTACGGGAAGAAGTAAAAAGAATAGACCCTCTTGTTGACAAAGTGCGGCACGGCGTGACTCCGTGAGCTACCCTGGAGTACCTGGACCACCCAGTAGCTAACCAGGATAGCTCGAATGGTAGCTTGAGCTAACCAGGAGCTAACCAGGTTAGCTCCTGGTTGGCTCAATCCGCCTCTTTCATCTTCCTGTGCTGCCCTCTACCATTTTGGTAGGGTTTTGGTAGGGGCCGGGACAACGGGTATTACCAGAAGCAAAGCCTCCGAGATGAAGAGACGTTTGGAGACTTTTCCGTTAGGGGAAGGGCGCATGCGCGAGGGCATCGTGAAAAAGGCGGATTGGTAGTGCGACCACCCCGGAAAGGCGTTGGTGCCAGGTTCGATCCCCGCACCAGGACGAATTTTTCAGCAACTACGAAGCTTTCTTTCTGTGTAATCCGTATGGATTTCCTTGTGGCTTCGTGCTACAAACGGAATGGTTGTCAATTTTCTTTTTCCTAATCCATCCGCAACCTTGCGGGATTACGCAGAACTCATTTGCAATTTATCAACGAAATTTGTTGCATATATCCCCGAAGTTTCTCTATAAAGCAAATTTACGCAATGAGTAGTAGTACCGTTTACAAGTAATCCTAGTAATGCCTGCTGGATGCATGCACGTACGCATGACTAGCACGAAAAACGAACACTAACAATTGAGAGAGACAGAAGAAAAAAGATAAAGGTGATGCGGCACGGTAAACATTTGTCCTGGAGAAAATGTGAGAATGCGTGTTCGCAATATCGAAGCAAGCCTGTTGTGAAGCTGAGGATAACAGCCCCAGATTATCATATGCTTTGAGACAAAACTCCTTGCACCACCCACCTTCTTCTAAACCCAAACAAAAGAGACAAAAAAAAAAAAAAAAAAAAAAAAAAAAAAAAAAAAAAAAAAAAAAAGAAGACGCGACTATGGCTTTGTAAGCGCCGATGATTTTTCTTGGCTAATAAGGATGAAAACCTCTGACAGCGGATTCCGGTTTAAAGTCATTCTTTTCATTCAGTTTGTTTATGACTATGTCATTGGCACTGCGGCACAGCCTCGTCCTCAAAAGATGCGAGCAGTGAAAAGAGAGAAACAGAACACGCCTTTCCATACGTTGCATGCGTAGATTTTGCGCATCTCAAGCGACTCACAGGCGCCATTCGAAAGAGTTGGGAAGCACCACGTAGTCTGAGAAAAAACTAAGAAAGAGGCAAGGAGAAAAGGGAGAGGAGGTAATAGAGGGAAAGGAGAAGAAGCGATGGAAAACATGCGCGACGCGTATAGTATATACAGCAGGGCGTTCTCACATGGCCAGCGTCGACAGTGTTCGCAAATATTGCAACTCCCTGATAAATGAGATCCAATACTTCGTTCCTAGTGGCTAAGGAGCGGAGAGGGAGGCAACGTTTTCTTTGTTCGCCGTGTTTTCGCACATTCTTTCTTTCCAGGACCATGGAAGAATGGTGTACAGTGAGCCATTTCTAGTATGGCGCTTGTCGTTCGACATTTTTTTCTTTCTTCTTTTCTTTCGTTCGCCGCTATATTGTCCCTTTGCCGCGCGCTTCTCTGCAAACAACACACCGTCGCGTTGCATGCCTTCGTCTTCATGTCGTTCGGCTCGACGATTGTTTTTTTTTATTCTTTCTTTCTTAGAGGCCTCATCCTCCGAGTTCCGCCTCCCACCCCATATACGTCTCAGGTTCGCGTGCCCAAAGAGTTATTTGCAAAAGCGTAGCTTCCTTTCGCTGCAATCTTCTTTTGTTTCTCGCATCTCCGTCTCCGGCTAACTTCTTCCTACTTCCTTTATCTCTTTCTCTCTCCGCTTCATTCGCGAACATCTTTTCACTGATTCAGCGCCTGCCGAAGCCAATGCTTCATACCACAAATAGACTATCAGACACGAAACTCTAGGTCTTAACTTATTTAATTTTAAAAACCCCGTTCAGAAGTGTTCCTTGTGTTCCTCATCCCGTGTTGTTATGCATCAGGTTCGCATCTTCCTGTTCTGAAGTTATTTACGTTGTTGTTTGCTTCAGCTAAGCAAAAAACGCTACGCGAAAGACAAGACCCGAAGCTTAGCTTCTCAAAGCTCGCTCTCTCCGTGAGCCTTCGCCGCGTAGGAGGTGGGGGCACGCGGTGCAAACACCTTCCCCTCGCGTATTCAAAGCCCATACATCAGCGCTAACACATCAGCGCATCTGCTAGGCTGTGTAATTCGCTAGTGCATCTACAAAATGGCTCGTTTCTCTTATTTTCTGCCGGGCCGGGCAAAAGAGCAGCTACGTCCCTTCGTGCGAAAAAAAAAAAACAAATAAATAAAGAAGAGGTACAAATTTAAGCCATGACGTCCTACCCAAACAAGTGGAGTGAGACGACCGAGGGCGCGAGCTATGGTTTCAACTCTTTTCCGGGAAGTTCACTAAAGTTTGCTGAGAGGAAAGGGAAAAAAACAAAGAGAGAATGAGGAGGAAAGTGAAAGAGGGCTGACAGTTGAATGCGAACTCTTCCTGGCCCGATGAAAGAAAATTTGTTGTTCCAACGCTACGCCGGGGCCAAGTTTGTTACGCAAACATAGCGTGCAGTGTTTCATCTTCTTTCTCTATATTTATTTTGGTCCCGTGTTCGAAAAGTATAAACGAACGGCTCACAGCGGTGCAGGTGCGGCAGCGCAGGAGTTTCCGACAGCTCTGATATCGAGCTTCTCGTCTGTACCTTTTTTTTTTCGATACTCGCGTGAAAGGGGCAGTCGCTTTCACTCTTAACTAAAACCAAAACTAAAAGAAAAGTTCTTCCTCGTTAGGCCTCTTTGATTGGTCGAACTAGTCTAACAAAGTTTACTTGTCCGCATATACCTTTTTTTTTCCCCCCTTGGATTTGGTTTCGAAGGCGAAGGCTGTTTGAACAGAAATAAGGATTTAAAAAATCTGGTATCTTCAGTAGAACTTCACCAGGATTTCTTTGCGCGGAGTCTCGAAACGTACTCCGCTTCTTAGAATACGAACCGGTTCCCGGGTGCCATCAAATACCCGTATTTTACACCTCTTCGGAGAACACATAAATACAGTTCAATCAGCCCTATTGCATTAAAGGCGGCTTTTGAAGACAAAATACGCTGAGTATCAGTATCCTTTGGACATATTCAACTGCAATTGAACCCGAACGTGCTAGGATTTCTCGGTTGCGATCGGTTTTTTTTTTTTTTTTATTGATATGATATGTAAGGAGATGTTGGCGCACAAGTCAGGCGCCGGCTACTCCTTTGCCCTTGAGTGAGTACTGAATATACATCTTAACAAAGGAAAAACAAAGAGCAGTACATGGAAAATAAAACACAAGAGCACACATATGTAAAAACACACCCACAGAACAACACCATCACAACGTATAAGAAAATGTCCGAATGCCAATGAATAATGTCTCTGATGATGTGTGTGGTCATCATTGAGTCCCACCGGCTCAGCACAGCAGTCAACACGTCTAGTCCTTATGGGGATGAATTCGATCATGTGGACATAACAGTCACATGCACTTCAGCATTCACACATAACATGCACTTCAGCACACATATATAATGCCTGTCATATAATAGTGCGTATTACAAGTAAGACATGTGATTATATGAATATAAGTTCCTTATTTCTTAATAATTGCCAGCAATTCCGCTGTCTTCTAAAAAACGTTTTAGCGCTTTTAGGGCGTACTTCTGTAAAGCTCCGGTTGGCCACGGGCCCAGAAGTTTCTTGATACTGAACGGTCTACGGTCTAATACCAATAGTTCCGATTTAAGACGGCGTCTCGGTGTGTCATGGCGTGGGCAGTTTCTTTGCGTAGGAAACAAGATCGAGGCAATCGCGACAATCGCGACGGAGAAAGACAGTCCGATTAGAGCTCTGTCGCATCTTGCAACCATGATATAGGCCTAACTGAGCCGTATAGATATGGGTTTCATAACATGGATTGTTCCACGTTATGTTCCACGATTGTTCCACGTTATGGATTGTTCGCACACGAAGGATTGTTCTTAGAGAGATGTAAACGCCTTGCGGTAATCGCAGATAGATTAGTTTGCGCTGCAAAATGAGGACAAGAAACGCGTGCGAATTCAGTTCCTGATCAAGGATTTTTTCGTGTCTTCAAGATTCCTTCTTCCCCCGAACTTCTGACAATTCAGTTCAGTCATGTGATCAAAACGGCGCATTTATGAAACTTGAAGGGCGCCTCAGTCGCGAAGTTACTGCATCTCCGCCACGTGCTCTAAGTGATCCAGCCACGGGCTATTCGTGAGCGAAATTAGCGAAATAAAAGTGCCTTTACTTTTGTCAGCAGATAAAACGTGGTTGCGAGGACTGGCGTTTTGAGCTGGCTGTAAGCTACGAGAACAAAAAAACACATTGCTCTTTAGAGGGTGTATCGGAATAATTACATTTCAGACGCGTCGTACGCCTCTCGCAAACATTCGCCAGTGTTACGCTCCAAAGAGAGACAATAAAAAATGGGCTCGGCAAACGGGTGCAATTACGGCCGAATCATCGTTGTTAGACTCGTGGGCATTCGCCACGCCCTCCCCAACCATCCATGCGTAAACTTCAGTCAGCCTCCCTCCAACAGAACAATCTGCACGAAGCAGTAAAGCACCATCTTGCAACGTCCAGGTGAGGTATCGTTAAAGCAAAGCGGCATTCTTTCCCGAATAATTGCGTCGAGCCATTACGCTTACGCTGAACGTGCAGCGAGCCAGCGAGAGCAAGAAAAGACAGTCGTAGGTAAACGTAAGTAAAACAAAACAGAAAAATTACGACAGGAAACTGGCATAACTAGCAAGAAACGCCGCGCAAAAGAAAGCTCGCAATAACTCACGATCTCTGTCTCTTCGAGCTGCACGGAGATCATTACAACTTCGCGCGGAGCCAGTCTGAAATTAACCGCTGATGAGCGCAAAGTTAGCGCGCCTTTAATGACAGCGTACACTTCCGTGGCGTTCGAGCGAATGCGAGTCTTTTTTTTTTTTTTTGCGACGGATAGCTTTTGCAACGCCCGATGCAGTCGCTATAATTTACCCCTTTGCGCACGTTCGTGCCACGCCGCCGCGAATTCCGGCGGAATTCTTTGACAGCAAACAAACCTTCTCCCCAAGAAAAAAAAAACGATAAAAAAAATTCCGAGCTGTGTGCGGTGGGTGAGGTGGTCGTTTGCAACATACACCCTTCTTTCTTGTTTGTTCCTGACGGTTTCGGAACGGCGTACCTTCCACTATGTTTTTGCTCGCTGCAGCGGAATAACGCAAAATGTTACGGAGGGGCCGTTCTGTCGCGTTACAGCGAACTTCTCTTTACTGCCCGCACTTCCTCGAATCATAAAGCGCGAAAATGGGGAAACAAAGATATAAGCGTAGAAACTCGTGACGTCATCGGAGTGCACATTTCGCAGAATGGCTCCCACGAAACCGCTAACCAAGCATCCTCCGGAGTTTTATTATGTTGGTTTTTTTTTCGAAGCATGAGAAGAAATATGACGAACTGTTTTTTTTTTCTGTAGTTGGATGGGACAGTGGAAAAAAGAAAAAAAGAAAAGGAACACCCCTAAGAAAACTTCCACCGTAGGGACAGAAAATGCGGAGGAACCATGTTGAGGTATTGCCTTTCGTTTTAGTGGTGGGGAATGATAAATCGCGTAGAAAATTTGATTGGAACTTAGATTTATGCGTTGCTAAACCATCTTAATAACTTTTTTAGCGCAAACAAACACACGGACAAAGAGAGGGAACGACACCAAAGTTATTAAGATGAATGTGTACCAACTAGCTCCCCTTTCAGTTTAACTCTTGCTAAACCACCTCATTGCTCTATTTGAGTTGAGTGCAGGTCAACATAAGCGACAGCTTCATTGCTACTGTCTGTGTGTAAAGGCTCGATGTATTACTGTCGTCTACAAACAAACAAACAAACAAACAAACAAACAAACAAACAAACAAACAAACAAACAAACAAACAAACAAACAAACAAACAAACAAACAAACAAACAAACAAACAAACAAACAAACAAACAAACAAACAAACAAACAAACAAACAAACAAACAAACAAACAAACAAACAAACAAACAAACAAACAAACAAACAAACAAACAAACAAACAAACAAATATTGCAGACTGCAAATAAAAAAAAAAGGAGGAAAATCTATATAAACTTTTGTTTTGTCTTTGGGGCAGTCGTATGTATAGGACAGACTAGGTCACACTTAATAATAGGTTACGAGATCATACGTACGCCGGCAAAACGTGACTGAATGCGGGTACCTCACAAGGCACTACTGGATGAGTGCGTGTGCTTGATAGCAAAAATGAAAAAGAAAATGCATTGTGCTTGCCACCGACTCTAAGCAAAAACCCCAAGAAATATTCAGCACACTCCACGCGGCTCCGAGATTGCACGTGTGTCTCATTTCCACTTCCGTATTAAGTCCTAAAAAATAGGAGTATAACTAGAAAGTAGAACTGCTGTAAAAAGAAATTACGCGCATGCAACCATTCCTTAAGAAATGTCATGTGACACTGCTTGTACTGCGAAGCTTGTTTGATTTTTTTAATAATTAGTTTCCGTCGTCGTCATTCGGTAACTGACATCCTGTGCTTCTTGGGTGCTTCGTTTCTCACTTCACAACGTCCACACTCGTATCACATTACAGAGTTCCACCACACCTGATAACTAACTGAGCCACTGCAACCATTTAGAGATTGTCTAGATTGAAAGTAAAAGCGTACCAAGCAAACGGGGCCGCATTCAAAAATTTTTTGTTCGCAGTTTTCACGCTGCATGAATACGTACCACGAGTCACACAGCCATACCAGAAAGTATACTATCACTTACGAGTATACATACGAGTGATAAAATCTGGAGTGGACTGAAGTCCTTTTTCAATCTCAACGTTACATGCGTGGATGAAAGTAGTAGTTCTGCCGTGTAAGCAGCGCGCGGGTCGACGTCAGCTTCGGCCTCATGTGAGTTCACATCCGAAACTTTTGAGATGGACTGTGAGCCGGCAAAATGCAGCAGCATTGCGCTTGCCACTTAGGAGGCGAATTATTCTACAGTCAGTTACTGGGACCCGAAAACAACTATTTTGCTTATGGTGTTCTCGCAGTTAATTTGGATCTGCAGCCCTCAGCCGCAGATTTCAATGGACCACACCGCGATATGCTCACCTTGATGATGCTGCGTCTCTGCTGCTGATGATGATGAATCATAGCTCAACCCTTTGTAATGGATTGGCAGCTTTCGACTATCCACTCGTTACGTAATTTGCACGCCTGGTGCGAATCTACGCTTCTGTTACGCAGTGTTACACCTGTTAATGTGACTCTTTGACCTACACGACGACGGCACAGGGTCTATTTCCAAATGACGTGGCTCTGTGGTAGAATACCAGACTGCCACGCAGAATAGTCGGGTTCGTTTGTGACTCAACACAGATTTTTATCTGATATTTATCAAGGTCACGTGGGTTTTCGTACCACACGTCGCGTTTTTCCCAAGGCCAGCGTCTCATGAGGTACCTAAGGATAATGCGACGCAACCTGTGCATCGGCCGCTCCTCACCTGGAATGAATTTCCGGTGCCGAAGTAGATGGGCACGAACGCGAGCCAGATGATGCAGGTGGTGTACATGGTGAAGCCGATGAACTTGGACTCGTTGAAGTTCTCGGGTATCTTGCGCGTCTTGATGGCGTATACGGTGCACACGCAGATGAGCATCATGTTGTAGACCAGGGACACGAGGAAACTGGAGTCCTTGATGCGGCACTTGAGGATCACCTGGTCGCGCTTGCCGTCCGGGTGCTCTCGGCGCACACTGGGCGGCTCGACCACGAACCACACCACGCTCGCCACCACTTGCACCGAGATCAGCATGAGCGAGATCACCACCTGCGTCGTCGTCATCGTCACAGACAGAGACCGCTGTGCTGCTGTCTTGCTCCAAGCATTACAAAGTTAGCATTGTTCTGAGCTATGTAGGTAAACACACGTGCTGCCATAGAGTAGCTGAGGGGCGAAAAAATAGGGCATAGAAAGGGACAACTGTAACTGCAGTGCACGTTCAAGGCTGTAACACAATAAATTATTAAGTCCACTTCATAGTTCAACATAATGATACTACAACTGCTTCTTGACGCAGGCTATTTCGCTGCGCTTGCAAAGCGTACGCTTCGGTTGATTTCCCCTCAATTGCTTAGGTTGTCCTACGAATGCGACATCTCGTTTGAAATACTTGAGCTTTCTGAGACAAGGATTGGTTTAATAAGTATACCCACGCGTTGTATTTGCGAGTTATTTCGCCATAATGATCTTTTATTAAATGATAGTGAAGCGTGTTAAGAGACCAACAAGGATTTCTTTCCATCTATGGACATAGGCTCAGGGGGGAAAGGGTGAATCGATGCACCCTGCTCCCCGCAGAGCCTCTTAACCTGGCATCATCGCCTCCCTGTCACTGACCTGCGACTTTGGACTGATGAAGGACGGCCTTCTCGCCGACCGGCGGGCGCTCTCGAAGATGCGCGAGATGCGATTCGTCTTGGTGAGCAGCGCGCTGTAGATGATGGAGAAGCCGAGGCCGACGCCGAAGCGCTGGGAGGCGCACGACGCCGGCGCCGGCTTGAGCAGCAGTACGAACGTCATGAGGTAGCAGATGAGGATGCCCGACAGGAGCAAATAGCTGAGCTCGCGACCCGAGGCCTTCACGATGGGCGTCTCGTTGTTGGCGACGAACACGGCCATGGTGGCGAGCGTGAGCACGATGCCCAGGCACGCGATCACCACCGGCACCACGGCGAAGATGGAGTCGAAGCGCATGTACTGCAGCGTCAGGTTGTAGCAGCTGAGCTTGTGCGCGTACGGCCAGCGGCCGTCGCCGCAGTCGGCGCACGTGTACTCGTCGAGCACGTACTGCCACGGCTCGCAGCGGTTGCAGATCCAGCAGCAGGTGTCCCCGGCCTGCACGATCTTGATCTCGCCCACCCCGCACTGGGCGCTGCAGATGGACACCGGCACGCGGCGGCTGTTGCGCGCCCAGCGGACCTCGTCCACGTTGAGCTGCAGCTCGTCCAGCCAGCGGCCCACGGCGCGGTACTCGTAGCGAGACGTGTTCGGCTGCTGCCGCTGGTAGTTGTAGATGCGGTACGGCGCCAGGCCGTCGCCCTTCGGGTCGAAGCGGACGATGCTGCCGGCCATGTCTGTGGAAGGGGGGATAGAGAAAAATGCACGGGTGAGAAAAAAGTTCATCTGCAGGGACACTTCATCATCATCAGCCTGACTACTCCCGCTGCAGGGCAAAGACATCTCTCATGTTTCGCCAATCAACTCGGCCCTATGCTTGCTGCGGCAACGTTGTCCTCACAAACTTATTCATCTCATACGCCCACCTAACTTTCTGTCTCCCCTTCGCCTGCTTGCCTTCTCTTGGAATCCAGTCTGTTACTCTTGATGACCAGCGGTTATCTTGCCTTCGCGCTACATGCCCTGTCCATGCCCAATTACTCTTCATTTCGACTACGATGTCCTTAATCTGCTCTCAGAAAGAAGTTTTCTTTCTGAGAAATCCATACGGATTTCCTTGTGGCTCCGTGTTACAAACGGATGGTTGTCTATTTTCCCTTTCTTAGGGCCCCTTAAAGGTTACACCGATCATTTTCCTTTCCATGGCTTGCTGCGTCGTCAGGGGTTGGCTAATCAGCACAAGGTAGATCTCGCCGGCCAGCAAGGCAGTGAGGGCACTTTGGTTTTGAGGACGAAGGGCCTCAGTGAAAGCCTTTGGCTAATGTAGTGCAACCAACACACACGCGTCAGCGCATTTATTGCTCATTTACTTTACTCCCTTGCTCCTCTCTTTCTCATCTTTCTATTCCCCTTCCCCAATCACCTATCGTTGGGTAGCCAACCGGACATGTTTCTGGCCAAACTCCCTGCCTTCTGCCATTGTATTTTCTTCCTTCCTTCTAGCACAGTGTACATGATGAAAAACCTAAACAGTGTCAAATCAAACGCAGGCAAGAAGAAGAAACGGTAGAAGACAACGTCGTCATCATCTATTAGTCAAGTCCGTGGGCCTAA
Source organism: Rhipicephalus appendiculatus (assembly GCA_030522465.1). Classification (NCBI taxonomy): domain Eukaryota; kingdom Metazoa; phylum Arthropoda; class Arachnida; order Ixodida; family Ixodidae; genus Rhipicephalus; species Rhipicephalus appendiculatus. The sequence continues at coordinate 360,967 of JALIZH010030370.1, read as the reverse complement.
TGAACCTCAATAACGAATGCATAACATTTGCTACGTCCGTGAAGCGACCAATGTATGACAAATGTACAAATGAAGCGACAAACAATAGCTCTAGGCCAAGAAGTATGGCCGCGATCGATTAACAAGCTGCAAGGGACAAACATTCCTGGTAAAGAAGGTCCCTTTCTTTCTTAAATTAAGCACACGAATAGATCGCCGTACCAAGACAAGTTAGTACTCGGAGGATATTCGGCTAAAACTAACATTTCGTTATCTTACGCATGGGGGGATATTTCAAAGGCGAAAAATTCGCAAAATTGGACTTCGCGTGCTTCGCATAATCAGTCTTTCTATGTGTGATATCGGCGCGACTAGAAGGCCGAACGGCAAGAAAAAGTAAGAGTTATCCTTGCGCTGGCGGCAGAAAGCGTTACGCAGGAAACTTCGCAGTCTCCACTGAGTTCTTGCGGACTCGCTCGGACCCAACTTTTGAGACGTCGCTTTTTTACTCCAGCCGCTTTCAGGGACGCTGCAACTTTCCAAAGAAGCGAGAACTCATTCACGCGTCGCTGATCGATGACGTTGCTACACGTCCACAAACGTCCGCGCCTCCAGAGGAGGCGCTGCACACACGCACACAAACACCCGTCAAAGTGTCCACGTTGCGTTCTTCGTCACGCCGACGTCCGAAAGGCGCGGTCTAACACTGGCGCAGTGTCCCGAGGCGTTGTTGCTGCAGATTTGGGACAAACAGCGCTTCCGTCCACTCGCATACACGCTCCTGTCATCACTCGTCATTGTCGTCTCGTTTCACTGTGCCCGCTCTCTCACGAAGCTGAGGGGCATCGTAACTGCTTTTCTTATTTCCATCGTAACAGACATTAAAACAACAACAACAACAACAACAACAACAACAACAACAACAACAACAACAACAACAACAACAACAACAACAACAACAACAACAAACAACAACGAAACAAAAAAAAAAGCTGCAGGACAGAAGGCGCGGGCGAATAGAGGTCGTCGCGGAGCCTTTTTCGTCACTCATTGCATATAATGCCGGAGGCGGGCTAAGCACCCGGGAATGAGGAATGAGGCAGCGCGGACGATCTCATTCTTCAACCTCCCAGCGCGGAACGAACACACCCACGTGACGATTGCCGGCGGGAAGTACAAAAATTCGAAGTCAACACCCTCTTCTTTCTTTACATTCATCTTGCGTATCGCCTGAGAACGTTTCGTTCCATCAGCGATCTTCTATCGTCCTCCAGAGTCTCGCTTATTACTTCTCTTTTGCTTCCGTCATTTTTCGAGCTTCCCGTAATGAATCTCCAGCCGTTGAAACGTGATGCCGCCGTCGCCGCCTCTCGGGCCCTCTTACCGCGAAGAGATGTGATCAACAGAAGCGCCAGTGGCAGCCAGCCGACGACGACGACAACGTTCGCATACGCAACGGGGCCGACACGCTCCTCGCAATCCGTGCTTTTTTCCCGTCCCCATATTCTCGGCGATGCGCAGTGAAGCGAAACGAATGGCGCGTGCCTTCTCCGCTTTTTTGCTTCTCAGTTTCGCGCGTGAGAGAGATTTAATTTGCATGTATAATGGATTATGGGACGAAGGAAGAGAAGTGAAAGAAACAAAATATGACAGAAAGTGCCGTACTGGAGAGAAACGCTCCGGCGAACGCAGTCCTGAATCGGGTACCAACTGCTCGGAGCCCATAACGGCGCGCTTGTGCTGAGGCGTGTGCCCACGCGAGCGAAAGCGATGTATATGAACTTTCAAACTAGTGGCGCCGCTGAAAGCTCATCGGGAGGCCCCGTGACGCCAAAAAATGCATACGTCATCGTTATACTCTCTCCCTCGAATGAACTGCGATCACTTTTCTCTCGCGTGCCGACATTTCACTTCGCTTTGCACTTCACTACCTTTTTTTTTTCTCTCTTTTCCTCCTTTCATACGCTTTACGTCGAATTTGCAACCGCGCTTTCGGAGAATTTTTAGTCGCTTTTAAATAATTCATCATTTCCTTTCGGTCGGTTTTCAGCACGTACTCCATCATTTTAGAACCAAGCCGCTTCTGTTTAGCGCAGCGAGTTGAAAGCCGGCAGTTGACGGATCTACGTCCGCGTATACCTGACCCGCGAGGGCCGAGTTTTAATGGCATTTGATCGTGCCTCGCACTTTCATTAAAAGCCATCACTCTTGGCGGCGAACGGAGCGCCCGAGTGAATTGACACAATGTCAAATTTAAAAATTGTTCCAGTGCTTGATGACGGTGATGACGTTGCCAAGGAGTTAGCCCCGCAGACTTGGCCGGCAACTGCGCCTGAGCGCGTCTCCTTTCGTGTCACACATTATATATATATATATATATATATATATATATATATATATATATATATATATATATATATATATATATATATATATATATATATATATATATATATATACCCTATAAAGTGGACGAAGGGATGACCGCCACCGTAGCTCAGTGGTAGAGCATCGGACGCGTTATTCGAAGGTTGCAGGTTCGGTCCCTGCCCGTGGCCAGTTGTCTTTACGTCCACTTTTCTTTCTTGACATTTACATTACAATTACTTCTAATAACATCCCCTATACTTTCCTTGGCATCATTGTCTGTTCTGATTACTATTGTGTTTAACAAAGCAAACGAGCCCTTAAACTTACTCTTCTTGCCTACATTCCAAGCGCGTGTCACTTAATCCAGCCTCTCACAGAGACGTAGGAACGATGCGGCACGCTTCCTTGCGCACTATCCGCGGTTTTTTCTAGGAATACTATATGTGCAAAGTGCTCGCGTTTTAGCACGCTCTCTGGAAGCCTACTATATTGAAGAGATAAACACTTGAACCACAGAACTGCTCCATAACACCGATTTCCTCGGTGCACGATGCAGAAGAAGCATCCCTGAATTTGAAAATCAATGCAGCAATGCAGAGCGTAGCCAGACTTTTTTGCGGGAGCGGGGGGGGGGGGGGGGGTGATAAATTCAACGACGCCCCCCCCCCCCCCCCCTTCGTGTATGTGCCGTGCGTGGGTTTATGTGCGCGTTTATATAAACCCATGCAAATGAAAATTTTAAGGCGGCGGTGACATTGCTCCCCTCCCTACAGCTACACCGATGCAGCAGTGCAAGTTATTCTTGGTCTTACTTTTCAGACGTGAGGGACGACTGATCACCTGCGATACAATAGTGGTGCAGGTCGGGACTTCCTCAGGGCCCTCTCACATTCTGTTCGTCCTGTAATGTTACTGTACGCGACAGTTCTTCGAACAGTGAACCTACAGACAACGGGTTTTTTAGCTCATGAAGAGAGCACATTACATGCTAGCCTTGGTGGTTATTCAGGTTAGTTGGTTGTTTATAATCGTTTAAAAAACAAGATTAAAAAAAAAAAGGCCTGCGGTAGTTTACTTGTTGCACGGAATTGCACCAGGAGTGCTGTCATCGCTGGTAACACGAGATAGACGTCGGCGTACATTTAGAGAGGGAGAAAAAAATGGCGAAATGGAAAAAGAAGGCAGCTAGTAAGAGTAAGATCGGGATCTGGCTGGTAACCTTTACTCTCGCAAAGGTTCAATGTCTTGATGTATAAGAATCAGGGAAGCATCAACGAAACAAAGGTGTTTGCGTAAATTTAAAGAATCCCGCCTTTCACTGCCATTACACGTGTTTCTTTGCGTAAATATTCAAAAAGAGTACCGACTGATCCTAAAGCCCGTATTCACAAACGCTTCTCGACTCGAAACTCGACCTCAAGGGATCCTTGAGACTACTCGCGTTGCTCAAATCGCAACGCGAAACAGTCCTTCAAGGATCCCTTGAGGTCGAGTTTCGAGTCGCAAAGCGTTTGTGAATACGAGCCTAAGTGTTTTAAGACCATCGATAACAAGATGAACAAGTGTTGCAAAAGCTACTTTGATGCACGTGTATGCCAAATCAGTACACGTCGGGTATGTCAGAGCATGCTTTGATGACCGGCGGGAAATGGCTTCCATATCTACGAGATTTCCCAGCCTTATTTTGTGGGGAGGAATAGTGCAGCGGATTGTTAATCACGTTTTCGCCTGCGCTTACTTTCAGAAATACGGCATTACCGTATTTAGTATTTGACATTGTTCCCTTAACTAGATTCACGAAGGTCGCGAAGTCACGTCAGCTGGCGAGGCGCTGAATGTTATGTCATTCGTAGTTATTCATATTTACGTTGTGGCATACGAGCCATGTCTTGGAGCACCCACTTCAGACTAACCACTGAAAGAAGGGTTCTTCCTGCACTCGTTCAAGCGATATGACCTAATTTTACGGCTTAGAATAGAGCGGCATCAAAGACCGCGCTTTGAAAAGGTGACATTAAGCGAGGTCGATTAAACAGTTACTAAGCTTTGTCACATCGCGTGTAGCTTGAGGTAGAATGAACACAAATAACTATAATGAAATATAATCGGTGGATGGTTAAAGGAACAGCGAAGTTGAATTTTTCACGCAAATACCATCGTTGTACAAAAGCCAGCTTTGATGAGTGTTTCCGAGGAGAGCTGCAGTACTCTGGGACAGAGGGACATTGTAATACCCATGGGTATATAGGTGAGCTATCATTCACAAACGCACTGGCAACACGTCATCGCTCACCTTCAAACGTAACGTTGAGCAGGTATTTCTTGTACAGCACCCCGCCGTCGATGTCGCGCATGGCGTTGCAATAGAGCTCGTTGCGCGGCTCGCACAGGTGCTCCCACACCTTGTGGAGCGCGTGCGCCATGGCGTACACGGCGTCCAGCACAAATTGCACCTTGGACTCTTGCAGGTAACCGACGGACTCGTCGAGCCGCAGGTTCTTGGAGCAGGTGGGCAGCGAGCTGCCGTTGCCGCTTCTCCTGGTGGCGGTCGCGGCCGCGCTGCCGGCGCCGTCGTCGTCCCGCACGACGCACTGGAACACGTCTTCCCAGTACTCCTTGAACCACGGGTTGCGCCTGTTATTCTCCACCGTCAGATTGCGCATGTACGCGTCGAAGTCCGGTATGAACCTCGACTCGAGCTCGATGGTGATGGCGCCTTCGGCGACCTCCTCGAGCCCTTCGACGAGCTTCTCCTGCTTTCCCCAGCCGTCGCTGGCCACCCAGACGAAGTCCTCGCTCCGGTTGGCCCTCTTGGCGGCCGCCAGGACGCCGCGCGCGTCCTCGGCCCGGGTGAAGAGGACGACGCCGCGGGCGTTGGCCTTGAGCAGCAGGTTCTGGTAGATCTGGTCGAAGGTCTCCATGGTGGCGGAGTGCGGGACCTTCTCGTTGACGGCGATGCAGATGTTGCGCGCGCGGGCCTCCCGCGTGAAGGCGGTCATGCCCGAGTCGCCGTATTGGCCCTCGGACGTGACGAGAGACACGTAGGACCAGTTGAAGCGCTGCACCACGTCCACCATGGCGAGCGCCTGGAACGTGTCCGGTGGCACGGTGCGCGCGAAGAAGTCGTAGCGGGTCTTGTCGCTTAGCGAGGTGCCCGTCGAAGCGGGGCTGATTTGGGGGGATACGAAAGAGCCGCAGCAGGTTGGCTACCTGGATAGAAACAAGGTATGATGAATGTTAAGGTGAGATTTGACGCCTAACATGAAACACTAACAACGTGAACACGGCTCAACCACCCGACGATCGCATACTGTGCGATGTCAGTGCACGTTAAAGAACACAGATGGTCGAAATTTCCGGAGCCCCCCCACTACGGCGTGCCTCGTAATCATATCATGGTTTTGGCAAGTGAAAACCTAGATATTATTATTATTATTATTATTATTATTATTATTATTATTATTATTATTATTATTATTATTATTATTATTATTATTATTATTATTATTATTATTATTGAAATTGAGCACTGGCGATAGGCTCCTCCCCGATGGGCCACGGCAGTTGCGTGCGGCGTTTAATCTGACAACGAGTTGAAGGCACAGGCAAAGATGATAAAGATTACCCTTTTGCTACCGGCTGGCGACAGCAAGCAATGACTGCTCGTCACATCAAGGAGGAACATTGCGCCGATCAGTTCCGCCTTGCATGTGTAATCATGCTAAATCGTGATTAAACTTTGCAGTGGGATATCTCGGTGCACAGACATGCTAGAAGAATTCTGCCAAGTGTAACTGTGTAGAAACGCGACTGCCTCCAACTTTTCAATACAATCATGCCCGCTTGCTGCCCTCCCTGAAAAATTAATTATTCAACGTTAGTTAATTGGGCGGCAGACAGCGATAGCTATTGTCTGACTTTGTGTCCCCCCTCAATACATAACTTATCTGCAAAGGTGGTTTTCACGGGCCTCCCAGCGCTGAATTTTAACAAAACCAGAAAAAAGCTTAGCTTTGAACACCCGGTATAAGCGGCAAAAAAGAGCAAAATACAGCAACATGAAAACAACATGAAAAACAACTAAAAAGTGAAGCCAAACTGCTACTGGTTATCGACCTGCGGTCTGTTAAGATAGTTCAGTTCTTTCTTCGTAAGCGCAGCAGATGCCACGTTTACGCATTGCTCTCCCCAACAGTCAAATGCCGATACCTCGGTTATTTCGAAAGTTAGTGCGTCCGAACTTTTGCCAGTTTTACGCAGCTTTTAAACTTAGGCTCGCAAGCACATGCGTCGAACAATTCTCTTAATCTTATTCTCCCCTTTTCCTTTACCCCAGTGTTGGCTAGGCAACAGGGCTCACCAACAACTGAGAAAAAGAAAGACGCAAACATTTCGCTGTTTTATAGTGTTGTGCCATAGGCGATCGCACGGAGGCGGTGGCAGGGGGGGGTGAGAGGGGGGGCGCAAAGCGAGCCCCACACATTGAAAATATTGGGAAGGGGGGGCGCTCGACTCGGCGGGGGGGGGGGGGGGGGCAAAGTCAGCCCCATAATACATTGACATAATAGGGAGAGGGGGCACTGCGACGAACATTCGCCCCCCCCCCCCCCCTCCTGAAGGGGAAGCCTGCGCATGCCTATGCTTCTCTCCCTCAGTTTTGTTCATGTTTGGTCCGTGCAATGCAAGCGTACTTACATTTAGAATATCTAATCTCGGTTAACCTTCTGCCACTTCATTCGTGCGTTTCCATTCCTCTCTCTAACCGGCTTTAGGATCAACGAGCAATGGGGACGGTGCTCCAGCAGCATCCGCTCTTGTGCTTTTTGAGGACTACAGGCTTGTGTGAACGTCTTTGACTATTGTATAATGCAACCGACGCGTACACGTCAGCACATTTATTACTCATTTCCTTCTTTCCGTTCCTATCTCTCTCTCATCTTACTACTCCCCTTTCCCAGTTCCCAGCGTACGGTAGCCAAACGGACATTTTTTCTGGATAACCTTCCTGCCTTCTCACTATTGCTTCCTTTTCCCTCGGTCAGCAGCAATGAGTCCAACATCAGCCGAGAAGGCGCATACCTGGAGTGAGACCTCCGAGTAGGAGCCGCCGACGACGCCGCTGATGGCGCGGCTGCTGAAGCGTAGCTTCGGGGGCGCTCCGTCCGAGCACTGGAAGGCGTTGGTGTCCACGGTGTTGAGCGAGGCCCGGATGAACTCGAGCGACTGGTTGAGCGCGTACGTGTCGCTCGAGCAGGTGTCCAGGATGGTGGCCCCGAGCCGGATGCCGCCGAGCAGCGACGGGTCCTCGTTGATGCGGTCGATGGCGAACAGCATGGCCTCCAGCCGCTGGATACCGCGGTCCTTGTTGATCTTGCCGCACCTGGTGCGCTCGCCCTTCTCGTGGATAGGAAACAGCCCGCCCAGCACGATGTCCCCCCGGCACGTGCGCCTTCATGGCCCAGCCGCCGGGGGGGCTCCAGCCACAGCCAGGGCCAAAGCCAGAGCCAGAGGATCGGCCGTGCAGCCGGCCACGCCCACCGGCCCCGGCGCCTCAGCATGTCGCAGCAGCCGGCGCCACGCCCAGCGGCCCGCTGCCTGCCACCTGTGTAGAACGAAAGCAAGCGTTCTTAGCATATACCAGAAAAACGTCCAATTGTGGGTGCACTCCAGCCTTTCAGAATACCACAGTCTTGTAGCGTCACGCTGATCAGAGAAGAAGGGAGCTGGTTGAGGCTTACCATATCAAGAGGGTGGATGACACGTGCGTGAGCGCACCATCGATTGCCTTACTTGACCAAGAGTTCTCTTATATGGCTCTGATGGCTTCGTAACAGTTGCGCGCCTGCTTAGTTTTCGTTTCTTTTTCGTGGTTTCTGATTTATATTTGTCGCTCTAACAAAAATTTAATTGATGGTCAACGCTTTTCCTGCAGATTATCTTCCTTTGTCCCGTCCTTTTTCTTGCGCCGTTAATATGAACGTATACCTACTAGCGCGCATGCCGACGCTTCTACGGTGCTTTCTTAGTACTCGAATCTACGTCATCGCGGAAATATTTGTGAAGAAGAACTTGCAGAACGTTGTAGTAGAGTACACTTCACCTCTATTTACAGCGAACGATGACTAGCGGCGTCCAATAGCCAGCTCACTTACGAAGTAAATCACAATGAAAAGAGCGTGATTAAAGCCAACATCTAAGGCTCGAAGTGCGATATGTAACGACTTGTAGTTTACGAGTCAATTCGACCTCTCCTGCGCGAAAGCCTTGTGTTTCAAGTATGAATGTTACACCCGAATTCCCCCCCTCGTTGCGACAGCAAGGTAAAGTAAGTTCAAGCATAACGGCCACAATGCAATTATTACAATGAGCAAACACATTCGGGTGCGCACAGAAAACAGGTACTTTCTTCCTTGGTTAACCAAAGAACATGTATAAAGACCCAATCAAAAGCATGGAAAGAGAAATACTACGAAAACGTTCTTTTTCTTCGCAGCTTAAAGATGCAGAATAGTATCAAACAGAGGAGTCTACGTGTGCAGGTTCCATTAATGTAAACCACTCTGATAGACATCACGCTGCAAAGCTATCGTTTTTTTTGTTTTTTTTTTGTCTATTTGTGCTTAAGTCGTGGTCTCAACCTCAACGCCTAACTTCGATGTCCAACTGTGCATCTAGTGCTGTACCTGCACACAGAAAGCTGCTCATTCGACAATTTTAAACGTCCATCCGTACGGCCCACGGCTTCGAAGGAATGGGTCGAAGCCCCAACGACAACAGAATTACATCTTCGTGACCCGAAAATCGGCACTTTTTGTATATAGGACTTGGTAAAAAACGAAGAATAACGAATTGACGAACGGGTTAGGTTTTTCATCGGATTTCACATGAAAGACCGAACAGTACGTCCCCGTTACGATTGTTTCTGCGTCATCGCGACACGGGCGCCAGCTCTTCTAACGAAGGCTTTCATTTCGGGACAGGAAGTCAAAATAATGAGCTCGATAATTGGAAGCCTCCTCCACACCGAAAGCTGAAAACGTCAACTTTGTTGCGAACGGTTTGTGAAGAGTCGCCAGTGAACAAAACCGCACCGTCGAGTCGGCGCACAGAACAATGTCCTTAACGCTTGCTTCTAACGAGTCCAAAGTGATAATGCGGATTAGGAGCTATATTTAGTTGTTAGAAACATTTGTGCGCTTAATTATCAATTACTTTCCGCTGAGCTTATAATGTTCCGAAGCCCTCAACAACAGAAATTCGAATCCCCTGGAAGGAGAAAGTGCCGGTGTTGGACGACAGCCAACTGATAATGGTGAACAGCTGACTTATGATCACCTCATGACTTATGTGACATAATGACTTCCGCTTGTAAGCACAGTGACCAGTTAGACTTGTAACGGACGGCGCTAGCTTAAAGTCATTCTAAATTTGTCACATGCACACTGTAACGTAATATAATGCGCTCCAGTCGCCGCAGACTTACTGGTTCGATCCTCCAGCGGCTACGTGTGTTGCTATCGCCAACGATTGCTGCGTGATCTCAATTCTGATAAAACAACTTCAATCAATAACCGGCTTATAGTTTATTCTATCGCGGCCTACCTGCATGACTGAGTGCTTGCGAACCTCTGTTCTGTCCCGGCAACGTGGAACTATTGACTATAACTGCTGTCGAGGTTAACTCCACCGCAGACTATTGTTACGTACGGGCCGTTGACGGGCTCAAAGAAGGCATCCGTGGAGTTGGATAGACAGCAGGGTTGCCGTTGAACAGATTTGAAAAGTAGCCAAAGCTCAAGCTAAAAGTAGCCAAAGTAGCCACGCCATTTAATTTTAGCGCCAAATTTGTAGCCAAATAGAAAAAAAGTGATATTATGTATAGAGTTGTTACTATTCAACAGTAAAATATATGATTTTGAATAAACAAAAACGCAGTATAACGAGCACAATATTTTTTTCCTCTTGCTTAGTCTCCAAGCCACAGATAAGTTGCAAATAAATTAATAAATTATTATACATTCAGTGCGCCTGCTTACAGTTCGTCTACAATGGATAGAGTTCTTGCAAAAGTAATTTTGGGCCAACAACTCAGCAGGAACATTAAATGTTGAAATTGTTTTTTTCCTTGACGCCGTAGACCGAGATTCGTACAGTCTTACAATAATATACCAGTCAGCTTCGAGTAGAAAAATATGATCGAAGATGAACGGTCCAGCTTTATTTTTGTTGCTGATATGATATCTCTTTGACGAGCTCTGTTTCAGCATGAGAATCTGGAGTTAGCACTGTCTTATACAGCCAAGCGTTTCCTTACGTTCACCCGTCATAAACGGAGGGACGCTCGTTAGGTACCTCGACGCGCACTAGCCCGCTGGCGGGGCAAGGACATGTGCGCGCATAGGCCAACACGACAGAAAAGCTTGAAAATAATGGTTATTCTTTAGACTTGCATTGGGTTTTCTTTTCAAATAACGCGAACAAATGGCCAGTAAATGCGCCGAAATAAGAGTTCAAAGTAGCCAGAAAGTAGCCATGGCGCCAACCTGAAATTTAAGTCGCCAGACAGGGTCGGAAAATAGCCGATTTGGCGCGAAGTAGCCACCAACGGCAACCCTGATAGACGGCTATTACGTGGAAAACAGTTATTAAATTGTCCTGTTTGGAAAAACCCAGGATAGGCTTGCATGCATACTTAGGAGGGAAATAGTTGGTGTTCACTTATGGCTCCACCTTTATGTTGCACAGAAATTGACATGTTTTGATGGACGTCGTCCGCAAACGACATGCACATCAGCTTCGTCATCAAAAAGGTGGCAAGAAGATGAGTCCGTTCATCAGCGCGTCATGACCTATGAGCACTTTCTTTTTTTTTTTCCTTAAACGCGCGGCTTACTTTCAGTATGGTCGCGCGCGAGCGGATCGTGGCATCCCGTGGCGGCCCAGGTATAACTATGCAGCTCACGAAGCTCAAATCGGCCAATGGATGTAGACTTTAGGTTTATGGCACGGTCATTTGGGTGTATGACATCATTTGTCGAGAGAACAGGGCAACGTTTTCTAGGTAGCCTTTGAGATTTAATTGCAAATACCAGGCCACGTGCTGTTCAATAATATTTGGCTCATGTTCTTAGGAGCCCCGGCGACCAATCGGCAGAGCTTTCTGACCATGCCGATGAACTGTAGCAGGGCACCTTTCATTATAAAAATCGCCGCCTTAATTTCGAAGAATTAAATACGCGTTGCGAATTTCGAATTACGCTGAATGCGTGTGAAGCCTTTTGAAGAAACACCCTGCCAGAAGCTCGCACAAACGTTCATTTTTTTTCTTTGCCAACTTTCTTGGTAACACAAAACTCGAATCAGCGGCACGCAAACTTGCGCATCTACTTGAAATGCGCGACTTTATAAGGAACACAGCGCGAGGCAAGCGTCTATGCTCCGCTCTGTAGAGGATTCGACGAATTCGCCCCCCACGTAACGAGCAATTCGCCAGCCCGAGTCTCCGTGAACTTCTTTTCAAAGCGGACCATCGGCTTCAAATTGTCGTCGCACCGTGAACGAAATCTTCGAACGTCCCAACGGAGCGCCCCGTTCTTCCTTCTTGGAGCTTGATAAGCATAAACAGAGTAAGGAAACTACCCTAAGAAAGAATGAAATATCCAGGAAGAAAGAAAGAGAATTCGCGTCGGCAGGCAAAGCAGCTCTATCGTTGCTTACACTTAAGTCTTATGCATTTCGGGTGCACCAAAACAAGCACTGACGTCGAACTGCTTCTGCTTTCAGCCCCCGCATCTGCAGGGAGCCTGGCCCGGTGATTTCAAATTTAGAGTCCGTTGCCTCGTTCGCCTTTTTCACATTTTACGTCGCTACGTGTTCCCGCTTCTCGCGGCGGCCCTGCAGTTCTCGTGGGACCACGAACTGCGAGATCATTTCATTTTCGAGTTTGTGTTTATATAGAGAGAGCGAACCGGAGCTCCGATTCGGATGTGACATACACCGTGTTCACATTTCGCGCCACTGCTCGTTGTTCACGATTCGATGGCAATGCCGAGATCAACATCACCAAGGTTTATGCAAGAACGAGAAAAAAGAAAGGTTAAAACCTACAAGCGAGCGCCAAGCTGGCGGTTGCTTATGTTATGCTGCTGTCGCACACTCGCTGTGCATATTTTTGCGGTGATACTTCTCGAGGAGTATAGTACATGCTCGGAATGCCCACAGCTATGGACCTCCCCTCCCGGTATACATATCGTCTCTTCACTTCGGGGAGTTCAAAATCTGTCCACTTTGTTTCTTCTTCGCATCTTCGCACCGCTCTTTCCGCTGTGTAACCTTATGGCGGTCGACAGCCCTTCGCCCAACGATACAGTATGCGTCGAGGTAAGTACGCGAACGAGCCACGGGACGAGCACGAAAACACACACACACGCACAAAAAAAGAACGCAGAATATCTCAGATCTTGTTCAACACGCGGTTCGTTTTTTCTGAGTATGTTGATAAGCGTGCGTTCTTTTGCAAGCGTATAGTCTTAGGCGGGATGCGTGTGTTGACGAGCGCCTTCAGCGCACGTCGCCATGGGTACGGCGAGTGTACGATGTCGCGAGCTGTCAGCTTGCATGCATCGTATTCGGGCAGGGGCTCGCAACGACGTGCTGCCGCTACGTGAACCGGGTGTCGCGTGCCACCTTAGCGTGTGCGCGAGAGAGCGCGCCTGCCATCTTAGAAATGTGGGGTGACTACCAGGCTTGTTTTTCCGCATATCGCTGACGCTTCTGTACACGCCGTTGCCCGGACGCATCGCTACACTTTGCGCGCGTTGACTTGCTAATGCGGCCCGACAGTGCAGCACGACTTTGGACTCCGGTTTCTGATGGCAAACTGAGCAGGTGCTTCAGAGGTAATAAAGAACAAGAAAAACAACAACAACAACGAGGCAGCATGCCGTAAGTGAGACCACCCTATAGGCTCGCGAGGGCCGCGCCCGCTCTTTCCGTTCCGTTCGTTCGCTAAGCTCTAGAGACTGGAGAGTACGAACGAGAAGCGTTGAATCTTCATGCATTTTACCTGAAATGTTCGAAGGCCATATTTGAATACAAGGAACGGCGTGAGTAAGCAGTAAACAAAACGCAGTTTCAGAGGGCAACGACAACTAGACACTAGAAAGTAAGAGAAAGTAGGGAAATGGGCTGCTCAGGCACAACGCATCTTGTCTGAATATTTAGCAGTAAACAAACGAATGCCAAAACATGACGCCGCGTCAAACTCTGGGAACCGCTCAGTCGTGAACAAGACGCGCAAGCCCAGAAGGAAGGCTACCAGATGCGGTGCCTCGTTCGCGCAATCAAAATAACAATAAAGAAAATAACCGGGTTCTGAACATGTGGCTCTGTTTCCCCCCTTATTCGTGACGCGTTCAGTTTTGTGCAGTCGTTGCATTCTGTCGGCATCAACACAAGAGAAAGGAACTTGGAGGTTGAGAAACTGTAAGAAAGAACTCAAGAGCATCGAGTGAACGACCGTAATCTGTTAGACGTAACGTTGAGAGACAATGATATAACAGTTTAGATTAGGAGCAACAGGGTGTTTTTCGCTTACATCATGACAAATTAAATGGAGGTCATGCAACATGTAGATACGCAGTATCACAGTTTCATATTATCACTTAGGTATCATATTTTTTCGAAGTAATGCTACATATAACCAGTGTTGTATGCGTTACCGAAAAAAGTAACTAAATACGTTACTCGTTGCGCTAAAGAAAAAGGAACGCGATAACCGCCCTGCGCAACCACTAAAAAAAAAGTGATCGCGTTACCGTTACCGAAAAAAAAATAAATTAACGAACGTAACTTCCTACCGTTACTCCATAGTCAGATATCTTGATCAGTGCGTCTTCGCCTCAAGAACCTACAATAGCTTTTTTATAAAACTCATATTTATATGTCACATTAAAGTTGTCGCCCAAACAAAAATTTAATCCCAAATTCTGATTAAACGAGAATAACTTGCACAAATGTGTCGCATCTTCGCAGTACTGCAGTAGCCTAAAGTTGCCTGTATAGTTACAAGTGATGGCTTCGAACTCTATGGCAGATGGGGAAGCTATTTTTCAGAATGGGTCATTAAACACAACGTGATCGATTTCATCATCAACGCTCTCTAAAATGAAAACCACACTGAATAAACTCGCAGTAATTACGATGTTGTGCTTCCACTACCAAAATCAATGCACAAATTTCTTAGCAAGAAAGGAATGATTAAATGGCATAAATCTGGGGGAAAAGTATTAGCGTACATAAACAAGTTTTTCTTTTTTCAATTTGACATGTATAATTGCCACAAATATTGCGACTGCACATTTGAAAGTGTTCGAGGTCAGCCTCGCTTGTTCAGGAGTTCAATAACCAGAAAACGCAGGCGCAGTTGCAAATATCAAGAAGCAAAACTAATTTTAAATACTACGTAGTTTACAAACAGTGCTAGAGTAATGCAGGGAACAGTTTCCTAATGCAACTACAAACCGGCTGAATGTAAGCAACAGCTGCGTTTCAAAGCTTTAATCGGACAGCTTGACTCGCTTATTAGTGAATACGTCCCCACGTACGCAAAATAGGAGCTCGAGGGACGCACTATTTGGTAATCCTGTATGCACTTTCAGAAAGAGCTGGTGAAGGTGCGGAAAGTTTTTCTTCAGCCCACTCATGGCGATGCCACGTTGCAACAAAGGTACCGAGACAGTCTCTCATCTTCAGTTGGCGATTATATTCAGAAGGCATTTGCGAACAAGTTATCCTCCGTTGTGCTGGAGCTAACAACGAGTCTTGATGCCCGCAAGCCAGAGGCGTGGGCAGAAAATGTTTTTCGGAGGGGGGGGGGGGGGGAGGGGACCTCCTTGATCTGAAGTGGGGGACCGGGCAGGCAAACGGTCATCTTGTGCTCTGAATGCCATGGACGAAAAAAAATTTCGAGGGGGGGGGGGAGGGGCACGGGCCCGGTGCGCCAGCCCCTGGCTACGCCCCACTGCCGCAAGCCGAGCAGATATCGACAGCTCACTTTTAACGTTTACAAGGACCGCATTACGCTTCTCTTCATCGACAATCAACGACGATTTGAACCTTGACAGCAAGGTAAGCCGAAACTATAGGAAATCTATCTAAGCAATTTCGGCAATTTAGCCTCCCTTGCGCTTTTCCCCGCGCAAAAAGGACCCCGTGCGCTGCCACTTTGTCAGTTCTTGGGGGGGCCGACAGCACTCCTCCGCAGCAGCAAAATAACGTCGGGGCGAGCTCTGAGAAAGGCGCTCCTACAAGAGCAATGAACTTAAGTGTGAGACTGCGAGCATAATTGGAATGAAAAGTAACCAGTAACGTGACATCTCGCGTTACCGAAAAATGGTAACAAAAGTATATTACCCGTCACAGTTCCGAAATAGTAACGAGTACGTTAATTAGTTACTGAAAAAAGCAACGCGTTCCGGTAACGCCGTTACTTGTAACGCGTTACCGCCAACATTGCATATAACTCATACGATTGATTGGTGTATTTAGCGATCTCTCCCACCTAGTCGCATGAAATAACAAATACAGAGTTTTATAGCCGGTGCAATATAAGGTAAACGAGCGTAGGAAACGGCAACACTGAAGAGTTCGCATTGGAAGGAAATCCAATTACCGCCGGCCGTCGA
This sequence comes from Rhipicephalus appendiculatus, assembly GCA_030522465.1. Taxonomy (NCBI): domain Eukaryota; kingdom Metazoa; phylum Arthropoda; class Arachnida; order Ixodida; family Ixodidae; genus Rhipicephalus; species Rhipicephalus appendiculatus. The sequence goes on along the minus strand of JALIZH010030370.1, from coordinate 344,933 downwards.
GAAGACGCTCTCACGTTACGACGGTTTCAGCACTCTCGGTTGGCTGCAGTTTGAGCGCTGCATGCTGAGGATGCCACTGTTCCGCTACGTGCAGAGGCAAGCTAGAAACTCATCCTGTAGGGCTGAGTGCCTTCGGGACCCTCACAGGTAATGGCAGCGAAACAAAAGGACCCAGGTGGGGCTGTTAGATTACGAGAAAGGCGCGTTGTAGCCATTGTCATTACAGACTGAAGACCTAAGTACCTTACCGAGATAGCAAATATATAGGCTTATCTTATCTCGAAACCTATAGCTTGCAATTCCGTAGTCGGGGCAGCGGGCCAGTTGGGAACTGTGAAGGCAAGGGCTAACTTCTCAGGTGTGACGGGGCATGCCGAATTGGGAACCGGATCGGGCAAGCCAACCGACCACTTCGGGGCCATTAAGGTCAGGAAGTCGGGATTTCAGGGAGACGTAGAATGGACACTGTTTGCTGGAGGCGTTCATTAGGATGCAATACGAACAGTGGATGGAGGAGAAACCAGCAAAGGATAAAAATAAAAAGGAGAAAGTCCCTCATGCGTGCTTTGCTTAGCGTACAGGATAACAACAGCCAACTCCAAACGTGCACTGAAGCGCCATTCAGCTCGCAAATTGCCTTGCTGTAAAAAAGATCCTACTTCGAAGAAGCGCTCGTTTATTCTTTTGTTTTTTTTCTTGTTTTCCTCGTCTTGCAGATGACGATGCCAAAGAAGGAATGTGAAGCGATCCCGGCACTTCAAGAACTACGAAACAATTGCGCTCGAAAGCGCATTCCACGGTTTACTAAGAAATGTCGTTTTAACGAAGATTTCTCATGCAGTAAGACCCAGAATCGACGTCAAAATAAAACAGTAATACAGCGCTAAGAAATGGAATGCGGTGAGCGGCTTTAAAACGGGAAGAAGGTAAAAATGATCCTTCATTGTGCTCTGAGAGAAACAGACGGAGATTTTGGAAGCAATGTGTGTCTAGGTGCACCTGTACCACTGATGGGGTAAGTGTAATAATCAAAGTATAAAATACCCAAGAGCAAAGAAACACGTTAAGAACAAACTCTTGGAGGACTCTTTAATAACAATCTTTCTTCGTAACTGCTTAGGCCACAACAAAACATTTACCGGTAAGCATGCATCTCCTGAGTTAAGAAATGTCCTTGGCCTAAGGACAAGCACTGCTTGTGTACCTCGGGCAGCGAATGTATTTTTTAACTTTATCAGCGGTGGTGTCATGGAATACTCTTGTTTGTTGAGCGTTGTCGTGTGTTTGTACGTTTTGCACCTGTCGCACGGTGGTTGCATGACGTCATTCTTCAGCGTACTTATCCATGAGTAGGAGATTAGGCGTGCTGCGCACCAAGCCTCTCCAGCGGTTGTCCAATCTCTCTATCCTTCACTCTTAGGTCACTGACATTACAATCGGTTTAATCAAAATAACAAGGTAAAAGATAAAAAAAAGATTACCACTGCAAATGTGTTGCTAGCATAGCGACTGGTTTCTAATCTTTCCCCGTAATACTAATTGTAAAAGGTTGAACTTACCTTGCCTGCTTTGTTTGCGGACGTTCGATGTTACAAGGGTTGATATGTGGGCTGGCTGTCCCATCTTGTCATGTGTTTTTCCACACAGTTTGCGTAAATTTTTTAAATGGTACATTGTGGGAGAGGAAACGGTAAGTCTCAAAACGTGTTTGCGCCCCCAGCTGGCTATGTCGGGGAAAAATGAAACTCCGGAATTCAGTGCTCCGCCAGTTCTTCTTCGGCCCTGCTAGGATGTCCCGTAGATCCTCCGGCGGCTTAAACTCCTCAGGGCCATTCAATAAAATTCTTGACCGACCGACCGACCGACCGACCGACCGACCGACCGACCGACCGACCGACCGACCGACCGACCGACCGACCGACCGACCGACCGACCGACCGACCGACCGACCGACCGACCGACCGACCGACCGACCGACCGACCGACCTGACTGACTGACTGACTGACTGACTGACTGACTGACTGGTGTTCAGCGCATTATTTTGACAAAATTTCGGCTATAATCCCGCTCCTGCACAATGTTTAGTGGGACGCCGTGGCGTTAAGCGAAACATCTTGTGCACGCGTATCTCGAAAGTTATCTCGTCTGAAAATTCATATTTCATCGATACGTTCTGAGAGATACACAATTTCACAGTTGTAACACGTGCGCTGATAATTTTCTTGATTTCCTACCAATTAAAAATGGTTAATTCGTTGTGAAATGGTTATTTTCTTGTGACACACATTGAAATGACAAACATGTTACCGACTATTCTACGACTTAATCTGGATTGCACCAAAATTAGCCCAAAGAAATTCCTTTTGAACAATTGGGGCACTTCGAGCAACCGTCAACGAACTTTCGCCCGAAATCGATTTTGATGACTGAGTGTAATGACTAATTTATCGACTCGAAAAACTTCACTTTAAATACATCCCTTTTCACTTGACCTCTCTAAACAAAAAAACAGGAAGCTTAGTATTCGGGGTGCAAAGACTGAAAGAAGTGCGGAGCTGTGCGGCTCTCATTCTTTTTATTTTTATTTTCTTTCTTTCTTCCTCTGTCATTCCTCCATCTCTGTTTATTTCTATTTCTTTCTTTATCTTTGTATTTCTTTGTCTTTCTCGCTCTTTCGATCTTCCTCTTTCTTGCCCTTCTTTCTATCTCCCTATTTCTTGCTTCCTCTTTCTTTCTATCTCTGTCAATTTCTTTCTCCCTATTACTTTCTCTTCCTGTCTTCCTTCTCACTCTCTTTTTCTTCATCTCGCTAACGTCGTGCCGCTTCGCGGTGCTCACTATTTCTCTCCTTCGCTTTCTTCCCTGTGCTATGCTTTACCCTGTCCCCTCCTCCTTTCCCTCGTTCATCACCCTCATTCCCCTTTCCCGCCATCTTGCTATACCATTCTATACGGGGCTATGCTATGCTCTGCTAGCGTGCCTATATAACCGAGTGGTTAGGACGCTCGCCTTTGGATCGTGGGTACGCGTGTTTGAATCCTTGCATCGGCCAAGAAATACTTTATAGCCAAGAATTCCTCTCTTTCTCTCACTGTACTCGATCTCTCACCCAACAGCGTTCATTTCATCTCGCGCCGGATAAATCTGTGAACATCTTTGAGGGCGAAGCAGAAGACGAAGAAGAGGACTGAGAGGAAGATGAGGACGAAGAAAGGGCGTGCCGATTTAGGACGATGATAGTTTCTGTTCGCACTAACCGGCGCATCGAAAAGCGCAAAGAGCTCCGGTATTAAAACAACTACGAAACGACCCACGACCACGTGCCTGACAACGACGTCCAGAGTAGAGGTTTTGCTCCCGGGTTTCGGTTGCGTTCATAATTACGCCATCTCAGGTTACACACACGCGTGGACGTCTTGGTTCTGCATCACCGCATCCCGAAACCCTCCTTTCCGTCTTTTCGTTTCTTTCCCCAGTTTCTTCGAGTTATTAATTATTCATTAACGAAGCCCCGCCGATGACCCTGTTAGCGACAGAAAAAAGAAGGAAAAAAAAGTGGCACGAGGAAGCAAAGAAAACACCTCAACAACGTAGCAGGACCCGTACTTCCTGCGTGCACCGGAGAAACGAATGTCGCCATGCAAATGAGGCACATCTCCCGTGGAGGCACCTTCCCAAGTGGGGAAACTTTCTCCCCACCTTCTCCCCTTTCTTTCTCCTTCTCGCATTTAGGCTAACCTCCTCTCCTTTGGCCTTTACGTTCCCTGTGCAGGCCTCTTCTCATCTCCGTCTCATGTTCCCTCCCCAGTACCCTTCCCCACAGCCTGGACTGCTAAAAACGACGCCCTTCTGTCGTAACCCTCCCGCCCCTCCGCTAACTCCGGTTCTTCCCTAACCTCCCCCTCCCCCCCCCCCCCCCTTCACTTCACGCCACTGTCCCCCCTGGTCCTTTTATAACCTCGATTTTTTTTTCGTATTCATTCCAGCTCCTCGCCTCTCGCTGGCTCTCCATCTTACCTGTGCCTAGCGACTTTATTTGTCCCGTTCCTTTCTTCCCTCCTCTTCTCCCTTCCCTTCCCTCTCGGTCAATCGATGGACCTGATCGAAAAGCGGTCCGGATAATGCGCTCTATCGATCTGCGACACACCTGGATTGCGACGACGAAACGACGCCGCCGCCTGCTGCTGCCTTCCTCCCTCCCAGCATGCTTCCTACATTCTATCCTCCTCTACTTCTCCTCCTCTTCCCTATGGTCGTTCCTGCACTGCCATCTCGCCCTGGCTAACGCGCCCTCCTCTTCCCTCCCCATCCCCAGGCATTCTTCCTTTGAGTTTTTTTTTCTTCTTTTCTTAGTCGTTTTCTGAGCTCGGGTCACACACCACAGAACTCCCAGAGACGACTCCGTGTCACCGCCCTTAAAAAAAGAAACCGTACTTGTTGCCACGTTCTAACGTCGACGATCTTTCAGGATGCTGAGCATTGGTAGCGTACGCTGCGCCGCAATTATGGCGGAACTGCGAACTTGGACGTTTCCCTTAGGTGTTTCTTTTTGGTCTGATTTCTTAAACGAAAGTTTGCGGACGCAAGGTACCCGCGCTTTATACGTCGAACAGTTTCTTTTACCTTTTATTTACCTTTTATGATGACCTTCAGTTTCCTTTACCTTTTATTTACCTTTTATGATTTACCTTTAGTTTCCTTTACCTTTTATGATGAGGCATCTAAGGCTAAAGCCTTAAATGCCTCCTCATACCCGAAAGGCGACCGTCGGCGTCAACATGAGTGATTCGAGAAATCACAATCATCTGATGACGTTGCCCTATGACGTTACAGATCGCCAAGTATTTGTGACATCATCACAATGGCATAGTGACGCAAATATGACGTCATATGACGTGACGTCATAAATACTGGCGATCTGTCACTGCCGTCACTGCGACGTCGTCACATGGCATCGTCACTTGGTAGGAGGTGGACCGATCCCGGAGGCAGATAGCCTTCGGGGGCGGGGGGGATCTATGCAACCGAATGAGAAGCAAAAGACGACGGCTTTAGCCTTCCAGTCATCTTAGACGAATGCGTAAGGTACCCCGCGAGTTTTTTATGCCACGTATTATGAGTATGCACATTTAGACTCAGTGGCACCTGCGCTGTTCCCCTCAGTGTAAACGGAAACGTCGCACGGAAATCTCAATTTATTTTCTCTCTCTCTGAATCCCTTTGTATATAACAAAGGTCAGTTAGGGCAAATGAAGAGGGACACAAAAAGGCGAATCAGACAAGAACAGGCGCTAAAAAATCATGTCCTCGTCAGCCTCGCCTTTTTTGTGTCAATCTTCGTTTCCCGCTGATTTGGCTTTGTTATAATGCGAGACCAAATATCAAAACAGCCTCTCCTACTGTTCCGATGCAGTTTTTTTTAATGATGTTCTGCAGGTTGCAGTACGCAGTTAATTGTTACGATAATGTGTGCCCATGCTCAACGCTTTTCTCAGCTGTAATGTCCGACGTCTTGTTTAGGTATATTACAACCGGGATAAAGGCTCTCCCCTTCCCCCTTTTTAGATCACAGCTCTTAGGACTGCCCGTTCCTGCGTTGAGTGGCGTCGCCGTCGCCGTTGCCGTCATCGTCGGTGGCTTAACCGATAGACATGAAAACAATAAAATGACAAAAAAAAAATGGGGCTTGAGCCCGGGCCCTCTGCGTGGCCGTCTAGTATTCTACCACAGAGCCACACTGGTGTTCGAAACTGATTTGCAAAAAAGGCCCTATGCAGGCGTCATGTCGGCCAAGGAATCGAGTTAGCCAATGCAATATAGCGTGGAAGAAGAGTTAAATAACAACCGGTCATCACACAATGCTAATTGCGCAACGAGTGTGTGGTTTAGTGCTTCCCACCCACTGCAAAGTGTTCAGCCATAATTCTTCATCGTCATCAGCCGCATGTGGCATCAGCAAAGAGCGCATAATACATTACAGATGTGTAGCGGGTACCTCGCTTATCCGCAGAAAGACGAATGATGGCGTAGCGGGTGCTGCCCTACTTCACAAAAATTATATGATTTATGGCGTAGTCGATACCTTGCGGAAATCCAGAACTTCAAACACAGTTCGCCTTGCCCCAACACGAAGCTGCGCTCACAATTCTCATTAGGCAGTATCGCAATGGTCGGCGAATTTTTCCCTTTGTTTCTCGCACCTTTCTTTCTCATTCTCTTCCTCCATCTCGCATTGCATTCGCAACACTGCACGGTTGCACAACAGAACGCCGTTTCCAGCGGAAGCACACAGCATTGATTACGTTCTGCTAGTGCGCTGTACTGTGAAGCGAAGAATCTTCTCCCAACTCTTGCACGTCGGGGCAAGGTCGTCGGCCGTACATGCCATGCATCGGTAGAGGGCCGATGTGCGAAACTTCCCACGTAACGAACCGCTTAAGTGGCGACGACTTACGTTAGACTATACTTGGGGCACATGAAGTTGCGACACGGACGGCCGTTCGATGCTTGCTGACTGAGCACACCGATCCCCGGAGTGGAAGTAATACAACCCGATGGCGGGGCCAGCGCGAACAGCCCGGGCCACGTGGTATTGCCTAACGAGAAAAAACGCGAGAGTGAGCTGCCGTTGCGCGAGCCGCTCGCACCTCCGTTCGCGCTCGCTCGAAGAGCTCAACGAGCGAATCGCACCGACGGACACTCGATCGAATTCGCCATCCACTGCGCGGAACCGAAACGCGAGTGGTGCTCACGGTTCGCCGGTGAATGCGCTGCTGCTTATTCTCGCACGGTTCACAGGCATCTCTACGTCCCCTGGCTGACGAACACGAGTGATCTAAACTTTTCATAGGAGCAATTGATAGAAAACTGGAAAGTGACTATCAGTTTTACAACATTCCACGGATTTATGAAATGCTTTTAGTTGTATGGTTGATTCACGTGCGCGTGGGTCCCAATGGTTGGCAAAGATTTTAAGTGCGGAGCACTTTAGAGGGGGCCAGGCTGTCGTATGCTGTCGTCGTCGCTTGGCGTAACGCAGGCAAAACTACATATAGCGAAGCCATCAGAATCAGAATCCACTTTATTTCCAACAGATTTGTTGGGGGTCCCTCAGGCAAAAAGCTGTGCAAACAGCTTGACGGGACCTGGGGGCCTACAGAGGGCAGCACATGCAACGGATTCTACACAGTTGTAAACACTGTCAACAAAAACAAACAGCATAAACAAACAGCAGCATATTGAGCCCGCGCTCGCGCCAAAGTAAAGTATTCTTCCGCCTGTTCTTTAGCGTCTTGACGATGATATCAGTGGCGTAGCCAGGGGGTGGCACACCGGGCACGTGCCCCCCCCCCCCCCCCCCCCGAAATTTTTTTTTCGCCATGGCACACAAAGCGTAAAATGACCATTTCAAGGAGGTGCCCTCCCCGAAATCAAGGAGGTGCCCCCCCCCCCCCCCCCGGAAAAAAATTTCCGGCTACGCCCCTGGATGATATTAAGTGCGGAGCACTTTATGTAAAACCACATATAAAGATTGAAAAAAAAAGGAAGCAAGCGAGAAATTGAATGAGAGAGAAAGAAAGGGGAAAATAGGAAGAAAAATAAAGAGAAATAGAAATAGAGAAAAAAAGACTGAAAAACTAGAGATACAAAAAGAAAGAAAGAGACGAGGAAAGAAATAGAAAACCGAAAAGAAACAAAGACTGCCCAGCTTCACACTTCCTTCAGGCTTGGCACCACTAGTGAGAAGCCGCCTCAATTTTATTGAGTGCCTTGCTGTTTCACGACCCGGGCTCACGTTTTCCACGTCGGGACGTCCTGGCCTTGCCTATATCCCCGTTTCATGGGCCTGCTGGACGGCCCATGTTTGGTCGGCGAGCACTTAGCTGTGCAGGGCATCGGCCCAGCTCGCCGAGAGAACACTGTTATTAATGCCTTTAGCATTTGTTCCACATTCCCAGAGCGTGTTTTTGAGTGTTGAATGTTCTACAGTGCAGATTTCTCAGGTGCTGTCGTGATAGATCTCAGGGTGGAATCCATGATACGCTAGTGGGTTTGGACAAGTGTCAGTCCGTAGCTTCCTTCAGGTGGTAGCTTGGGAAACTCCGTCGATCCAGACCAAGGGCGTAGGCAGAATTTTTTTTGGGGGGGTGGAGGGGGCACCACCTTGATCTGAAGAGGTAGTCGGGCAGGCAGATGTGGTTCCACTGTCGTTTTGTGCTTTGTTTGCCATGGCAAAACAGAGTTTCGCACGGGGGGGAGGGGGGGGGGGAGGGGGGAGGAAACGTGCCCGTTGTGCCACCTCCTGGCTACGCCACTGATCCGAACATAAAACCTTAGTTTATTCAGTGTAATTTATTAACCTATCGTTGTCTGCATCAGCCGCAAGTGCTGTTCCGTAAGAGTTCCGTGCACCGGACACTTATCGTACTGAGCGTTTCGTCTCACGAAAGGCATTCCTGTTGTGAGTGTACGTTGAGGTGCTACTGTATCATAAACTCTAGCTCGACGTTGCCTTCAATATCGCTCATAGAAATGCGTGAGGTAGGAACTCGGAGAGGGATTGAGAAAAGTTCGCATATAAAAGTGACTTACAAGCCTTGGAGAATCCAGCCTCCGGATGACTAAAGATGAGACATGAAGGCAGCCTGATGGTTATACCTGAAAAAAAAAAAAAAAAAAGCAAGTGAATGCGTGAAAAAACTAAACACACACAATACAAATACATTTACAAATAACCTAAAGACGCAAACCGGTATTAACAATGAATGACAACGTATGGTGTAGTAAAATTCAATATTTACGGTGTATGGATCTTTATCATGGTTTAGTTCCATATGTACAAGCAATGTTGACTCATCATGAACACCGGAAGTAGCGTGCTATCTCTTTCATTCTCTTACACCCCCTTTTCCCCTTCCCAAGTACAGGGTAGCAAACTTAAGTCTTCCTCGGGTTAGCCTCCCTGTATTTCCTTTATCTTTCTCTCTTCTCATGCCGATCCTGTGCTCACTGAATAAACTATCTTCCTCTTTCTCTTCGTGCCATGCCAACTACTATCATCATCATCATCATGACGACGACGACGATGATGATGATAACACACGCATACAGAAAATAAAAGATAATGGAAACGCAAGAAGGTTAAGCGAGGATGCAAAAATAGCTGGAAACGACTGAGTAATGGCATCCGAGGAGTGCACTTACAAAAAAACCAAGAAGCTACAGGCTTTGTAATGTGCTCGAATACGAATCGAAAACCTTTCGCGAGTAGGGATGCCGGCGATCGTTGAATACCACAGACGGTGCACCTGTTGTTGAATGCCCGGCTCTGTGAAAAGGACTGGCCTGCCTTTATCCGCGCGTGGGTCGCTCGTGAAAGAAGGGCACGTTTTCGCCCGCGGCCTCGCCGATACGGAACACAGCACTTCGGCCACGCTCTCCTTTGCTGCGCTCCGAGATCATTCGACAGGGGTGAAGGGGTGTGCATGTGCTATATGTTGCAAGCAAAAAGTAATTGGTGTTAGTATGAAGCACTAAAAGAAACAGCTATGTCCACGGCTTTTTCGATAGCAATGCATACTCTAGACCGAGAATATAAATCCCCGTGTACGCAGTAAATATACGTTTATTTTTGTTACACGACGCTACATTAACGGTTAGAATAATGAAAGAAATGTAGTAAATGCCTCGTATTTCATGAATGGCTCGTAAGCGTCACACGTGTTGCGGTTGAATAGCTCCTTTGTAATCATACCCTCAAGTAAATGCTTAAGTACTCATTTTAATCTCTTGCACATAAACCTTGAGTGAGTGACCTTCCTGCTGCGATCGACTAAAAACGAAGGTCAAATAAATAAAAAAAAAGTAATTTTCTAGTTGTTAACCAGGCCATCTCTGCGCTATCTGATTTATGAATATAGAAATGATACCGTCTATTTAGATTACTAAGTCCTTTCGGACATTAGTACTGAAGGAATAGCACAATTTTAGTGTCAATACGTCTCGCCAACCAGCGTCGCTTGCTTTCAGGTTCTCGGGACCTAAGCGACCGCGTTCAAAAAGGACGAGAGGGGCGTGTAAGAAAAGCTCGTAGAGCACTGGATGACAAAGTGTACCTCCTCTTTTATGAGCAAGAGGGAGGAAGATGTACGACATGGACACAACTGCGAATTTTATAGACTAAGTCGTCTCCTAGTTCTCTTCTATTCATCAATGTGAGGAGCGCCTGGTTATACGGAGAGACTTGGCTGCTCCCCGAGAGGTAGGGCATTCAAGTCTCCAACATACAAAAAAAAAAAAAAAAAAAAAAAAAAAAAAAAAAAAAAAAAAAAAAAGAAAAAAAAAAGAAAGAAAGAAAAAAAAAGAAAAGAAGAAGTAGAAGGCAAAAGAAAGCACCGCCCAAAGACGGAGTGGGCGGTGAACGGAGAACGATAGCAAGATGTCACTGGGAAGATGCTGAAGCGCAGAAGAGCACAGTTTTTTGTTTTTCTTTTTGCCCGAATCTCTTTCGTTTATACCGGTGTTCAGTCGTCTGCGCTGCCGCCGGTGACACATGTCGGAAACAGGGATACGCGGTAATCAGCGCGGACAACCTCTGACGAGGCGGGGTAGAGAGAGAGAGAGAGATAGAGAGAGACAAGGCGAAGAGAACCCCAGAACGGTGCTCTACGCGGAGACATGCTTTCCCGGACCTCTCCACTGCGAAACGGCAGTGCTTCGGGCAACTACAGTTGCACTGCTGCAATGCAACTACACGGGCAGTGCTTTCTGGCTTGTTCTTTTGTGGTTTAGCCCGCCTTGATGTCACTTCTTGAGCTCGTTTGTTTGTTTTTACGATCGTATACGTTGCCATGTGTCGCACAGTGGTCTTTCCTGTACGGCACATCGTACTGCAGTGAAGGGACCAAATGGCACATGGAAAAGGAACTATCCAGAAATGAAAAAAAGAAAGGGTCCGATTTCTCTCTCTCTCTCTCTGTAATCCGCTCCCCATCCTCCTCGGTAGGCTTGACGACGAGGCAATCGCTCGTACGTACACACCCGCCGTCTTCTGACCAGGGAGAAATGATTGTCGATCTCTCGCGCGCGCTCAGACACCCGCACAGACGCACGCGGGAAGTGGTCGTTAGTTCCACCGCCCTCCCTCGATCCCGCGATCTTCTTCCTCCTGGTCGTTTCCGTTACTCATGCTTCTTCTTCTCTGCCGTTGTTTTGGTCTCTTGGATTGAATAAGACACGACACGGCTCCTCCCTCGCAACCGTGGCCACCACTGCCTGGCGCTGTAGGACGGTTCCACTCTGAATGCCCGGCCGCTCCTAATGCCCCTATAGCTACGCAGTCTTCGTCATCAGATGGGGCCGGCCCACACGCTCATGGTCTCCGTTCACACGATGGCTGTAGCTGACAGCGATGACACTCGTGCTGTGTATACCTCGTGCTACATACTTGCGGAGATAGGCTTTCATCCAAGCCTGTCGCCAGTCACCATTGGGCTTCAGCCGGAATTCTGTCTTAAAGGATGCAAACTCGTGTTGCATTACGGTGGGGCAAGGGGGGGGGGGGGGGCAGGGGCAAGTGCCCCTTTTGCCCCCCCCCCCCCCCCCCCCAACCTTGCCGACACCCACACCAATCACCAATGCTCGAGCCCTTCTTAAGGTATCCTCGTTGGAAGTGTCTTTTCCCTTCATATCGAGGCCAAGTGTCTACAGCCATATTCAATTCTTCCAATTGTTCTGCTTTAACAGCGAAGCTGTTTAGCAGATTGTTCCTTGTTCACTCCTGTACCAAAAGAACTATCATCATCACAAACGGGTATGCGCCACAGAAATTGGGTAAAATCCACTACCCACCACAAGGTCCACTAAAATTGAAGAAGGCAACAGTTAACCCAACAAACGGCTGCGAAGCGACTGCGTCGAGCCGAAAACCCAGAGTGCGTACACCGATAGAATACTAGGGAACGGGAAAGGCAACGGCGGCTGCGAGAAGACCCCGAAGTGGCGGAAGGCCTACGCCAACGACGACGTGCCCGTGTCATGTCTGTGACTGACTGTGGTTTAACTCGAACATCACTGCGCTGAGAATCAACGAAGAAACAACCTAGCATCACCTCGCTAGCGCCTAGCAGCGACCTAGAAGCAACCTAGAAACAACCTGCATCTCCTAGCTTAGGCCTGGAAACAACCTAGAAGCAACCAGACTAGCCTTCAGAATCGTCCCAGTTTTGCTGTTTCAAGGCTTACGCGGCTTAGTGCAAGCTTCACCATTTTTTTGTATATCCTTTACTTTGCAGTGCAACCGTATATACCGAGCGACCAGACGTATCCAGTGTTCGCGAAAGCGTAGCGGCGTTGCACCTAACAGTGCGCGTGCATTCCCACGCGTGACGTTGCCAAGCGGTACAAGACACCTCGTGTCGTGCTGCTTCCTTTAATTTTGCAAGCTGGTCGCGTTCTTCGTATCAATGAAGCTAAGGTTACGCGCCCCGTTTGCGGCACTCACCTTTCGTGCCTATAATTGTAATCATTCCGTTATCGCAATTTACAAAACCTAAGGTGGGGCGTAAACAAAGAAAAATTAAGGCTTACGCCGAACAAGCAAAACAACAGCAGCAACGACGACGACGAAAGATAATGAATGCGGCTTGGGCATTTTCGCTTCGCGTACACTTCGTTCTCGCGCAAACCACTTACTGGAGATGTTTCTCGTCGTGCTTGCTATCGCAATCTGCGCGGGGAAAGATAAACCTCGACAACGAACGAGATACAAAATCAACTGCGTTGCGGCAGTCTGTGGCGGGCTCTGGCTTGCGGACCGCCACAGCTTTATTAAATTACTTCCCCTAGCTTCCCCCCCTCAGGCCTTTTTCATCACGGAACGCGGACAGCGCAAAGGCAGAGGCACGAGAAACAAAACTCCGGGCATTGTGACACGTTTATTGCGCTATATAATCACAACGGCGTATTATACGAGCGTTCGCAGTGCACGCCGAATCCCCTTACACATGCGTAGTAATTTCGATCAGTAACCGTGAAGGCTGACTTTGTGCGTGCTTGCTGTTTTATCTCTCTCTTTCGGTAGTTCTGTTTGTCTGCTTATCTCTTAACTTTCAAACACCCCCCGTCTTTTTCCCAGTATTGGGTAGCGTACCTGTTATTCTAGAATCCCTGCCTTTCCACTCTCTTCAGTTCCTTCCTTCCTTCCTTCTTTCAACATGTAAAACAATGAAGACAATTATCTTTACCAATGTTAAAATCACCGCCTGTGAATATAAGATGCCTGAAAAAGGAAGAAACATTCAGACTTAGCAAAATAAGAATAATTATGCATGCAACGGTGTTAATGGTGGGATAATGCGTCAGTTGTAAAACGTGATAACCAAACCAACTCTGTTCGAATAAGTCCACAAAAAAAATATTGTTAAACTTTTTTTGTGTGTGTGAGTAATGACTAAGTTGGAACGAAAGCTTGGACCTGTCTTGGCGTAAAGGCAGGCTGCGTAAATGTGTCACTTAGAGGTGTGAACTTAAATACCGGCCAACCGAACTCCCACGAACGATGGCTCAAAGACAAATATCATAAGTCTCTCTTGCAGCATGTGCCTGAAACTACGGCTCACCGTGCTTATACTAAACTTTAGTCCCATCGCCATCATGCGTAGCAGTTGTACGAATGAATAAAGAATTAATGTCACGCAATAATAGGAGTTCGATGCAGTCTGTGTGAAAGGAAGTGAAAGAAAACAACAGCCGCAAGAACAACGTGACTTCTACTTTTTGATTTACAGCACAACATTCTAATTGTCCGACCAACAGGTATCAAAAATTTATTTCTTTATTATTAAAAACAGTAGAGTTTGGCTCTCTTATTCACGCCGGCTTGTTTTCTTCACAGGACAATCAAAACTAAAAGCACGAAACAACGCTTGAGACATTGAAGTTACACAAAGATTTGCGAAGGTGTTCACACGACAAAAAGAAGACACTTAATAGAATAAAGTATAGAGGGGAAGGAAGAGAGTGAATACATCCAGCAAGCACGACAGCTTATCCGAGAAGTGGTTTGGACACGTTAAAGCACACACACGTACACGCACACAACAAGAAAAGCGAACATCGACTCTCGGTACGAGAGTTTACGACAACAAAAAGACGAAGGAGCCTGCGGCAAGAGATTGTCAGGGAAGAAGGGGGGGCTTACACGCACTAACGCTATTCGGTAATCTGTAGGAACAAGACCACAGTGTGGCAGGGCGGCACTAGACCGGCAACGCGGCCGCTGATTCGCTGCATGCCTAATGGAGCGAGCAAGCGGACGACAGAGAATAACCAAGGTCGAGAGCCTCGCTCTTATTCCAGCAAGAACTTACAGACGAGCAGAGAGTCTCTTGTTGCCTTGCCTATTCTGCCGCTGTTGCACTCGTCCTTGCTTTCAAGCACAGGTCGGCGATACGGTGGCCGTTAGTGGGATCTCACGTTAGGACCGTCGTACTGTTCGGCTACTACTAGTACGGCATGCGAACCCTTCCGGAGATGGCGCTTCAAGAAGAAAAGAAGGAGGGCTTCTCTGTATCCACTTGGGCCGCGCTTTTACGGCTGGCCGTATTCGCGGCACAATGGCCAGGGATGGTATAAAGGAGAAACGCGAGGCGCTGCCGTGTATAAAAGCGAGCTTTGGTTGGTGTGGCTGCAGCGCACGGTTTGCTCGAGAGGGAACATTACGCGACAGATAGACTGGCAGTGGGGAGCTGATCCCTCAGAAGCAAGAGAATGACCCAGGATGCGATAACTTATACGTGCTCGATACCTCCACGTCGCTTTAACCTCGCAATCTGGGCAGCTGTTCTAACGTTATATAGCCCTATGAGATGGTTTTGAAAGCAGCGTCCAGGAAGGGTCAGAATATAAAATGGTATGAGGGACGATAAAGGGAGATATAGTTAAACGACGCTACATACTCCGTCGCGTAGTGGCCGAATATATATTTCGATCACGTAATAAACGTAACAACAGTTCTTGGTACGCGCGGTTGATCGTTTATACTCTTCGCTGTTTGAATATAACCGCCTACGAACACTTTTTATGGCGAACTTAAAAAGATCAGTGATAATGGTATAACTTTGACCGTGTTGGTAAAAGACGTTGCTGAGGTGTGCGCAAATACACGCGCCTACCAGAAAAAGGACATGACGCACACCTCATGTACAACTACATTCAGTTTCCTTTCTGCGGTATTAAAAGCAACACGGAACGTCTGACAGCATGAAGGAAACATACGATCTATAAACGCAGATAAGCTATGTAGAGGTAGTAATGCATATGAAACGGAAAAGGTCTTCGCCACATAGATCTATCCGCGTGACCATGCAGTGGAGTCGAAATGTGGTCTTTCAATGACACACCAAAGCGTGAAAATGAAATTGACGCCTTCACTTTTAAGAGTTTGCGAAGTTTCACACTGATAAAGAGCGCAAAAGGAAGAAAAAAAAAAAAAAGGGGAGCGAGAAATCGGCACTTCTGTCGTCTCATCCCTCATCGGTGTCTGTTTCAGTATGATGTCGAAAAAAGCTACTTTCATTGCATCATCTTCATCCCTCCTTCTTGGCCCTTTTATCTTCTTCTTTTAGTACTTTTTGCTCGTGCGCTTGGTGATTCAACTTACATGCTGAGACACGTGCGAGCTGTCCGAGAGAGTCCTTCTAACTTAGCCATACATCACTAGAATGAAGCTGTCGACGAACATTTAAGAGATGACCTGAAAAACACGTTTCGTCAGAGAAGATGGATGGATGGAAACAACTTTATGACACTTCTGGAGTTTGCTAGCGAGAAGTTCCCGCTCGTTGTATTATTGCTCCTGATACATAGCGTATCGCAGCTTGTAGGTTCGAATACCACCGACAGAAAGGGTGATTGTTCACTTCAATCAATTTCAGTTCATTTTATAATTACTCACACTACAGTTAACCACGACAATTAGTGTTCACTATGCATTTATTGACCTAATTGTCTGTTGAATTCATTTGGTTGTGCCGTCTAAATAGAAACAAACTCCTCGAAAACATTTCCCTTCTTTCGTTTATAGCGTTACCGGTAGGGTTTGCGACTATGGGCGCAGCGTTGAGCGGTATGGAGTGAGGGATGCTGGTTCCGCTCCAAAATACGTGGGAAATATCGGTTTTGTTTTTTTCAAATTAGGCAGTTATTAGAGCTCGACCCGTGGCTATCTTCCCATCCTTCGTATGTATTAAACTCTGTATTAAGGGAAGCGCAAAGTAGTTCTGTTGTCTTCTGCGAAGAAATAAAAAAAATATAGAACGAGCTGCTTCTTGCAGCTACATTTCATCTGGTGCAAACGCAACAGTCTTTGCTTATGTAGAGAAACGTAGCCAGCAGCATTGGTTCCATTGTGGAAGAAACAGACTGTCGTAATATTTTTGCAGCACCTAAGTAACAAATATTTCTGCGCCTGATGTACAGTATTTTGTGAGAATTCCTTATTTCCTCTCAGTTGAGACGCTGAAAGCACAGAAGGCACTGGCACACGTGCCGCCCAAACTGTAAACAGAGAAAAAGATTCGCAAGCATGTTTTGAGGAGCGGGGCTCTGACACCGTAACGCCTGTTGCAGCGGTCTTTACACTTGCGGCAGCACTTTGTCCGCAAGGGGATTCGAAATCCCGTCCCGTACGCTTACAATCTCCTCCCAAAGCTCGAATCACGCAAAACCCTTTCAACGCGACGTTTGGAGTGCGGGGATTATCTCTATATCCACGCGATATTTGTCGTCTATATCGAGCTGCACTTTCAGAAGTGGCACGCGTTCCATGCGCGATCGGCAGCCTTACTAGAAGCGCTCGGAATAAAAAAAGAAAAAAAAAGGGGGGGGGGGGGTAGGCCAACTGTTGCGCAAACACGCAACTTCGGCGATGGTGTTGGTGCCACGACCGTGCGAGCAACTAATCCCCTTAATGCGGCGAGCGCGCGGGCTGTGTTTGGTCGCGTGATCCCGTGCCCAGAATCGAAGACCGCTCACGCGAGCGTCGATGTTTGCACCGTAGTCTATGGAAAAAGAAAAAAGAGAGAGAGAGTAAAAGAGACATGAAATAGACGTTGAGATCTTGGGACAGGGTTGCGTTGTTTCGACGGAGATGAACGCGTGCTAACATCGTCGAAGTGGAACATTTCCTCTCGTTTTATTTATTTCGCCGTACGAATGCGGAAGGGTGATATCGAGGAAAAATATCGGCAGGGAAATATGTTGAACACTTCCAGATCGCGAGCGGCACGTTGAAAGTGACGGTCGCGTAAACTACAGAATGGCGTGTATATTTTGCCGCAGACGTCGAGGTAAACTACGGATATCGCAACGCGAACGAAACATGGCGTGATCTTCGCTTGGCCTGCTTGAATATCGAGATAACAGAAACAGTATGAAGTGTAACAGCCACGAAATATTGGCTCCGTACAGAGATATCATAACAGTGGAATATTCTTGCGTTGAAAATAAGGAAAGAACACTATGGAAGTAGCAAATGTAAAGTATTGCACTCAGTTGAACCTTTTTGTGTGCAGCCCGGCACGACAACTGTGAAGCGTGTGTGAGCGCTATGAACTTGTCCTATGAGTTTAGCACGTCAGGCTGTGAAGAACCTATTTATTAAGGCGAAATCCTTGGGTCATACTAACGTGACCTTGAACGAAAAACCGGCCTGAGTGAAATGAAGGAAATAACGGCGACGAAGCGACCGCGCGAGCTGCGCCTTCACTTTGTCTTCATGGCATTTCGTGTGTTAAAAAAAAAAAAAGAAAGAAAGAAAGAAAGAAAGAAGAGAGGGTTCTTGTGGCATAAAGTACACGTTGAAATAGCCACACCGGATGGCTAACGCCTTTGAATCTTCTTAGGCGAGCGCATAAAGAGCCACGTGAGATTTTACAGATTAATTAATTAATTTATTTATTTATTTTCCGCTCCAGTTTTGCCTGCGAGCTTCCTAAGCGCCCGCAATATGTCGCTGAACAACTAATCATTTCTTATTAATTTGTCAATTCAGAACTCTGGTGAATCCAGTGATACCTTGTTCTTACGAATCCATAACCTCCTATTCAGAAAGAAAGAAACAAACAAACAAGCAAACAAAAAAAAATCTCGTAACACCAGCCGTTCGCGTCACCCACCGCTATAAATCGGGGTGGGTCTACTCCGAGCGCGCTTCGCAGCCATGCAAGTGCCGCAGATGCGGGCGCAACAAGTCACTGCCGACGCGTCAGCCCACGCGTAGTAGTGCAGTGCAGTGATTTATAGGAGGCGCGGGGCGCGCCAAGGTGTTTCGCCCGGGCGACGCACAAGTCGACAGCTCCGCTCGCTACAGTACAGGTTCGCGCAAGTGGTCTCCGCGTTGCCGCGGTCGCGAGGCAATATATATCGCTCGCTGCTGATTCGAGACAAATACGTCGTCGCCACCTCCTGAGACGCCATATATCACGTGGACCGACCAACCCGAGCGGTTGACGCTGTAGTCGTTGGCTTGAAATGTGCTCTTTTTCTGCTGCGCTTGTTTCTTTTTTACGGCCTTCGATATCGTTCCTTCGCAATTTCTCACATTCTAAAGCGGTGCGCTGGCATTCTTTTACGGCACAATAGCGGATGTTGACGTCTGCATTTTGCGTCGAACAAGAGAGAGTGAGTGAGAGAGAAAGAGAGAGAAGGAGGTGGGATACGAAAGACAGGCAAGAGAACAATACAGAACGAGTAATACCATGCATGGTACAATAAGCGAGCAGCTGAAGTAATAGCGTAATGGACCACAAAAATGAACACTCTTAAGAACAGGAAGACAGGAGAGAGACAGCAGGGATGTTGGCCACTACAGAATAACCAATATGTTACCTGCCTGTCATGAAGAAACTATCTCTTACGAACAGTTTTCAACGAAACCAGTAGTCGTAATACCAACGCGTATGTGCACAAGGAACAAGAAAGAAAGAAAGAAAGAAAGAAAGAAAGAAAGAAAGAAAGAAAGAAAGAAAGAAAGAAAGAAAGAAAGAAAGAAAGAAAGAAAGAAAGAAAGAAAGAAAGAAAGAAAGAAAGAAAGAAAGAAAGAGCAGGAATCACCGCACGGACACCGTTGACGTGTGGGATCTCTTCTAAGGCTGGAAATGGAAGCCCCAGAGGAAATGGCGGCTTAAAGCTGCGTTATCTGTCTCCAAGACATTTCCTGTAGTCGCCTTGCGCAGCCGGACCACTGATTACAATGTATAAGCCTGTTAGCTTACGCCGGAAGTGAAAATTCAGGAGTCGCGACGCGAAGACAGCATCTCCAACCTGGGCACGGGCGTTTGCGGCCGTCGTACTTCCGGCGCGGTGACGCTATACGCTTGTTTCACGCCGTCTAACGACCGCGCTGGCATCGCGAGGAAACGCCAGGTGGACTGACGCACACAGCCCCCACACACGCGAAAGCGAAAGTAACATTTTCTTAGAGAAAGAGAGAAAGGGAGAGCTAGGAAGAGAGTATTAGCGCGACCCAATTTTGACAGCAGCTTGCCAAATTTGTGTTATAGTGTTTTAAATGAATACGAAAAGAAATGAAAGAAGCAAACATTAAATTCAGATGTCTTGTCCTCCAAAACACACGTTTACAGACACACTCCGTAACAGAAAAAATTCTTTATTGCCAGGAAGTATGACTGCACGTCAAGACATTTGCCAAAGGCAGATTTGAAGGAAAAATTAGGCTACTTCGAAGTTTAAAGTTTCGCGTTTGTTAGCAAACCATGACCGTAAGAGGAACTACGACGCATGCGCGATTATGTGATTTTAGGGAGAAAAGAAAAACTTGCTTCGATGATATCAATCCCCACAGTAGATATAAATGTCTTAATTTTATTCAAAAAAAAAAAAAAAAGAACAGAGAATGAAAGAAAGGAATTGAGATCAGGGTACCCTGTGATCCTTCATAAAATTAGGAGTACAAGTTTCTTTTTCCGGAGGAGGAGGACGAGGAGGAAGAGAAGGGGGGAAAGGGGAACAAAAGATGATAGAAAAAAGATGTTACAGATAAGAAAAAAGTTGTTTTTGTTCCCTTCCAGAAAACATTCGTTACTAGCTGGAACGCTGTTTCCCAGCAGCCTGCGCGGGAAGAGAAATGCGGAAGCAACTGTTCTCTTACGCGTACACACACGTCATCAAGGAGTCCTAATAAAAAAAAAAAAAAGAAAAGACACCCGAAAAGAATGAGTTAAACAACAACTGGCCCTGCTACGACGAAGCGTCAAGCCAGCCCGTTCCTGCCATCGCTAACGAACCGAAAAGATGGAGGTAAACAGGGAGGCAAAATTCCAACTCCCAGTTTCGAATTTAGAGTAGGAGCCCTTCTCGCTTCGTTCGGCATGCTCTTCCGAGGAAAGCCGTTGCGAAGTTTCTTTTTCTTTTTTTGTTTCTTTGTTATTTAACTTCTCAGCGAGTTACTCGTGCGCAGGTCGCGGCATCCGCGGAGGCCATTCTTTGTTACCTTTGTATTTCAGAACAGGTGGGAAACTTAGACCGATCACTTTTTCGACTTCAACTTTTTTGTGTTCCTAAGGGCTCCACCTTCTTAAGCAATAAAAATAGCGAAGGAGTGCTCTCAACAAAAACAACAACAACGTTCAGGTCCCATATACACTTCAAGGGCTCTTCGCCAAACGCTCAACCCCGACAACAAAAGTAGTAAAGCAGCGCCGCAGTGGCAGGAACTGGAAACAAAGAACAAACGTTCCAAATCTTTACTAAAGGTGGAAAAGGAGGAGACGTTGTTTAGAGAGGTGGAAGGAGAAAGCGTTTAATGCGACAGATAAATAAACAAAACAAAAGGAAATTGTAAAAGAAAGAATAGAAGAGAGCTACGCAAGCATGAGGTGGGGGGAGGGTGGGGGGGCTGCCTCGCGCACTTCCGGTGCGCTTCACCGGTGAGGCGGCACCACAAGAAGACGACGCGGAAGTCATTGGAAATTGGTGTTTGTCTAAACGGTTAGCCGAAGCGTGCTCAGCACGCCGAACTTTCAACTGGCGGGAGGAGGCGAAAGGTTGCTTCGTGCTTTGCGGGAGGAGACGCACCGTTTGTTCGTACTCACAGGCGCGCCGGCGTTTAATAAAGAAGACACGCGTCACGTAGCGCCACCCACGCCCCACCTCCTGTCTGACTCGCGGAGGCAGGGTCAGTGGGAAGGATAAAGGCAGGATTGGCAATGACGAACGACGCTGACGTCTTCGCTATACTCGCGTCGAGCGAAACGTCGAGACTGTAAACAACAACAACAACAACAACAACAACAACAACAACAACAACAAAAAAATACTGTCTCGTATGGCGTGTGTGACAGCTGGCGCGGTAAGGTACCACACCTTGAGCTTCGTGTTGCTGAGCTGGCGGTAGAGAACTCAGATTTTCTTCATTGAAACGATCCTAAATAGAGGAGGTTCAGATACTTTGGATATGTTAGCGGCTGATTCGTTTTGAGCTGTTGAAGAGCAACATGTCAATATGAAAGCAAATGTTAGGACCGGCAAAGCGCACCAGTTGACAACAACAGAGGTCACGGTGGCTTCTAGTTTTTTTGAAAATGTTATTACACAACATTAATATCAACGAATGCTTTATGTTTTGGTTATGGAAGCCACGAGTAAGCATTTTATATGCAACCTAATTTAAAAGCCGAAAGAAAGGAATATTAAGAGGTCGCTTTTCTTCGTTAAGCACAACATTAATTAGAACGAACAGACAAGAAAGCCAAAGAAGGCATAGGTGATGTTATTTCTCGTAATTATGATGTAAATGTGAAAAATGTGAACTGTACGAAAAGATAACTTGCCGCTGGCAGGGACCGAACCTGCGAACTTCTAATAACGCATCCGACGCTCTGCCAACTGACTCTACCAACTGATCAACAGCTGACTAACACTCTCAGGTTTAAATGCACTTATATACCCCATAAATTGGACGGGGGGGAGGGGGGGGGGGGATGACCATCGCTGTAGCTCAATTGGTAGAGAATCGGACGCGTTATTCGAAGGTCGCAGGTGCGGTCCCTGCCAGCGGTAAGTTATCTTTTCGTACACTTTACTTTCTTCACAATTCCATCATAGTCACAACAAATAACATCCCCTATACCTTCTTTGGCTTTCTTGTCTGTTAGTTCTAATTAATTGAAAGACATATAACGTTTTCTGTATTTTACCACTGCGACAAAAGCGAAAACGAATGAAGCAACCTTGACTTGTAGCAACACTGCGAATATATTTGCGGGGTCGCTGTTACCCGCCACGGTGGTCTAGTGGTTACGGTGCTCGAATGCTGACCCGCAGGTCGCGGGACCGAATCCCGGTCGCGGCGGCCGCATTTTCAATGGAGGCGAGAATGCTCGAAGCCCAAGTACTTAGATTTAGGTGCGCGTTTATATATATATTTATGGTATTTACTTTTAGTTTTAATTATCACATGAAGTTGCATTACTTTACTGCTTTTTGCTTTTCAATAACGCTGTCAAATGACCACTGTTGTACACAAACTCATTTCTTGTATGTTCTTATTAATATGTTGTTATTATACAACTCATGTACACTTATTTACTTTACTTTGTTGTACGCTGTGTATAGTGCTGCCATAAAGGGCCTTCAGGCACTCTCAAGCTGTTTGCAACAGCTTTTCGCCTGAAGGACCCCCCAACAAATTGTAAAAACTGTTGGAAATAAAGATTTGATTGATTGATTGATTGCGTTAAAGAACCCCAGGTGGTCGAAATTTCTGGCGCCCTCTACTACGGCGTTCCCTCATAACCATATGGTGTTTCTGAGACGTTAAACCCCAACAATGATCATTACTATTATTGCGGGGTCGCTGTGATCAAGGCTCTTTCGAAAACCCGAAAGCCAGGGTGAGCCAGGGTGGACACCGACATTCTGCTGACGCCAACGTGATTCTTTTCTGAAAGCAACTGACCCAACCGCAGCACACTTATGTCGCTTTCAACAACGGTAATGCCAAAAAAAAAAAAAAAAAAAGAAAAGAAAAAGAAAAAGAAGCGACACAGTTTCTCACCTCGGGCATGCAGAGACTGCGTGTCGAACTGGCTGCCGCGCGTTTTTTCGCGATTAATTACCCTTCCATTTAGACTCGCGGCCTAATTAAGCTTCTGCCAGGGGCGTATTAAGCCACGGGCACCACTTATAAGAATTATTATGCTCTAACAAAAAAAAGAAAAGTATAAACGAAACCTCGCCGTGTACTTGAGACGTCGCGTTTATTCCCGACGAAAAGTCGGAGACATCGTTCTTAGCGGACCCGTTGGTATAGAGACGATATAACAATAAGTATGACCCGAACTTTCAAAAAAAAAAAAAAAAGAGGAATGGGGAACTCATACGCAAACAGTGTCTCACAAAGGGGAAGAAAAAAAGGGGGCGCTTCCCCATCCACTGGCGCGCGAACGCTCGCGATTAAACTTGAGCAAAGCGCCCGCGGCCTCTAGCCGAGGAAAAGGCTTTGGTCTTCCCCATTTCCAAGAGACGCTGTAGCCGCTCGGGGTACGAGGTTATGCGGAGCGACTGTAAAAAAAGGGAAGTAAGGAAATACGAGGAGCCGTTGAGCGTGCAGAGATAAAAAGTTATTGGAAGACCGCCACGATGGCAGGCTATAGCTCGGCGCTCGTCTTAGGCGAAGATGAGAGGGCCACTTCCTCTTCCGTCTTCCTCGAAACGGGAGGAAGAAGTAGGGATACAGATAAGAATGAAGGGAGAAAAAAGGGATGAAAGGGACGTATGACAAAAGCCGGAATGGGAAAACAAAAACGCCGAAACTACACACTCGGAGAGGCAGCCGGGAGAAGGAACGCGCATACGCTTATGGAACGCCGCCTCTCTCTCTCTCTCTCTCTCTTCATTTTCCCACACTTCTCTCATCTGCCCAGCCGCGGTGGTTAGCACAAAGGATGAGTGCTCGCTTTTGTTTCCCAAGCCCGAGTGTTCGGCTCTTCACATCTCGGGGCGCGAGCGCAGGCGACGCTAAGCGCAGCAGCAGCCTTTGTGAGTTTTGGATGGGCGAACGGACTCGCCTTTCTCCCGCGCGCTGCCCAAAACTCCCCTTTCCTTCCACACTTCCCAATACGCCACCGCCATTCCTATGTTCGTTATGCATAGTTCTGCTGGCTTACTACAGCCTTACGCGGCTCTTTCCTCTCTTTCCTTATTCCCTGAATCCACCATTCTCTCTTTCTTTTTACGCCAGACACGGCTTTGTTACGGAAGCTTTCTATTACGTCGTAAATAATGAGCGTTTTGAACAAACACCCTCGCGCCTCGCGAGGTCAGATGAGAGGCCTGAAAGGCGAGGAGGAGGAGGATATATATATATATATATATATAAAAAAAAACTGCTTACAAACACGAACTTCTTGAGCTCTCGTTTCGTTTTCAAGGCTTACGGGCATTAATTGCCAGCATTTCGTGGCGCAAGGCCGTGAATTCAGGGAAAGGTTTTTTTTTTCTTCTGCTCAGTGTGCTGTCGGTAGCGAAAACAATTACTACCTAATGACGTCAAAATTTCTGCGTCAAAGACGTAACAAATCACATTCTCGTTTTTCCTTGGGATACATGGCAGGTATGTAGTGTGTGAGAGAGAGAGAAAGATAAATGAAAGACGGGGAGGTTAACCAGAGAAACTGCTGATTTACGAGTGCGAAGAAAAGGTGCGCCGCTAATGCCACCCAAACAATACTGAATTCAAACCCCGGCTTTATTAATTAGTGCCAATGAAGCCGTGCGAACAGCGTCTAGATCGAATTCACTTAATTCTATAATGATGAGAAATCGTCGAACAGGGTACACTCAAAGAAAAAGAAAAGAGTCATTGGACTCTCTTCTTGAGAGTCCTCACTCGCCACGTATATGACTCCCTTTGGGGAGACACGTGAACTCTCTTTGGAGATCATTATACTCTCGTAGGAGAGTCACAGGACCCGAGAGAGAGTTAACGTTTATCTTTAAAGAGGGTCATATGCGTGGCAAGTAAGGGCTCACAAGAATAGAGTCAAATGACTTTTTCTTTTTTGCTTAGAGTGTGTGTGCTGGAGCAAACGTTTCCGACGAGGGCACTTCACCCTGGGCGGTGACTTCCCATCGCTTCAGGCCTTCGTCCTCCTGTTACCTCCTGCATTGATTTATTTCAGTAAAATATTACCAAAAGAGTAAGACGAGCTTTGGCTTTCGGCAGCAGTCAGTTTAGAAATACTTTTGGCAGTACTCAGTTTAACGTCAGCTGAGTGCTACGAAAATTACGTAAAAAGTAATTGCATTTGCAATCGTTTTGCTATAATAATACTAATGCTTATTGTAAAAGTATGAGCGGAAAAACAACAAGGATGGAAAGGAATTGACAGGACAGATGCTCATCTTACAAATGATGTTTACTGGAATATTTTTTTTTGGCAAGAGTACGGGAAACGCGCATGTGCAGCCAAACTTAACGCGAAGTGTTACCACGCCAGCCTAACTTCCCTACGAATGAGTCCTGTCAATTCCTTTCGTTCTTACTGTTTTTAGCTCATAATTTTTACAATATGTTGTACCAACTGGCCCAGTGGAACACCATCTTAAACGCAAATGCACTCTAAGCTGTGAACACAACTTGATGTTGAACTGTGCTTTTGTGCTGCTGGAGACTTATATGCGTACTTATACAATGAGCAACTGTTTTAACTCATACAGGATCAAGAATGTTAAAATAAAAACAAATTTACGGCCGACCGCGAGACTTCCCGTCAAATCATCTGCAGTTGCTCCTACTGCATTGATACCGCCCCTGATGGCTCATAAAAGAAAATAGCCGGACACCTCGCAAAGCTGCTATTTATTTCGCAATAGTAGCAGTAGAAAAGCAAGAGACGCTGAAAACGGTCTCTGCTGTCACAAAAACCCGCACTGAGATCGTAAAACCGACCAGTGGGACCGTAAAAACGCCACGCGGGATTTAAAACCTGAAATAAATGAAACAGAAGGAAGTCTCACCTTGAGAGGGAATAAAAATGCGATTCGCCAAGCGAAAAAAGAAAAAGAAAAAAGACGACTGTGACTTTGACTTTGTACGGTAAGCTGAGGTTGTTTCAATCCGCGGAACGTGGCGTCAATACATTCGGTGCTGTTTTGCGCAGATACGGAAGTTGCTGCACCGACCCACCCAAATCGGAAATGCGTGCGTGCATTAATCTACATTTTGCATCGCAGATGTATATAACTAGGCCATTCGTAACTCCACGAACAGTTACCTACTCAACTGAAAACACGTCGCAGGTATGCGCCTCAGGAATTGGGCAAGCTTCGCTGCTCAACACTGGTCTGCTTAAGATGAACAGAAAAAAACTGGGGAGGAGCGAAGCATGTAGGGAAGGGTGTTTGAGCTCCAATGACGTTAAACCTGGGGAGAGGCGAAGAATGCAGTGTTTTCCTTCTTCTTCTTCTTCTTCTCTCCATGCCCGGTTTCAGTTCCCTTCGGCTTGTATAGGGAACTGAAATGTCATCATGTGTCGTCCCAAAACTTTCCAATAATTCACGGCCTCGCGATCGTGGGCCTTCTCGGCGATTAGCTGTTTCCGATACGGCGATCTGATCTTTTATCGGGGTGACTGGTCATTTCACGTTGCCACATTTCACTGTTGCCTGAATATGTGCGCGTGACCGTAGCAGTTGCCTGTGACGAACTGAAGTGTTGCGCTGCTGCGCACGTGGGTGAAGGTCATTTTCCGGCATGGAGGAAAGAAGCAGATAGGAGGAGGCAATGAGAAAGAAAGAAAGAAAGAAAGAAAGAAAGAAAGAAAGAAAGAAAGAAAGAAAGAAAGAAAGAAAGAAAGAAAGAAAGAAAGAAAGAAAGAAAGAAAGAAAGAAAGAAAGAAAGAAAGAAAGAAAGAAAGAAAGAAAGAAAGAAATACGTCAGGCACGCAGACGCAAAGTTTCGCTTTCCCCCACTTTCCCGATTGTGGACGGGCTCCTGATAAATATATTTTTTTCACTATGGCCTCATCTTATAGTGCGAGGGGACGCCTTGACAAGACATTCTCGCGAAGCCTAATGCCTGTCACATGTCGACGTCTGCGCGTCCCGCATAAAACTCTTCTCACTCGTTAGTCCTAGCTAACAGATTACATCCCTCGCGCGCTAACGGGCCCGTCGCCATCCCGAACGCAGTTTGTCGCCTCTGTAAATGTTTTCGTAATGAACAGCCCTGGCACACGCCGCGTCTTAAGGAGAAGCCGACCCGCCAACGAGCAACGTCCGTTCACATCGCGAGACGGCAAACGACGCGAGACGAAATCACGGGTCGTAATAAACGCAAATCAAGTCGTCAAGAGTCCCAGGATTAGTAACTTGAAATAAAATTTAAGCTACACACTCCTACCCCGCCTCTACACCCGCGCATGCAGGCACACACCGAATGCGCATGCGCAAAAAAAAAAAAAAGAAAGTACCAATGTACGTTCCGAATGGGGGGTTCTCACGTTCCACATCGTCATCTGGCCTCTGACTGACCTAAATATACAAAACTTGCTCTATTTTAAGCACAGCCTAAATGAGCGCGACAGGCTCGTTAGCGCTCCCGCTTTGAAATATAATGTTGCGGTACGTTAGCCTTACGACTCGCATGATAACGACACTCTCGCAGCGGGGCAGCACAAGCTTTTCGTAGGCACAGGATACGGACTTTATCTAAAGAGGTTGGCCACAAAGCGTGGACATAAATGCGTCAAACAAGGAAGGGTGCGCTTCCGGGCACTTCTTCAAACACAGCCATTGTCACGACGTCATTACGTTCTAAATAGTTATGTCCTGTCAAGACACCCAAATGTAACACTAGCACGAGCTTGAATTGCCCATTTCTTGGTTGCAGGAAGTAGTACACGTATAACGTTCGCGGGTAAATTAGCATGTTTTGAAGTTAAAGCACGCCGCTGTTTCTCGGGACGTAATAGAAGTCTAAATTGCAACTTAGCCAGATGGCGTGGCATTTTAATAGCCACTGTTATGGTTAAGTATTACAGTGTATTACAGGAAGAATGTATTATAGTGTATTACATTATTAAATAAAGAAAGAAAGAAAGAAAGAAAGAAAGAAAGAAAGAAAGAAAGAAAGAAAGAAAGAAAGAAAGAAAGAAAGAAAGAAAGAAAGAAAGAAAGAAAGAAAGAAAGAAAGAAAGAAGGAAAGAAAGCGAAGTAGTACGTAAGCATGCATACGTGAAGCGTCGCTTGCCCCGTTTTTTCCAATAGAGCAAGGGCTCCTAAACTTATTTTTATAACTGTCTCGTCGTACATTAGCGAACACAGAGATGTGACGCACTCTAGCGCACCTCCTATACTCGAGACGTCCCTGATGGGGCGAAGAAGTAGCGTCCGGCACTCCGTCGCAAATCGAGAGAGAGAGAGAGAGAAAAAGAGAGAGAGACACAAGGCGCAGGAATCACCGCGCGTCGGGGCCATACGTTGTCGAACTCGTCAAAGGTTCGAGCTTCCGCGGATGCGTGCGGGGATAAATCTACGCTGGCCTGCACCTCGCCAATCTTTCCCGCCAGCGTCTCTCCCGCCGCTAAGAGTGGTGAAGCGTGAGAGGGTAGGAAAAAAAAAAGAAAAAAAGCGAGATGAAAGTTGAATGGTGCGTTGCTCTCTATCTGTCGCTGTGTCTCTATCGCCAAGAAGGAGAAAGAGTGTGAAGGAAGAGAGAGAGAGAGAAACGCGAAAGTCGTTGAAAAGCTGCCGTATAGACCTCGCTGTGGTGTAGGATAAGGAAAGGAGGAATCAGGAGAGAGAAAGAGAGAAAGGAGAGATGAAGGGCCACAGGGCCGCGCACTCTGAGAAGCGCCCCTGCAACTCAATTTCGGTATCAAGCCGTGCGGAGCGGATCATATTACTCAGAAGACCTTCTTTTGGATCCCGCGACGACTATCAGGAAAGATGGTTCGTCCAGAGAAAAGAAAAAAAAATAAGAAGAAAGGGGCTCAGCCGGGTAGGAACTTGGAGAGGGGGGGGGGGATAGGTCGGTGGCATCGCACGTACTGAGGTATGTCGCGGTAGACTGCTCCACAAAGGAAATATGTATACGCGGGTATATCTTATCGTCTCAACAATAAGAAAACGAAAGGGTCGCAGGTATATATCGTAAGGGAGGAAGAAAAAGGCCGCGCCAAACGGAGAAGGGAATACGATCTGCGGGAGTCGGGAGGTATAACGTGTGCCCTTGTCCAGGAGCCGCCGCGGAGAATTACCTACCCCAAGATGGAAATGGGGTGGTCCCAGTGGAGCTGAGAGAGAGAAAGAGGGAGAGAGAGGGGGTAATTTTATGACGTCAGTTTAGAGAGGGTCCGCAGAAAAAAGTAACAAACAAGTGATGTGAGCAGTGTTGCTCGTCCAGAAAGCACTACGGCTTAGGCGTGTAAAACTGAAAATAAAGAAGACTGGTTTAGAACAAGAAACGTTTCTTGATAGTTCCTTGATTGTTTGTTCGGTAGTTCTCCCGGGCCAAACACAGTTGAAAATATTCCCCTAACCAGGTCACTTGAGAGAGAGAACTGGACTTTATTGTACGACCCGACGCGCGTTGCCTTCGCCCAGAGGTATAGGCGAGTTCCTTATCCCCGGTAGCCATGGCTTGCAGCCGACGCCCTAGCTCCGCCGGCCAGCCGGAGGTGGTCCTCAGGGTATAGTGACCTCAGCAAGGCGTACCACTGGTCTTCCGGATTTTCTTGGACATTCTGTTCGTCTACGCGAAAAATATTTTTCTAGACTAAAAAGGCTGGGCCGGGCACGTAGCGTGTAGCCAGAGGGTAACTGGCTGGATTCCAAGAGAAGGCAAAAACGCGAAGGGGAGACAGAAAGTTAGGTGGGCCGATGAGATTAAGAAGTTTACGTCCCAAAACCACGCTATGATTATGAGGTGTCCCTCATAATCATATCGTGGTTCTGGGACGTAAAACGCCTGCGAGTGTCATTATTAAATGTTCGTAAGTGCTTATAGGAAACACAGCACTAATCCCCAGGACACAAAAGAACCAGAAACACTATACGAACTGCGTGTCGATACGAATGGGCCAAGCCTCACCAAAAAATGCGACGACAATCATTATCAGGGAAGCGGTTGAGGAAGAAGCAAACGTTTCTAACTTCTATACCTGATCGCCTGGATAATCACACTTCAACTTCAACTTCATTATTCCTTCTCGTTCAGGATAGAAACGTCATTCGGGTCTAAAAGCTGCCGTCAGCAGCTTGACTTACCCATTGTTAACTTTTGAGCACTGTCGAATTCGTGCAGAGCGACTTATAGCGTTTGCAATATCGCGCATTTTATTTTATTTTTTTCGGGCGGGTTCACGGCGTCAGGTATTGCGCGATGCGAGGAAAACACTATCCGACTACTAACTTGTGCATTATCACCGCAGCATAAAACATCTCAAGCACGTAGACAGAAAGGAAACACAACCCCGAGCTGTCCGCGTTGCGGTTCGAGGCAAAGTACTAGTTAGAGCGCGAACTCTCGATTATATGCAGTGAGATGGCAGCGGGCGGGTGGAGGGGAAGATGAATGAACTAACAATAATAACAACGAGGAGCAAGAAAGTCCAGGCAAAAACGCCGCACCAGAACAAAAGGCTAAACAGTTTGGCTTCCACGCGATAGCCTGACGCCCGCTAGAAAGCAGAAAATAAAAACGCGCGCGCTCCGCTAAGCCCCTCATTACCGCTTATCGCATGGTCCAGGGGGGCGAGTAATTAAGCCAAGTGTAGAGCACGACCCTGTATAACAAGCCGGTCACATGGAGCCCGCGCCGTGCGCTCGAGCCTGACGTTTAACCTCAGGGTTTTTGCCGCCGATCGCGGCTTGGCCGGCGTCCCCGCTCGTTCGTCGATAACGAGGGCCCAGCCGCTGGTCCGAATAGGAATTTTTAATTCTCGGACACCGGTCGGCGCTGGCGCGGAAATCGATTGATCTACCGCGCGTTTGGTACGTCGACACTTTTGTTATTTTCTTTTTCACTTTTATCAATCATTTCTTTCACATCTTCTGCGCGTTATATACGTAAAAAGAAAGGAACGCACGAAGCTCAATTCACGTTTGATTGAAATCCCGTTCTTTTTATTTAGCACCTTACGTTAAAATTATGCTCGTGATGAACTCCGCAGCTGCTCTCTGATTTGCCAGATGTGCACGTATAAGAGCAAGAGAAAGAGAGAGAAAGGAACGACAAATTGCTGGAAAATGTGTCGCGGAAATTACCTCTCGCGACACTCGTGACAAAGCAGGCACATTCTTACGCAGGCTTCCAGTGCTGCAATCAGCGAGCGTGGTGGACAGAAGAAAAAAAAATGCCGTTTAATTTCACGAGGGAAAAATGGCAGCGTGAAACAGCTTCGCGCGCCATAGGTTAGTAAGGTTATTAGATGAATCTCTTAATTTTCATAATGAGCAGCATGTGAACGCGAGAGCGCCCAGGGTTCATTATTGAGCGGGCGTGCTCGCTTTTTAATCAAGCTGTAATTATTTTGCATTCAGAGACCATAGGGCTACAGGCTACTGAAAGCGAACGATCGCCGTAACGTTCGTTACATCGTTACAGTCGGCTCCAGCGGAAAAAGTTCACTTTGCGATATATTTAAGAGGGGCATTATGGGAAAGACAAAGAAAACGAGATAAACTAGAAAAAAAAAACAACGTGGTTTGATACACTACACTGGAAGCATGAAAATAGTGACGTCAAAAAAATAAATAAAAGAAACGAAAGAGGCAATGGAAGGAAGGAAGAAGATACGTAGAATGTTAATGCGCTCCTGATTGTACTCATTGTGACGTCAGGAATAGTACGTAGCTAGATTTCAGGTTGATCAAATTACTGTGCGCTGTTTCTCTCTATTCCTCTTTATTTCTTCAATATGTTTTTACGCTTACTTCTCCTGGCTCACAATGCAGGGTAGCAAACCGGATTCTTGTTCTTGTCAACGGACTAGACGACACTTTGTAACTGTGCATTGACACTGCTGGTGTGTATTATATTTGAGCAGTGCTAATGTCATGACTCCGTAGCGCCTTCACAGTCCTTTCACCTCTTCCATTCTTTCACCTTCCATTTCCCCTTTCCAAGCCCAGGGTAACCAACCGGAGAACTCCTTTGGTTAAGCTCTTTGTCTTTTCTGTGCCTTCCCCCCCACAACCTCTCTGCGGTACCTTTCTTTCCACCAACACCAACGAATTCGCTGACTGCCGTACAAGCGCAGTGTATAAGGTCCCTTTCAGCTGTGACCAGGACAGACGGGCCACTGCATTAACCAGAGATCACTGGAACATAAAAGATCGCTAACCGGAGGCTCACCTTCTAATCTTTCTTTACATTGTCGAGAGTGTAAGTGCACGCCAAAATTCGACGAATGCGCTGTTTTGTACCGGCATAGGAATGAAGAAACGCGTCTGATGATTGAGGCATGGCATGTCGATAACAGTGGTAGTACTTCCATTCATCTCACTCTTCGTCTATCTATTTTCCAACACTTCCTTCATACGTCTGAAGATCAGAGTACGTTGGACCTGGTTTCAAGCGCAGAGGGCCTCAAGAACTACGCGCCATCTCTGATTGATTCCTCAGCCTGAAAAGGATGGGCGAAGACGAATGGTGTCGAAAGAAGAAGCCATACAAGTGAAGACGCAGGAGTGATTAAGAGCAATTCCCTTCATTTCATCTCCGGGCCACCACTGCCCCAGTGTCAGTCTACGCTTCTCTTATCCTCCATTTCTATTCCTCTTCCCCAATCGCCCGTGTAGGGTAGCCAACCGGAAGTCTTTCTGGTTAGCCTCTCTGCCTTCTGCATTTATGTTTCATTCCTTACTTCCCACTCCTACGCGCCCCTCCCCCCCGTCCCTCCCGACCCCTTCCCATCTCCGCACATCTTCTTCCTCCACCTATCTCCATTAGCATTTCCTTTCTATACCACCTCTCGATAGGCATCGCGATCCGTCTGGCGGCTGGTTTATTTCCTCGCGCAAATTAGGCCACCTATCTATATACTTATCGGAGTGGGGAGGAGAAGCCTACGGTAAACATAGCAGAGGCAAAAGGGGTTCGCTATTTCGGTAGCACGTGGCACGGAAAGAAATAAAGGACAGAGGAGCGTCCCCCAGATGACCAGGTTAGGGACGAGTAATCGGCAAAAAGAGAAGCGAGTCGCAGGGCCAGCGGGTTAAGGGTCGGAGAGAGTCATACAAAGAGGGCGGGATGGAGAAGGGTGGGCGGAAAGAGGGGGGGCGGAGTGGGCGGGCGGTAGGGGACTGCAGCGGCCACGTGAAAGCTCGGAGAATGCTCGCTCAGCGATCGATTACGGACGCTATTTGGGCACGCGATCGTTCCGAACGCGAGCAATTTGCTGTCGACTTCTCTCAGCGTGTTCTGCTTGGCGCTCGCCTGATCGTCTCTGCAGTGGGCAGGGTTTCGGCAGTTGGCGTCTCGGAATTAATGAACCGGGTCACGGTGCCGAAATTGTCTGTCGCCGCACTGGGCTACGCGGCGCCTAATCCGCCTCCCATCTGTGCGCGACTGAAGTGATATTAAGGGGCGGTACTGTCTTCTTTTGATCGCGCTCAAAGGTACTACTCTGCCGTGTCCTCACTTCCAGTCAGAGAATAAAACAGAAAGCGAGAGGAATTTCATTCGCCAGTAGAAAAATTTTAGTCGCACGATTTGGCAGAAACGGCAAACTTATTGTTAAGGCGAACGCCTTATGCGTCACGTGAGTCGAAAAATCTGGCGCCGACATTATGAAATATTCCAAATTACATGGCACAACGTCATCATAGGCGTCATGCCATGACGTAATCGGATGACGTCATCAGATGCGATCGTCGCCAGTCTAAAATGGGGCCGATCCAGCAGGTAGTGCCCCACTACGTGCGGGTGCACAAAGGTTCCCGAGGAATGGGGGGTGTCTAATGCTGTTGATTGAAAACCATCAAAGTAATGTAATGAGTGTGTTGTGAAAACACACGCTTTCGCCTGTGCTCTCTCATTCACGTTGCTTGAAGGGACTAACTTTTGCCTTGTGTAATACCTGTTGTACAATAACTGCTTTCAATGCATTTTATAGACTTGCTTGACTTCTATATTCCGTCGCTCCCAGAAAAAGCTCGAGCCAAATCAAACTATTACAGCTGCGGGCTACATCGTATGTGCCGATTTGTTAGGGCACCCATTGACGCTGGAGATTAGCGTTGTTTCCAAAAAAATGAGTGCACGATCGAAACTCTCATGTTTCTACATGAAGGTGCGGCAACAGATACACGATTCGCTGAAGCACAGAATTCCCCCCAAAACAACTATCCCAACGTGAAAACGTGCGACAAACCATACTGATGACTCGAGATAGTTAAGCTAACTTGCGAAAGCTCTACCTAAACCATCCTGGTAAAAAAATATAGCACACGATAGACGAAAAGCCTAGAGACGCCGGGACAAAGCGCTTAAGCAGGTTAGTTTAGGGTTTTAAGGTATAATTAGATTTAAACCAGCCGCGCCGTTTCCGTGTGCGGATAGATTTCCTTTCGTTTACCGACCAAAAAAAAAAAAAACGAAGCATGCGCCATAACTATGCTCAACAAAAGAACTGCAGCTCCTCTCTCCCGCAAGGCTGCAGAAGGAATGCTCGGAAACCAACAGCAACGCGCTGTTGAATTTTCTGCAAGTTTGGACTGCGTAATGAGCTTGCTAAACTCTTTCGCGAATCCACGCAGGTCTGTGAAAGAATTCAATACATCCCGGCCCCCCAGACAAACCGTTTTTGTGTGTGTGTGTGCGGCTTGCTTGCTAGCGCGGGCAGATCAAAAACACGAGCGAACCGTGATATACGATATGCCGCTGCACGTTCATTCCGGATTCGGGTCCGGCTTCTCGTAAACCGCAGCGGCAGTCGTCCTGTTCGAAAACAGAGCTGTAATGCGCAGGCTTTTTTTTTTTGTATACTTCGTGCTTCCCGAATAAAAAACGACAAAAACAAGAGAGGAACGAATAAAACAACGTAATAACGACAAAAAGCAAAAAAAAAAAAAAAAAACAAGACGCAGAAGACATCAGGAATGTGCTCGGTTCCACGCCCGTAGTGATGCCGTATAACAAAACAAAGTTTCAATAAATTGGAGCTACAGGGTTATTAGAAAGAAGGCAAGACGCACGACGCTTGGTCCCGACGTATTGAATTGAGAGAAAAGGACGGCAAGATTTGTGTCTTTCATTTAGTCAAGTCTTCACCCGAGCGCGTCGTTCGCGGATTTCTTTGTCCCAGAAATCCCATTTTTCTTTACCACATTGAAGTCCGGCTACAAGAAACACAAAGAAAGAAACATGGAGTCGCCCCCCCCCCCCCCCTTTTTTTTTTTTTGCTACGTTTTCAAAGAAGTTTACGAGGGAAAAAATTGTGCGGTAATTTTTTTCCCCTTTACCCAGAGTTTTACGGAGCTGGCAGCGCAGTGGCAACTTCCAAGAAAATCGAACGTAGTTCGAAGTTTGCTTCGGAATGTATCAACAGAGAAAGCTGGCGTCATGGGAGTTTTCCAGATTTTTGAACTCTTTGATGTTTCCTACTGCAGTCAAATATTTATATACATAATATAACGGCTCCTGGGCTAATAAATGTGGAGAACAAAAAAAAAAAGGCTAATGAATATTTAGAGAGATATCAAAGGAATAAAAAAGTAGGGAAAACAATGTCAGGATCGAAATACGTGTGGGAACGCAGCCTTGCTGTGCCTTCATCAGCTCACCAAGACATTATTCGGTGTTACTGATCCTTGGTGTAATTAATGATGTTGACGATAAAGTTTAATTAGTGAATTAGATAGAAGTGGAGTAGCCGAGGTTACATAAACCTCAACCTCTCCACAAGACAGTTAAAAAGGAACAGAACAGAACCGAACCGAACCGCACGGGACGGGAACAGAACAAAACAAAACAAAACAAAACAAAACAAAACGGAACGGAACGGCACGGCACAAAACAAACCAAACCAAACCAAACCAAACCGAAACGGAACGGAACGGAACGGAACGGAACAAAACAGAACAGAACAGAACAGAACAGAACAGAACAGACCAGACCAGACCAGACCAGACCAGACCAGACCACAACAAAACAAAACAAAACAAAACGGAACGGCACGGCACGGCACGGCACGGCACAAAACAAACCAAACCAAACCAAACCAAACCAAACCAAACCGAACCGAACCGAAACGAAACGGAACGGAACGGAACAAAACAGAACAGAACAGAACAGAACAGAACAGACCAGACCAGACCACAACAAAACAAAACAAAACAAAACAAAACGGAATGGAACGGAACGGCACGGCACGGCACAAAACAAACCAAACCAAACCAAACCAAACCGAAACGAAACGGAACGGAACGGAACAAAACAGAACAGAACAGATCAGAACAGACCAGACCAGACCACAACAAAACAAAACAAAACAAAACAAAACAAAACGGAACGGCACAAAACAAACCAAACCAAACCAAACCGAAACGAAACGGAACGGAACGGAACGGAACAAAACAGAACAGAACAGACCAGACCAGACCAGACCAGACCAGACCAGACCACAACAAAACAAAACAAAACAAAACAAAACAAAACAAAACAAAACAAAACAAAACGGAATGGAACGGAACGGCACGGCACGGCACAAAACAAACCAAACCAAACCAAACCAAACCGAAACGAAACGGAACGGAACGGAACAAAACAGAACAGAACAGACCAGACCAGACCAGACCAGACCAGACCAGACCACAACAAAACAAAACAAAACAAAACAAAACGGAACGGCACAAAACAAACCAAACCAAACCAAACCAAACCGAAACGAAACGGAACGGAACGGCACGGCACAAAACAAACCAAACCAAACCAAACCAAACCGAAACGAAACGGAACGGAACAAAACAGAACAGAACAGAACAGAACAGAACAGACCAGACCAGACCAGACCACAACAAAACAAAACAAAACAAAACGGAACGGAACGGCACGGCACAAAACAAACCAAACCAAACCGGAACGGAACGGAACGGAACGGCACGGCACGGCACGGCACGGCACAAACCAAACCAAACCAAACCGAAACGAAACGAAACGGAACAAAACAGAACAGACCAGACCAGACCAGACCAGACCAGACCAGACCAGACCAGACCACAACAAAACAAAACAAAACAAAACAAAAACAAAACACAAAACGGAACGGAACGGAACGGAACGGCACAGAACAGAACAGAACAGAACAGAACAGAACAGAACAGAACAGAACAGATAGATAGATAGATAGATAGATAGATAGATAGATAGATAGATAGATAGATAGATAGATAGATAGATAGATAGATAGATAGATAGATAGATAGATAGATAGATAGATAGATAGATAGCTTTTACGCAGCTATAAAGACGAAATAATACTTCAAGAAGCCTAACCGTTCCCTGTTCTTTACGGCTCACCTCACCACGGCGCTGGTTGAAACGCAGCATGTCTTTCTTTGCTTTACACACAATGTGACGCGGAACACGGCCCGCATTAAAACTGTCGCGTCATATCTTCTCCGACAACAGCCGGCAACGCGATCAGAACACACCGTGAAAACAAATCAACAACGATAAAAACAAATAATCGTAACAACAAACAACAACAACCGGAGTGCGAGAAATCCTTCCGAGCGGACACCTCGATCGTCGGCGTGTCCATCGACGCGAAAACGCGAGGCGTCCCAACGTCCAACGGTCTCGCTTGTCGACGCCGGGCCAGGAGCCGTCGCTCGAAGACTACAGCGTGTGTCGCGGGGAGGATATTGAGCTCGACAACGTCAGGCGAGCTTTGTTCACCTGTTCGGATGTCTCGGGTGAGGGGGGACGATCCCGACGAGATTCAATAAGGCCTACAAGCCTCCCGTTGAAGGCCGACGACGTTTTCGTGTTCCTGCCAGGTTCTCTCTCTCTCTCTTGTAAAGCTCTCGACCACTGCTGGCTTCTACGCTCTCTCCTCGATTCCCTTCATTTTTCTTTTTTTTTTTTTTGCTTTCAATATATCTCGTACTTCAGTCCACGCATTCCTCCTCCCGCGAACGCGGTACATGCGCGGCGGGATCGCAGCGACCTGACAGCCGCCGCGTTTAGAAAATCCGATTTCATAAAGCCCTTGACGCGAGGGCATCGCTTTTGTTTAACGGTGGCTTCTCTCCACTGCCGCGTTCAGTTTTCACCTTGTCGTTCATTGCTTTTATTTTTCATTTCTTTTTGTGCTCACGAAACGATCCGCGCTATTATGTCGTAAGGAAAGGAAGAAAGCGATGCGGGAATGCAAAATAACGATACAGAGGAATCGTCGCGTTTTCGTTTTTCACATATTCTCCGGAATGTTTGTCGCCCGCTGTGATTCGTTTTCGCAGCCACCTTCGGTATTTTTTGAGGGGGAGGCTGCAGCTCATTATAATCTCCCCGTTGCGCAATGACCGCGAGTCCTAGATTAACGTAATTATGCGTAAGAGTTGTTCAACATTGTTTCTGTGTGTGTTTCAGATGCAATATATCTTTTTGTTACGTCACGGCACAATTCTGTCACGCACACGCTCCGTGCTGTGTAAAAAAATAAAAAATAAAAATAAATTGCGGCATTTTGTGAACCAGAACCACGGTCTGTAAATTATCAGCGAGATTGTATGTCTAACATTACTGCGAACGTTTAGCGTTATTTAACGTGCGCACAATGCGAGGAGACGAGCATTTTTCAGTTTTGCTCGCATTCAAATTCCGTCGCCGATTGGGCACCGAAGCAGACCCCTGTTGATAAGCATGATAAGATACACGCTTATGATATTGCCGGCATGTAAGCTCGTAAAAAAAGACTGGTTAAAAAAAAAGCGGGCTAAGGTAGCAATACAACACCAGGTCAAGCTAAGTCGCTAAATAAATTTATAGCTGATATCCGCGTTTGCATCACCTATTGCTCCTCATAATGTCTGGATTTTCAAATCTCCATTTTGTACCGACTGAGGGGTCCTATAGACCCTTTCACTGTTTACAAACACAGGCCCTCGACGGCATCCGGTTTCGTCCACCGATGCGC
Source organism: Rhipicephalus appendiculatus (assembly GCA_030522465.1). NCBI lineage: Eukaryota > Metazoa > Arthropoda > Arachnida > Ixodida > Ixodidae > Rhipicephalus > Rhipicephalus appendiculatus. The sequence continues at coordinate 305,765 of JALIZH010030370.1, read as the reverse complement.
CTGTAATAGCACCGGCGGGCAAGAAGAGCCTTAGCGAGTAGCCGGCTGATTTTCTACACTTTCCTTCCCTATTTAGCAAAATATTTTCAAATAAAGCTTCTTTTGAGCTACACAAAGATTATAACAGATTTCTTTGAACTTTATGCACCTTCCTTTTATCTAAAAAACTAAAGAAAGACTCTCCTTACCCTGAAACAACTTGAAAACGCGCTTTCGGTTTCGGTGTTAGGGGCTGATAAATCAGGTGACCGGAAGTTTCTTGGGGTACAACGCTTGCTGCTGTTATCGCAATCTTGAAACCGTCTATAGAATGTTTAAGGCAGGAGCCCCTATAAGTGGCGTACAGAGGTAATTACACGACTGACGTCAGCGAGGCGTCACGAATGTGACAGCATAAATATACGACGTCACCACCAGTTTGAATGCCGCGATGCTGCAGTCCAAGGTGGTCTCTACCGCAACATTGGCTTACAAAAAATAAAAGTGACAAAACAGAGCGAACGCACATACGCATTACTAGTTACACGGAGACCCAACTTGGTGCCGATCTTGACTGAAGAGCGGTACATACCAATATAGGTAAATACCAAGTGACCTAAGGCTGGCATGAAACAACTAATAAAGTTATCGTTTCCACTACTACTGGCATAAAACATGTTCATTGAATAGGGTTACGTACACTGTCAATTTTTATGAAGGGGAGCGCGCGAGCGCGTGGCCTGCATGCGCGCTCCAGATGGATGAATGGATGCTATGAGCGTCCCCTTTATAACGGGGTGGTGACATGTCTGCCACCAGGCTCGAAAAAAAAGGGAAAGAAAACTTTATTTTTATGTTGGCCTAATGCCTTATCTACATTGATTAAATCTGTTATTATACCAAAAAAAAATATAAATTCACGGTCCATCTCTGCCTCTTAAGGCAGAATGACGTTATTTTTCCCCATTATTTATTTTTGTCCTTTATCTCTACTTTTGTGCCACCAATACTCTAACCGTCTCTTACTTATTTCTATTGCGGACGTGTTCAGCTTTCCATTGTTGTCCTTAAAACCCAACGCTTCATGTATAGTAGTGCCCACACGTATACCTTGGGTGAATATCGCCACATTCAATCGGTACATGTTCCATCGTTTCCTTAGTTCCCCCCACAGCATGTACATTGTTCTTCTCCATTACTGAATCTCGCTTTATAACTACGCGTTATAACTACGCGGCTGCTTGCAGCGCGTTCAAGCGGGAGCGAGAGCAACCATAGCCTCTTTTCGCGTCATCTAGTGGCGAGCAAAATTGCAACCCCCCCCCCCCCCTTTTTCAAGGCGATTACGCAAGAGGCTGTGGTTGCTCTCGCTCCCACTTGAACGCGCTGCAAGCAGCCGCCGGAGCCGCGCAGGCCACGCGCTCGCGCGTTCCCTTTCATAAAAATTGACAGTGTACATGATCGAAGGTCACCGTGCTAATGGAGTGCGCACCCATTATCAGCGCGAAATTATAAACTCTTAATCATGTTCAATTTGTACCTTAAATCACATTGATAGCAACTATGCGCTAGTTACAGTAGGACAGCACTGCCTCCAGCAACGGCGCCCTGAAGCGTCAAGTCAGCGAGAGTCAATTTCTGGCGATTCACCCGCAGGCACGAAGCTGGCTCCTGCGCGAACTTTCTTCTCTCTTGCTCACGTGGCAACGATGACACGCGGAGGATATTCGGAGTTAATAGAGGAGCCACGAGGGTTCTCTCTGCCTGACACTGCTGCTAGTTTTGGCACAAACGGTTTTCTTATACTTGTATCCTATTCGTTTACTTCGCTGACTTTTTTTTTTTTCGCGTTCTCATTTGCCCCAGCCAGATCGACGTCTTCCGTTTTCATAGAAGGAGTCCAGAGCCGAACAAAGAAACGGCGGTGTGGTTCCCAAAGAGAAGCCAAACACGTTACTTTGTGACCTGCGATCAATGACATGCTCTTCGTCGTCATTCTGCTTGCCTTGGGGGTCCCGGTGGACCGGCGTAATGCTGTTTCCTAGAACGACATTGTCGTCAGCATGCTAAGTGCCCGGGACTAAAAGGCGCGCGTACACGTACGTACACGCACTCCGAGGACGACGGCGAAAAGTGCTTCCGTAACATAGTTTGCGACATGGAAAGCGAAGAAGAAACTGACCCAAGACAGGAAGCGCTTATCGACACAGAGTGCTGCTTCGTCGTCGATATCGACGTTCGATTTTTTCTTTCTTCGGGTCACGAGAAATGTTCCACGAGTGGGCACTTTCTGTAACGCACTCTGCCTTCCTTGCAGTGCATTAGACCTAACAAATTTAGGAAAGTTGTTCATTTGCATTTGTCGCGAACGTGCGGGAACGGTAAAGCGGTTCCTCCCGCGCACGTCAGTCGTTGCAGGTAATGACTGAAGCGTTATGACATAAAAAATAAAAGGAAAGACTGTGTGTCCAATGCCGAAGCAGGTGCATACGTCTGTTACGAGCCCATGAAATATGGTGAAGAAAGGATGGTTAATAAGTTAACAGAAAGTATGTGCCCTAGAATGCGTTGAGGAGAAAGCGGACAAAGAAAGACGAGATAGATAGATAGATAGATAGATAGATAGATAGATAGATAGATAGATAGATAGATAGATAGATAGATAGATAGATAGATAGATAGATAGATAGATAGATAGATAGATAGATAGATAGATAGATAGATAGATAGATAGATAGATAGATAGATAGCCTGACCAAGTTATTTACCAAAAAAGTGCAGGTATGACACTGTTTACACACAAAGATAAGTAAGTCATTTTCAACGATAAAGTACTGTATTCAGCATGCGGAACCACATTTCACTGCAGCCTAATCCCCTACTTACCCGCCGCGGCGCTCCATGTAGTTAAAACGCTTGACTGCTCATCCAGAGGTCGCGGGATCGAATCTCTGCGGCGGCGGCCACATTTCGATGGAGGCAATATGCTAGAGGTCCGTGTGCTTAGGTTTATGTGCACGTTAAAGAATCCCAGCTGGCCCAAATTTCCGGAGCTCTCCACTACGGCGTCTCTCATAATCATAATCATTGGGACGTAAAACCCGATTAATTATTACTTTTCTCATATTCACCTGCTCGTCAAATACCCACTAATCCGGGTTTATACCTAACAAAACCAGCTTATCTACTCACTGTGTATCCGCCTGCGACGGCAACAGGCACAGTCGACGTCGCACCACGCAGTTGGCGGAACAGTCTGACACGAACGAGAAAGACGGGAAGATTAAGCCACTTTCACGGCGAGCACCCACCGACGGGCGATCACACATGCCGCCCACTGAACGGACAACAGCGAGGCCTTCTTTTGGGATTCCCGCGGTCGAGTCGCTCCGACTGTTTCTGTGCCGTGCGTCGCGGAGGAGGATGGTGGAGCGGCGAAGTGACACGCCCATATCCGCGCTGCTCTAAGCCATACCAGAAAGGACAAGGCTTGACGGTACCGGCTGCGCGACACTTAGGAAGGAAGGTCTCGTCGCGGCCTGCATCTCGTCTTCTGACAGATTCGCCCAGCGCTTTTTTGACACTGTGCGCGTCGTTAGCACGTGTGTGCGTGTCTCTTGTTCTGGGGCCCGCCACAAAAAGTAGCAACCGCGGCCATCACCTCCGAGCCTGATGCAAACTAATGGGATGTGAGAGTCTTCACGGAAGAGTTCAGTGACCCCGTATATGCGAGTGCAATCTGAATCCATGCTTGTCTAGAGTGGCCAGTCGGCCGCTTCAACAACCGTTTTTTTTCCCCAGAAATATGAAGACCGACGCCGTAATGCTACGAAAACATCGTCGCACCGCATGCTATGTCCTTGTGCTATAATACAAGTATAAACGGAAGTTCGTAGCTAACGCGAGAGAGAGTGGAACTTTATTCAAGAGGAAGGGAGATCTTGGAGCTTCTATGGCTGGGGCCATACGTCCAGGGCTCAACTGGCCTTAGCTGCCAGCCAAACTTAATCCGCGAGCGTGAGCTGCACTCTCGGGTCCGAGCAGGTGAGTTGCGCCTTCCCACTGCTCCATACTAGGCGTTGGAGGTTTGCCGAGAAAATTGGTTAGGTCGCACCGTAACCAATTCTTATTGGTCTACGAATCGCACCCCACGAGATGTGGTACAAAATCGGCCTACCGCCACACCACAGACACACGGCCGGGTTAAAGCGCCGGATGTATCACGCGTTATTTCAGTAGATACGGAAATAAGTCCATCTGAATTTTTCGGAAGGTCGGCGGCCTCTTCCCCACTGAGAGATCTGTGAGGCGTCCTGCTACTGTGGACGGCGCAAGCGTCAACAACCACGCGCTCAACCACTTTAGATAGGCTTGATTCAGACTGTACACATGGGCGCGTCCACGCAAAACCTGAAGTTGCAAAAAACCTTATATACCACACGACCAGAGCTACGATAAACGAACAGTGCTGCGGTAGATGCGTACACATGTAAACGGTTGGGATGGCGCTTTAACCTCTTCGCTCAATGAGCTTAGGCAGTCAGTCATGTTTTCAGACCCTTATCGGTAGTTTATGTTCGCGGCGAGCGCTCTTGCAATGTGCGTTGTTTGCAGGCGCCACACAACGGCCGTCGTTGCGGCTTGAGTGGGTGCGCCACTTGTCACCGACTTCCGGCATCACGGACGGCTTAACGGGTTAACGTGTGGCGCGACGAAAACGCGGCACAATGTCGCGGGGAAATGCCCACCGACTGCAGCGGGTTATGTCGTTATCGCCACTCCCGCCCAAAAAAGAAGAAGCAGAAAAAAAAAAGAACAATCGAACGCACCGCGATGGTGCAGCAACAAGGCGAGTATTGGAATTGTAGCAAAGGAGAGAACAAATAGACTAAACGTGATTTACGAGAGCTTCCTTTCGCGTACGCTTGCTTTATGTACTACTTCCGCTGTAATGTATCGGATTGTGGCCGGCTGCTTTTAGAGGGGACGGATAGACGCGTACTCGAAATGTACGCTGTCATGTTTTGCCGCGTTTCGGTACACAGACGAAATCGGTGCGTAGAGGTCTTCGTTATTAGTTGCCCCCCCCCTTCCCCCCCCCCCCCCCCCCACACACACACACACACGCACACGCACACGCACACACACACGCGCGCGCGCGCGCGATTGTATTGACCAACCTCCTTTCTGCACCATATGTGATACCGGCCCTCCAAAAGTAAAACGGAGCACGCGAGCGCCAAACGGGGTGGAAGGTGAAGCTGCATGCCAGCGCTTTATCAGAAGACTCGCTGCAGATAGCGAGAGTGCGGCCGCATACAGGCTGACCCATCCCGATATTCTGATGCTCGCCTTATCGCCGGCTCGAGCGAAGCCGCGCAACAATTGGCCGCACCACTACCATCACTGCTCGTCAGGGGCGAAAGTGGCGGCATTCTTGCGTCGATGCAGAAAGAGCTTGCCTGCGAAGATTTCGTCACGAAGCGGGCAAACAAATGCGTAAAGTGTTGAAAGCGTCCCCTGACGAGGAGTGATGGTAGCAGCGCGGCTTCGCTCGAGCCGGCGATAAAGCGAGCATCAGAATATTGGCATGGGTCAGCCGGATACGCCTGCCGCACTCTCGCAGCGAATCTTCCGATACAGCGCGGGGGCACGCAGTTTCGCCTGAAGTCCCTGGATATTTTTTTTGGAACGTACCTGTCTTTCTTTTAACTGAGCCGCCGCGCCGCGCGCCCTCCTTTCCCGCCTCTCCCGCCTCTTGGGCCGTCACCCGGGAAAAGGTCACGAACATCCCAGGTCACGAACATCGCGCCTGTTATCAGCGCGACATAGCATTCTTGAGAGGAAGGTGGCGAGAGCCGGGTTATAGGGCCGGCGCCCGCACTGCGGCCGTTTGGGAGAGGGATATAGAGGAGGCCTCGGCCTGTTGGGGGAGGAGGGTCGGCCTGTCGAGAGAGGATATGGAGGAGAGTGTCGCTACTTTCTATATTAAGGGGCTTTAGTTTCATCCCGTTCGGCCACAGCTCGCGTGCTCCGTTTTACTTTTGGGGCCCCTGTACATTTCACGGTTTCTGCCCCTCACTGAGTTTCGCAGTGCCTCCGGATCACCCCCCCCCTCCCCCCCTTGATTAAACGATGATGTCATGTCAATTGCTTCATGGCGACATCACAAAATTTCGTTATCTTCCCTGTCACGGTCACATCATCGCTTCATGATGTTTTCATCCCTCGTGTTGACACCGCCAACGGCGACGGCCAGTTTTCGACTTTGGTGAGGCACCTAAGGCTTTCACCTGAATAGATATACGAAAGACATCCGGGGGGCTGTGTTTTTGCTCGGCAAAAAGAGCTGCCATTGCGTGGCAAACTGCGCAGCCTTTTGGTCAGCGCCTGCTTTGTCGCCGAAAGGGCCTTGAGTGAAAGTCGACCCCCGAGCCGGGTGCGATCCGGTGCAATTCATTTCTGTATACGACGCCCTTATATTGGCTGGTGGTAGGCGAAAAGCTCCTCGAAGAAGCGCGCACTGGCGACGTCAAATTGAGATAAACGAGTTGGCGCTTCTCGCTCTGTGCCGCGGTTTTTCGTTCCCTTTCGTAACGTAGTACTTGGTTGTTTGTTTTTTTTTTCCGTTAGTCCGAAACTCAACGCCGCTACGACGCGTATTTTATACCTCCAGTGTCCTGGCACGCAACGTATGGGGCTCGGAAGCAAGATTGTAGCAAACGCCACTGAGGCTGTCTGGATGTGGAATAGGGCGCGCGAAAGACCGCCGCCACACTACGAGGATCATCAGTGTTTGGTTGCTTCGTAAGAAAAAGATTGCAACCTTACCCTATTCCTCCAATACGGCAATACGACGACCTCGCGTTTTGGTTAGTTAGTCACGCGAACCAATTACGTGGAGCTAACATTGAACTCTGTTTTCACATAGTTACCATTAATATCGAACCTGCTTCAAGTTCATCTGCAACGATCAAACAAATAATGGCACTAATCCGACATAGGTACTGCGACAAACACCGATGCGACTGGAAGAACATCGAATCCCAGGAATAAGGCAAACAAAAGGTTCGAGTTTGAGCTTACTTAGCCATTACGGTATGCGGGTGACAGAAATAATATAGTACATTGTCATTATAAATTAAAACTGCAGACATATTTGTGCTGTACCCTAAACGGTCGTCTGTAAAGGGGTGCTCGTGTTTGAGTTTGTTTAACCGTTATGGGATGCGGGTGGAAGAGACTGAAAATACATTGTCGTTAATAAATCCAAAGAAAACTGAAGACAAATTTGAGCTGTACCCTAACTGGCCGTTTACGAGGGGTCCTGCAGCACTGCGCCAACGTTGTCCCGACGACACTTTGCGCCCGGCTCAACTAGTTTGCCGCAAACGGACGCCATTTTGAGCTTCGGAAACAACGGCAAGATGCTAACGCCAGCGTAAAACTAACAAAATGTTCCCGCATGAGGCGCCGCTTTTCTCCAAACAGACCAGCCCGTCGCTACATCTTCGCTAATATACACCTGAGTCGCCACGGGTCGAGACTGCCATGCGCGCTGCGCAAACAAAACCCATGACGCGTGAGAAACGCGCCAGGTGCAGCCCGGAGACCTTTTAGAAGAGCAACCGGACTCGTTGAAAGCTTGCACACCCAATACACCCGCATGGTGTTTATTAACCGAAGAGACCCAACAGTGGTCTCTCCTGACGCTGCATCTCTTCCGCAAACACTGCGGGGCCCGCACACACGATGGTGTGTACCGTGTTGATTTTTAGTAACCCGAGATACAGTGTTCCGTCCCCAAAATCCTTCATTTCATTCTCGTTATTTTTTTTAAAGCGCTGATAAGGACAATACACACAAGGATTGTGTTTCTTTCTCTCTCCTTCGTTTAAAGTCGTCAGAGCTTCGCCCTCTGCAAACCGAGGACGGCGCCTTTTAGTGCCGTTCCCAAACTTCCACCCGTAATGCGACTAGCGTTCAGTGAAGTGTTTTCGCAATAACACGATGTACTGCCGAGTTGATGCTCCTGCGGCGGCGCGAAGAAAGACAGCAGGCTGTCGAAAGTTTTGAAAGAGACAACGGTTCTTGTTTACAACGCAGTTTATCTTTGGCCTTCTCTTAACGTCGCTGACAGAGCATTGTATCCTAAGAAACAGTGTCAGTGAAAACAGGGATAAGAGAGAAGGGGGTACTTTCTGTTTCTTTAAGACATGTTCGCGTGTCTACGATGCTTCGCCCAATGATCTGCTCCCACTGTCCTCTGAGGCGCCAACCAAAAAAAGAATTAAACACCGGAGTCTTCGACTGGCTCTTAGTGTAAAAGCGATTTCGAAATATAAGTGGCCCAAAGTTGACCAGCGGGGCTAAAAAAACTGGCGAGGAACCAGTCCGAAAGTAACACGAAATTGCGGAGGTGAGCAATTTTCGTTTCAAGTTTTCATTTCTTTACCCTTGTACGCGCGCAGTGAAACTAATCCAGAAGTGCTATATGATTGCAGTGGACGCCATCGGTAGCTTTACATACGGCGAACTGAAACAAGCGCGTTCTAGACTTCAAAATCTTTTTCGTGTTTTCAGGTACCTGGTATGAGTCTATTCAAATAGTTGCACCGGCATTTGAATTTAAGCGTCGTTTTCATCAGGCAACCAAGCATTCAAGCAGGAGCGTCACGGAGTTTTTCGTTCTGTTGCGCCAACAACACTCCCTTTGTGCAGCATTCCGTTTTCACAAGGTCTGATTCCACACGAAAATGCCCGTCAGTAGACGCAGTGCCGATGTCGCTACTGTATATTTACGAAACATGAAAACGGTCTTTCCTCCTTCTGTTCAGCCGACCGAAGTTGAGTATAGTCGCTAACTCCGCTTCACCACGTTCATGTCGTGGAATCTGATACAATCTGTCAAAGGCCGATGCGATGATTGGCCGTCGTTGGTAATCTCGCTGCGAATCCCGAACGTCATTTCCGGCTGCCTGCCTGCCCTCGCCAGCTGTCAGAGCTACGACCACCATGTACTCGCCTGCGTATGTAAAGCGAGGGCGTCCGCTCCAGGGCAAAACGGAGTACCTTCGTCTCAATCCAAGACACTTGGGCGCCGTCCGATGAAGGCACTCGACTGCATGACGGCGGTGCCGAGTGGCAAATCGAGCACTTGTCAGCGGTTGGCCAATTGCCACTCGGCAGAGAAGCTAGGATGTCCGATGTGGACGCCACGAAGCGGAAATAAAATGTCCTGACTCAGCACCATGGGCGTGCGTGCCGAGTTCCCCATTAGGAAGGGAGTGAGGGCAAAGTCTTACTACAGCACCCGTTGGACCCCCATCGGTCGAGACCGAAAGGAAACAAGCTTAGCAGTGGATGCAAAAATGAAAATGAGGCAAATACGTGGTTCTCACAACGGCCTGCTTTGGGCCCACGGCTCTACGGGGTTAAACGGGGGAAGTAAACACTTCTCGAAATGCAACATCAGCGGACTTCGGCCGCTATCATCGTCAAAAACTTGCAAAGCCATAATACTTCACATGAAACAATAACGGGACATGTTTGACAGAGTTAAGGTACGGGGTAGACTTGGCCACCCCCCCCCCCTTCTTAGGGAGGAGGCGTTCCTTGCACCCCCCTCCCCCCCACTGCGCACGCCTATGCTCAGCACATCAGCCTAATGTCGTCTAGCAACGTGTACGAATGGTGAAAACCGGAGTGTAGTTCCCAATGGGATCCCGTGGCTACATATTGATAAATACACGAACCATTCTCACCTTTTCTGAACCTTGCCGATTTCTTACGGCGTTCTTTACCCAACAGAAGCATGCCGCTAGTTTTGCTAATGACATGCACAAAACGTGACATGCTCCTGCTGTCTGGCACTTAAACGCGAAGTAATTGGTGAGATCACAACTCGTACAAATGTACGAGCTGTCCGCTGGTCATTGTCAAGATAGCGCGCGCGCGACCGCGTACCTTTGATTAAAGTTCGCAGTTGATGTTCAAGCAACACAGCCCCCCTCGTCCCCTTCGTCTCCTCCGCCGTTGACTTTTCACCCTCCTTGGCCTGACAGCTAGAACCGATCGGCTTGTTTCTCGAGCGGAGCCCGTAGGCAGCCTTCGCAGGTTTTCACTCCCACATAGAAACACGACGCGAGGGGCGATGCTGCCGTTTTGGACTTTATACGGAACATGACGGCGACGGCGAAATTGCGCCTTGTCTGTCCGTATAATTGCTATCGCAATAAAAGTGATCTTATGTCGCCTTATCATCATCATTCATCATTCTCAGCCCGTTCAAGTCCACTGCAGGACGAAGGCCTCCCCCAATTATCTGCCAGTTTACCCTATCCTTTGCGAGCTGATTCCATTTTATCCCTGTGAACTTCTTGCTTTTGTCACTTCATCTAAATCTCTGCCTTTCTGGACTGCGTCTCCCATCCCTTGGTAAGCATTCTGCTGTTCTTACTGTTTACTGATTGTCTGTTGTACGCATTACATGGCTAGCCCAGGTCCATTTCTTTCGCTTAATGTCAACTAGGATATCTGCAACACCTGTTTGTTGCCTGACCCATTCTGCCGTTCTCCTACCTCTTAATGCTACTCCTATCATTTTACGCCCTAATATTACTTTTTTAAATGTAACTCCTACCGCATTAACAGAGTCGTTATTTCCTATCGCTACATGGGACAGGCGTAATGGAGAGGAAGGCAGCCAAGAGAAATAAAAACAAAAACAGTGCACGTCAGAGAACCGGACAACGCTCTCATGGGACCCCAACTGGCGCCCTCTTTCGGCAAACTCGAACCTGTGAATCAGCCGGGGACGCGTCTTGTTTCTCTGACTCAAATGGGCAGGCATGGAGCAACACAAAAATAAAAAAAGAATAAAAGGAGTCAGAATGACCAGGTGTGTAATACGCACCGCTCCATTGCGGAAACGGCAAGTGGCCGAAATGATACGAGCCCAAAAGCGAAGGCCCACCCACGTAAGGCTTGGACAGGGGAAATAAACGATCCAATCAACGAGGCGCCGAAACAATCCCACCGTGTTTTGCCGCCTCATTAGGAACCTCGGGGAGTAAGAAAACACAATGGGGGGGAGGGAAATTATTCGAAAAGCCATCGCCGTCGAAATAGGAGCCACAATTGCCCGCGCTCTGCGAGGTGTAGTAGTATAGCGGTCGTTTGCGTGAATCGAGAACGGCGGCCCCACGGGGCCTTTCAGAACAGAAGCAAGACGATCTTCGGAGATTCACATGCCTCGAGATTCGCAGGAGCCAGCTGTATAGGTCGGCACAATGCGCCATTACTGGAAATCGTGAAACGCGGAGCAGTTGAGGGTCGCAGTAAACAGGAAGCGGCGCGTGGGAAGTTGAAAAAAGAAAAAAAAAACGGAACCGCGAATGAGGCATTTCAGGCTGATATGGGCTGCGCTTTCGTTTTAAGTCAGAGAAGCGTCGAGAAAAATGCCCTTTAAATAAAGATCGGAATAGTGGTGAAACTATGGACAGAAGTGGGCCGCTAACGTATGCAAGTACCTATATATGGATGAAGCATGCGCAGGGAATGGAAGAAAGGTTATTATGAGTGAAAACCTAACAGAAATTATAGAAATTGCGAGATGCCATAGAGATTCCCACTGAATTTACGAGAGGGAACTTTGGCGCTGCGATCGTTCAGCCACCGTGGGAATGATAGGCACTACATGGATTTGCCTAGTCTTCATGCTTGTGGCTTCCGAAGCACTTCTAGCTTTATCGTTGTGTTTTTGGTTTTTGTTACGGATTAAAAAAAAATGGCGCGTTGTGAACCTCGGAAGACGATTTGAATTGGTAAGCCTAAAAGGGTCAAGTTTGTGAAGTGGGACTGCTGAATTCTCTTTAATAATTACTTTAGTTTTAAAAGTACAAAAGTGACACGGAGCCGAAAGAACGAACCTTAGGCAAACACATGCACTACCCAGCATTTTCATGCTGGCTGAAGCGCCGTGCGTTGCAGCACCCACCGACACTAGCGCCAGATTTCCCTCTATTGCATATTTATGCGAGATACAAAGACTGCAAACTGAATGCAAAAGATGAAGAGAAAACACAATACATATTTAAAAATGGCGCGAAAGAGAGAAGTCAGAAGAAAAAAATCCGTAGGATAACACAAAGAGCAGCGCTTTGACCGGCTGAAACACGGACTGGCTGCTCGAGGAGAAAGACATGCGGAGCAAATATTCGGAACAAGAAGAGGCGTGCGTCTGCTGCAAGAAGTCTTAAAACTACTCAACACATTTTAATGACATGCCAGAATATTCGCACAACAAGACCTGTCTAAGGCTTGTACCTTTAAGAGGCTGGATTGTTTCAAAGTGGATGAAAGTATTAAAAATGGCCCGGCGGCTGCGACAAGCAATATGCATTGAAGGGTATCGGTGAAAAAGAAAAAAAAATGTAATGCAGTGATTGACTTAACCGGAAGTCATTGCAGGCGTGGAAATCATTACATTATACATGTAGCAGCTCGTGTGAAGAAAGAAAACTCAAGGAATCACCACCTAAACACTCTGTACAAATGGTTACCCAGCGAAGCTGGAACGGGCTGCCCCGGTTTTTAAGGCAAAAGCCTTTAATGGCTCATGCTCGCGGCGTCCGTCCGTCCGTGTCCTGGAACGGTGCCAGCTGTGGCCTCTCCCCCGTCACACTAGCTCAGCAATCACGTGAATACTGAGAGAGTGTAAATAAAGAAAAAAAAAAAAGACATGGCACAGTCAGTCGAATGGCCACAGGCTTTCGCCGAACACACTTTGAAATTTACAAAGTGTCCTTCAATTTTTGTGATAGGGTTAATCGGGTTATTCGTTACGTCTGCCCAGCAATCTTAATTGGTGCTTGCCGCCCGCATGCTCCCGTCTTCATTTGTGGTGGACCAGTGGTGTATAGAAGGCAGGCCCGTGCCCCCCCCCCCCCCCCTTGGATATGAGCCTGGTAGAAGGGCCTGCCTGATTTCTGTGACAAATGGGCGGTAGGGCTGTCAAAAATGATTAGAAAGAGATTGCCAGGATATTCTGCGCAGCAATAGACGAAATAAGGCTTGACAGCAACAAAAATGCTAGGCTGACTGGTTGCATCAGTCCTTCGGTGTGACATCATCGATCCCAATAGTTTTTTTTCTGTCTGGGTCATTGTCTAGCAGTAAAAGTTATCTAGACTCAATTCAACCTTCCTGCTTCTTGCAGAATGCTATAATATTCATCTGGAACAATCAGAAACAAATTAGGCCTCGATCAGACACTGAAAGAATACACGACATCACTTCCAAGCTGCTGTGGCAACTTCGCCAATAGATTGTCGCTTCTGCGGTATTTTGTTTTATAACACGCCCTTTCAAATGTCAAAGGATGTTTTTATTTCGGGTCCGGTATTGCATAAAAGGGTGATTTACGAACACAGCCCTACTTTGTTTTGTCTCTTAGGTTCCGCTTTCAACTTTTCGGCCCAATTCTCACTTTCTTTCCTTCCCCACCTTTCTATTCCCCCCTTACCCCTTCCCCAGTGCAGGGTAGCAAACCGAAAATTTTCTTCAGGTTAACCTCCCTGCCTTTCACTTAAAGGGGTACTGACACATTTTTTCAAAGGTGAGTTTACTCTGCCATACAGATCTCCTGCATACAACGACGGCTCTGAGCAAGTGTGGAAGCTCAGCAAATGCTGATAAGATATTTTATTTTGATATTAAAGTCAATTTTTCCATGGCTCATCTACCGACATCGGCACTAGCCTGACGTCAGGCTACAGAACTAATCCCTGGTGATTTGCTGCAGTCTGGTTAGTTGTGATGACGTCAGGGACCGAAACTTCCAAGATGGCCGCTTGTGCGTCACCAACGGAGCCACGATGATGAGCGGTCGTGGAAACGTCACCATATTTTGCGCGAGAACGTCACGAGAAGCTCATACCGTGTTGTGACGTCAGGGTACAGTAGGAACCGAAACTAGCTTTTGAAAACATACTGTAATTACTTTTTCAGGGTGCACTCGCGCTTAGCACTACATTTCCTGGGCTTTTGAGGGCTTGGCCTTTCATTTGACGCAAAAAAGCGAGAACTGAAAATTTTCGTGTCAGTACCCCTTTAACCTTTCTCTCCCTCTCTCTCTTCTCGGCGAAACAACTGGCACAGTAAACCCACAAACGTAAACAATGACGCCGTTTCCTGTTTATCTTTTGCGAGATCGTCTAAGAGAAAGTGGAAGCCGCATGGTGCCTGCGTGATTGCGAATCGATGCTGCCGAACCAGAGTTTCACGCAAACTTCTGCTCGAGCACACGCGGAAAGTTCCGGAGTTTTCTTTTCTCGGTCGCGTTCCTGAAGGCCCACGTTCAGTCGCTACCAACTACCGATCAGTTTAGCGATGGACGGTGCACGCTCGGAACGCCAGTCACGTTTTCTTCCACCCACATCGCTTATACGGTCACCGTTCTGTGGTTAGTCGTACCGATCGCTGGCTATTTCGCAACTGAGAAAAGTCCCAGCTGCTTTCTAGACTCACAGAAAAAAAAAAAAGAGTATGTGTGACTCCTTTTGGTGGGTGCTGACTTGCCACGTACATGACTTTCTTTGAAGAGAAACATTAACTATTTTGTGCGTCACATGACTCTCCGAAGAGAGTGTAATGATCTTCAAAGACAGTTCACATCTCTTTAAAGAGAGTCGTATACGTGGCAAGCCAGAACTCTGAAAAAAGAGTCAAATGACTCTTTTTTTTTCTTAGAGTTTAAAGGGATGTCAGTAAGGTGTGACCCTGAGAAGAAAAACGACAAATTATTGGCTGAAAAGAAAACAATACACTGACGTTCTATATTGCAATGGGGTGCATACGAAAGGCAACGTTCATTTTATTACAGCGAAGCTGTATATCGCTAGGGTGTGCTTTTTCCTGTATGTCAACAAAAAAACACAGCATATCCACGGAGTGAATGATGATGAGTGGGCGAAGCTGCGGAGGCTCATCGGTAAACCGTGAATCTTCCGTGAATTCTGCCCGGTACATCATCACCAACGTGAGATCGGGCGCGTTTATACTAAAGGGTCGATGAGAGTTATGGTGACTGAAGCAATCATGGTTACACCGTGAAATCTTCAGTGGTTTCGCCCAGCAGTAATCAAAGCGAGAGTGTGTGTGAAATTTTATTCAAACTTGAACGACCGGTCGTCGTCCATGGTCCGCCAAGCAGCACGATCCGGCAAGCGCACTCGTACTGCTCGTACGGCAGTCCGCGCAATCGGAGAGCAGCTGCACCGCCAACGCCATCTAGCGTACCTTCACCCAACCGCCATATTGTACGCATGTCTAGAGTTACTGTATATGCTACCTTTAGGTAGCACCTAAAGGTAGCATATACAGTAACTCTACGCATGTCTATAGGACAGCGCCCTCTCGGAAACGAGACGAGAACTGGAGATGACGACACTATACCCACGGAGTGAATGATGATGAGTGGGCGAAGCTTCGGAGGTGCGTCGGTAAACCGGTAATCTTCCGCGAATTCTGCGCAGTACATCATCAACGACGTGAGATCGGGCGCATTTATACTAAAGGGTCGATGAGAGTCATGGCGACTCGCAGCTCACTTTAATTTTACATGTACGTTCTGAATTTTTTATTGTTTAATCAAGCACAGGAGACATCTCACACAGGCACTACCTTGGAGGTCGAAATCCAGTACCTACTGGCTACTCAGAGTGCATGGACAACCGAGGACCGCCGAAATAATGCCATAAGGAGCTTCGCCCCTAAATATATTCATCATATACAAGTACTAAACGAGAGGTGGCTACATACAACGGGGACGCACGACCCACGGCTTAAGGAGCTTCGCCCCTAAAAACGTATGTGCCACGCAAATCGGGCAAGCTTTATCACTCACTCCTAGTCCATAAACAATGAATGAAGGAATGAATGAATGAATGAATGAATGAATGAATGAATGAATGAATGAATGAATGAATATGACCTGTATTCAAAGAATAGGACGACTATTGGCCGCTGTTTGGGATGAGGTGGAAAAATGGCAAAGGGGTCGCGTAGGAGTGAAAGTACTTCTACGCGATGCACACACTGTCAGGCGCTGTGCCGAGCAAATTTAGAACAGCTCGTCTGGACACGCACAGCTTTCCCAAAGGGCAGACGGTACATTCGACACCTGCTGCACGCCGACGTGACAGCTCTACGGAACTGAATAAAGTGTGACGATGAAGGCACATAAAGCTAACAATGAAGAGTGGAACACACGGACGGCAAACACCGATTAAAATCGTCGCGGCACGTCGCTGTGAACTCTGACCCTTCAGTAGTAATGCTGGCAAAATACTGAAAACCGCAGAGTGGCACGGCGTATAGGCTACTGTCCCACTATTGATACGGGCCAATTGCCGACACTGGCAAAATAGCGATACTTAAGCAACTTACGCCAGGTAGAACCTTGCCTTTCAATTAAGTAATATGGTGGTGCTATGACGTCAAACATGACGTTCCTGATGACGTCACGTGACCCTAAGATATGGTCGTGCAAATAGACTCTCCCGATTCTCGGTGTATCTACAGCGAGAAACAAAACTCGGTATATTCGTAAGAGCGACTGAGGCGGGGGGGGGGGGGGGGGACTTTATTGGAAAAACATACATTTCTGCCGGCATGTATTATAACCGCTGGGATGCTACTCTGTGTGGGGAAAGGGAATGGAATTAAAAGATTCGTTGCTAGGTTACACATGGTTCATACTTGCAAGACAGAAAATCACACAGCTTAGGATAGGACAATGACGGGATTGTCCTACTGAGTATTCCTCGACGTCCTATCCTAAAGTGCACGCTCTTCTAGTTTGCGGAGGAAACATTACGCACTATTCATTTCGTATAGGTTATCTACTGGAAAAGAATTCTCCTTCGTTAAGATTTCGTTAATTCCACACGAATACCTCGGGAAAAGTATAATTAAGCAGGCTTAAAAACTGCGAAGTTTCGGAAAAGTTTGGAAAAGATCCCTCTTTAAAGAAACACGGTCGATTAATTTGCAGCCGTTTCGGTTGGACTGTGAGATGAGCGGTGAGATCAATGTCTGAAGCTCATTCCTTAATGGGTTTGGACGAGAGGTTCTATATCACCCTGAAGGGCGACGTGACGAGCAAATGAAAACGGCTCGGAAGCGTTCGTCTTAATGGAAAGCTCAAGAGAAACTTAATGGGCGCTAATTAAGATATTCCTCGAACATATACGCGCCCGCCTATTAAAACTGTACAATATTGCCCGCGCAATGACTGCTTGGGGTATACGCATTCTACCGAACTTTCAGGAGACGGTCACCCAGAATATGTGTTTGAGTCGAGACTAGCAAACTTTCCTGAGGGTACAGTGAACTGGGCTAGTTGGTACTGGTTTCTTAGAGATTTATTGCGACAGAAAGGCTGAGAGATCGGCCTACATCAATTTTCTGACCTGCTACTCAGCGTTAGGAAAGAGAAGGGTGTTGTAAAGATAGGAGAGAGAAGGTGTTGATGATGAGGATGAAGGTGGGGATGACACAAAACCTTGAATGTCCGAAAACTATTTACAGTCTCTCGCCGCGTTCCGTCTCACGCAAAAACTTGTTGAGCGCTTTCAGAATATTGCGCTTATGACGAGGTGGAGGTCCCAACAGAAATCTTTTTTGCGATACTGGCTGCTTTACAGATTTCGACACGGTGGTCATCGATTTTCAGTCCAAAGAATATCGTGGGCAGACACACAAGCGGTGTTCGTTGGTCTCAGGTGTGCCACATATCTCGCGATTCGTACTGTCTGCAGGGCTGGTAAGGTGTAGGTAACGACGAGTAAATGCCACACCTAGCGGTTACACTTGCTGTAAGCTTGTACTGTACCAAACTTTCCTGTCTTCTTTTTTTTTTAAATACAGCAACTTGCGAGGATACATGAACTAGTGCAACGGCGACAAGAAGACCTGTAGGTGCAAACTGAAATCATACCGTCCTGCACATGCCCCCCCCCCCCCCCTAGGCTTAATGAAAAAAACACACATTTGGTTGCCCCTGGATGAGACGTGGCCAAGCCCACTTATAATGATACATTTTACGGCGACTTTAGGGAAGCGAAACTCAGGCACGTCACGTTAACAGCGCCAGTGCTTCGTTGTAAACGATGCCTCGGCTGCTAGTATTGAATTTGGAGGTACATAGGTGTTCAAATTCTGAAAGCTGCACCTCACTTATGCTCAAACTAAGGCCATTTATTGCTCATTTCCTTCCCTCCTCTCTTTCTCATCTTTCTATTACCTTTTTCCATTCATTCATTCATTCATTCCCTCCGCGCAGGGTAACCAATCGGACATGTCTCTGGCTAACCTCCCTGCCTTCTGCCTTTCTGATTCGTTTCTTCCTTACTAAACTTTGCTTACTTCTACGTTTCCGAAATTTCGTTCCAAGATACAAAAGGCGAGTCACGAGTCATTTTGAAGTTTGAGTTTGAGTTTGAGCTTATTTAACCACGTGACAAGTACATGAAAATACGCTGTATACGTGGTTTGGTGCAAAGGGAAAAAAGCTGCATTTCACAGCTTCACTGGCCCCTTCACCCAGAAAAAAATCAAGTTTACAAAAATTACAAGTATACAAAAAATTAAAAAAAAATTACACGCAGCAGAAAGCGACAACACAAAGAGAACACGCTGGATACCACATGGTGCTGGATAATCCTAATGCTTGCTTTACTAGTCTGCCATGGGTCTTCGGAGAATCGCGTAGCTCATTCATTATAACAATAAGATCGTGCTAAGAGCCAGGGTTAACGTACGAGAACGATAGTGTGATCGTAAGCCGTAATACCCGCAATAAAGTTAGTACAAACTCACACAGGTCGTAAAACCACAATCATATTTTGCGTGACATGGCAATGGCGCCTGTTACACTCGGCATAACAAACACAGAAAGCAGGCGCTGCGCAAGGTCTGGTAATTGACGAAGCCGCCGTGTTTGTGCCGTGCCATAATATTATGCTTGCATGGCATATCCGATCACCGCGAAGGCGTAAGCAGCGTTGTGCGGCCGTTGTTGTTTCACGCCGGCAAGCGCGAAACAACATTGACGAGGGCAACACACTCGACTGGCCAGTAGCACTCAGATTAAGCTTTCGCAGCTCAGCGCTTGTTAGCCCGCTTGTAGTGCGCATGCGTGCATACCCACGTGCGTGTGTGTGTAAGCGCGTGTGTACGTCTGATGAAGAGACAATGTGACTCTTGGGGTTTTACGTCCCAAAACCACGATATGATTATGAGAGACACCGCAGTGGAGCGCTCCGAAAAATTTCGACCAGCAGGGGTTCTTGTACGTGCACCTTAATCTAAGCACACGGGCCTCTATCATTCTGCCTCCATCGAAATGCGGCCGCCGGGGCCGGGACTCGATCCCGCGACCTTCGGGTCAGCAGTCAAGCACCATAACTACTAGACCACTAGATACTAACTACTAAACCATTAAACCAATAGATAGATAGATAGATAGATAGATAGATAGATAGATAGATAGATAGATAGATAGATAGATAGATAGATAGATAGATAGATAGATAGATAGATAGATAGATAGATAGATAGATAGATAGATAGAAAGCCTTTGTGGAGAGCAAACGGCAAGAGGAGGCATACTGGTGGGCTGCGAAATAATCGCACTTCTTATCCTTTAAGCAGGTTGCGATATATATATATATATATATATATATATATATATATATATATATATATATATATATATATATATATATATATATATATATATATATATATATATATATATATATTTGCCAGTGGCCAGTGGCCAGTTGGGGGGATTTACCCTTTTTCTGTGGCCCACACCCGTTTATGACGAAGAAAGTTTTCTGATAGGCCGAACAGTGGCACATACCCGTTTCGTGACGATAGCTCTCGCCCTCATTTTTAGTGGACCAGTGGTCAGTACTAGTGGGATTTACGAAATTTCTGTGGCGCATACCAGTTTATGAATCGTGATAAGGCATACAACTCACGGCTAGCTTGAACAGCTTCGCTGTTAAAAAGAGTGCAAACATAGCTGCGTATAGCATAGCATAGTAAGCGGTGGGAAAGACAGATGAAAGGGTAAAGAAACCTTGCCAAGACAGGACCAGCTAGGTTCCCACCAACTCTACTGTTACCCAGCTTCGCACAACTTAGTGTAACCCGCGCTAACTTTTTTCTTTACCTGCCCGAGGTGCCATTCTATACCCTCCTCCATTCCCGTATACAAAACTCGTGAGCTGCGAACGTCTACAGTGTCTCGCGCAACCTAACTTATTTAACGGTCGCTCGCGGACAATACGTCGCGTCTCGACCCATCGCGCTCGTTATGTACGTCGCCGGATGACAAAGGACGTCTGATGCGACTCCGGAGACCCGCAGTCTACCGAACAAATCACAGTAACAAAAAACCATGCGGAAAAATATTCTGTATTTCCCGCGTCTCAACAAAAATCTTTGTGAGCTGAACAAGCGGACGGCCGTCCTTCGTTGACGACGTCTTCCTTTCAGAACAGAGGCAGCACGCGCCGTATAGGCGAGAGCACAGGCGGCATTCTTTTCACTGGACGCGGCATCTGGTACTGGCATATTCAAGCACCACCCCCCCTTTACTGCCCCCCCCCCCCCCCTTACCCACCCCGACGCGAGAAATGGTGCCGTAATTCTTCCTTGCTCGCACGCATATCCGTTCGTTGTTCCTTCCCCCGGCATGCGATACTTAATGCGCGGCATGATTCTTCGCATACTCTGGCACGGGCTGCGCTGCGGCATTCATTCCTCGCTGAACCAATTATGCGGCATCGTGAGTACCAACTTTGCGACGTGCGCGGAAAACGGGCCTCCTTTGTTTCATCCCATACAAGGTGCGTGTGCGCGTAAGTTTGGCGAGTGGGGATGGGCTTATTGGAGAAACTCGCATTGTGGTATCGCCCAGACACGTTGTCAGTGAAAAGGGTACAACTTCTGTAGGGAGGCACGCTTCCAGTTTCCCTCAGTAACTGATCCGTTTAATGGTCGCAGTTTTATCCTTCGCTCTCGCACGTGTTGCAACAAAATCACGTGGTTTTCAGCTCTCACAAGAATATTCGAATTTCAACTATATTACGATGATTCAACACAGCGCAGAATGGAACGCGAGGGCAAACATATACATGGCCAGCAGATGCGTTGCATTAAAGTTAAGCTCAACTGGAACATTTCGTAAAAACAGCACGCACGTAAAGACGCCAGACACAACCCTACGTGAATATCCTTCGTGGTTATAGAGCCCCTTCATTTCACTAAATAACAAAAACATTGAGCCTGTTCCACGGCGTGAAGACGGTCAGACAGCGGAGCTTCGTCTCATTTCGAGCATCATCATCATCGCCATCAATGCTTGGGCCTCTCTACGCATGCGTGATATCACTGTAAATATCTGATATGCATCACCGCATCAATCACTTGATAGTTTGCGCTGATGTTTTTTGTATGTATTTCTTCACTGTGTCCAGCTCCTTTTGTAATACTGCGGAACAAAAGTTGATCATCAATATCAACAACATTAGCATCATCATTTCATGTTATTTATTCCTTTATATACTCCTCCCTCTGATCACGTGACTTGCGAGATGCCTACTACTACTACCACTAATACTCCTCCTCCTCTTACTACTACTACTACCACCACTATTACTATTACTACTACTACTACTACTACTACTACTACTACTACTACTACTACTACGACCACTACTACTACTACTACTACTACTACGACGACGACGACGAAGACAACGGGGATGGCACAATGTAAACGAAGACACCTTTGCTGTAAATGCGAACTCCAAATTTGTCTCATCTTGCCCATAAGCTCCATAAACTGCTTCAACGTGCAGTGACTTGGGAGTAACTAAAATGTCACATGGTGCCTTTTCTAATGTGATCTTGAATACAATCTGTTTGTATGGCTCGCGAGTCCGAGTTCACGTGCAGCGAGCGGTGTCATAGGGAACGAACACGCCCATAATGCCGCTCGGGCAGCTCTTGAAGACACATGGGAAGACACGATATCACTTCCAAAGTCCGACGCTGCCAGCAGACTTCGAGTGCTTGCCCAGGAAGCCATGCTCTCTCTATGGTGCACACCAAGAAGCCTGGCCAACCGGACGAATCGTCAACACAACCTTTCCTCTTTGATACATATCTGCATGTCAACTGCCCTCCGCCGAAGAGAGGCCACTCTGCTTTATCGTTTATGGCTAGGGGTCATCATCATCATCATCAGCAGCAGCAGCATGACTACGCCCACTGCAGAGCAAAGGTCTCTACCATGTTCCGCCAATCAACCCGGTCCTGTGCTTTATGCTGCCACGTTATACCTGCAAACGTCTTAATCTCATCTGCCCACCTAATTTTGTCTCCTCCTCACGCGTCTGCCTTCTCTTGGAAACCAGTCAGTTACCCTTAATGACAAGCGGTTATCCTGCCTAAGCGCTATTCTGCCTATGACAAGAGGTGGTATTCAGGAAATCTTATTCATTTAACATTGGAATTGCCGACAACGCCCTTTGATATACCCGTCGTTGCGAGGAGACGCTACAACACATTCTGTGCGATTGTCCGGGATATAATGTTCAGAGACAGTCCCTGGTGTCCGCTCTAGCGCATCTTGACAATATACCAGTCTGTTGAAAGCATTCTTTTATGCCTTCGACAGAAGACATCGCAGCGGAAGGCTACGAAGGCGCCACCTAGGTTTTTAAATGAAATGGACTTAAGCGGCTGTGACGGCGGTGTCGCGTACCACGCAATAGTGACGGATAGTGATTGACTGACCTTTCTCTGCATCTTTCAATAACACCCATCCTATTCCCATGCGTATGGGTAGCAAACTGGTTCTCGTAAACTGGTTAACCTCTCTGCCGTTGCTTCTCTACTATTTCTTCTCTCTCTCTTATACGTACAGCCTCGCCTGCCCAGAGAAAGTATTCTGCTCCGAATTTATTGCTAAATTTGCGTTTCGTCATGAGGTCAACGACCTTCATGACTCCATTTCGCATAGTAACAACTACATAAAGACTGATTTTGTTCCTCTTTGGCGTTCGGTTCCGTCACCATCGCCTCATCACCGCGGAACCTTTGAGACTTCTTCAGACAGCATTCCGTTTTTCCTTCATCTGCTACTATGGAGGACCCTTGCAATGTAGACGTCCTGAGAATCAAGAACTATTCGCGTCGCCTAAGGGAGCTTCACCAGTTCTCGAGGGATAAAGCGCCTTTACTCCCATCTTGGGCAAGGAGGATGAACGAGAGGAGAAAGACTCGATGGCGGAGCGCCAGCTCACAGCTCCACCCACCTCCCCCCACCTCCCCTCCCCCCCTCTCTCTCTTTATCACGTACAGAGCCTGCAATCGGGAAGCCATGAGCGAACGGTCGTTTATCATCTCCCGTGAAGACAATTAACGTCGCCGTTTTCGCGCGGTCCAGCGACGCCGACGGGGAACGTACGGTGGAAGGCGTGCCAGGGCGCGTCCTACCTTCTGCTCCTGCCGCGGTTCACACTCATCAATAGAACGTCAACCGCGATGTATCAGCAACAGCGAGCACTCTGCGCAATTAAAGGAAACAATAACGGGCAAGGGCGAATAAAAAGAAAGGCGCGTAAAAGAATGCTTGTTTTATGTGAAGAGAGCACGGGATCACATCAGCTGAGCAGACTACATCGTTTGTTTTACCTGAGAATGTCTCGCTAGCACGGCGTTAATTTTCTTGTTTTCGGTGTGAAGAATTCGTCAGGCGTCTGCACAGATTTTTAACCGCTTAACGTACTTTGGTCGGTGATACGCAATAATGGAGAAAGAAAGAAAGAAAGAAAGAAAGAAAGAAAGAAGGAAAGAAAGAAAGAAAGAAAGAAAGAAAGAAAGAAAGAAAGAAAGAAAGAAAGAAGGAAAGAAAGAAAGAAAGAAAGAAAGAAAGAAAGAAGGAAAGAAAGAAAGAAAGAAAGAAAGAAAGAAAGAAAGAAAGAAAGAAAGAAAGAAAGAAAGAAAGAAAGAAAGAAAGAAAGAAAGAAAGAAAGAAAGAATACAGTATGCTATATGAACATCCCCTCTACTTTATTATTGAAATAGAGGTGATGCTGGTCATATACAGGGTAGACAGGCGGAATAGTGGAGAACGCTGGTCCACAGTGATATAGCATCTTACATCGTACTATATAGCTTATTTCAGGAATAAGAAGCGGATGCCTGAAGGTACGTGATCGACGTTTTTTATAGTGTTCACCATGATCTCCTGACTCAAAAGCGCGAAAGTCCGAAGCAGCAGCAGGCGTTTCCCTTTCTTGTTTTCATGAAAAGCAGTAAATTTAGAAATCCCGTTTGCGCACCTCTTTTCTCTTTATTTAACGCGCGGTTTCTTAAACTCAGCGACGTGTTGCCCGGATGTTACCTCAGCAGCCCCCCTCAGTATATTTCTTCGCGTTCATTTCTTTCTCTTAAAGAAAGCCATGACAAATTAAGGGCAACGTCGAACAGCGATCAACTAGAGCAATACGTCATTGGCGTCGGTGTTCCGATAGCCGTTCAACAAAGCTTACACACAGCCGGGATACCGTGCTCGGCTGAAGGACAGAAGCACCTAGCAGCAGAAAAAGACGACAACGAGGTAACCAGGTTCGGGGACTGGCAACACCGCCTCGGGGCAATAATGTACGAGGCGCAGGTAAACGCAAACTGCATGCGCTCGCCTCTAGCGTCGAGCGCCTGTCGTCCGGGGCCCACGCGCAGCGGAAGCTGTCCGCGCTGTCTGCCGTCGCGAGCGGCCTCCGGGGTAAATCGGGGCCGCTTCGGTTCCCGATAGTTCCGTGCAGCAGTGTGCTCGCCCGGTTGCCAGCCTTATCCCTACCTACCTGCCCTATGTCCTTGTGTGTCTGGGTTATGCGTAACAGATAATAATAATAATAATGATGATAATAACAATAATAATAATACTAATAATACTAATAATAATAATAATAATAATAATAATAATAATAATAACTGTCGCTTTTACTTCATGAAATATCCGCATTGTACTTGTACCAGTATCCACATGTAATTTTTCACCATTCTTTATATTTTTATTGTTTTTGTTTGCCCTGCTAGTCATATCATAAAGTTGTATCCCCATCATGCGAAAATGCCGTAACGGGATCGCGGCATTTGTAAATAAATAACAAAATTAATAAATAAAAATGCCATAGCGCGACTGCCACATGCATAACTAAACAGCACTACTTCTAAGTGTTGTCTGGAATGGCGCAATTTCCGCTATGTGGTTTCCGCTACGTAGTTTCCATTACTTCATCATGTGATGTAACGTGACGTGACGTCACAGTGACGTCACAAAATTTGGCGATCTGCAACGTCATGCTGACGTCATATGGTGACGTCATCGCGTGACGGTGATTTCTTGCCGCACTCGTGTTGGCGCCGACGCCTCGGGACGCCGGTCAGTTTCCGCGTTTGACGAGGCATCGAAGGCTTTCGCCTTAATAACAATAAACGGAGGAGTTATTAGATGCGAAGCAGCTATTTGACTAGACTGTGTAAGCGCTGTCCCTCCGTGCGTACGGACGAACGCGCCGCAACGCGCTCCCCTCGCCGCAGGTGTTGGAGCGGTGCCAAGTAGGTCACGCCGCAGCTGCGCGTTGACGTCACGCTCCCCTCGCAGTGCGCGCTGACGTCACTCTCTCCCTCGCCTGCCGCGCGCTCGCCCGGAGCGCCCGCAGCTGCCGCCTGACGCGCAACAAGACCTACGCCAGCCATCGCTTCAAACGAATCTTCCAGCGCTCACCGCAGCACCCGCGTTAGCGCCGTTCAACCCGTGACGCCACCCGTGCGCAACGCTGCTGCTTCGCATCCCATCAGGGTTCCCTTTGGGAAGATGGTGTAAATTTTTTCACCGCTTGCTTGCCATAGCAGATGTATGTACGTGCGCTTCACCGCTGGATTTGGTCAGACTTTAGACGATTTTACGTTAGGTGCAAGGACGTCACCACCTTGGGCTGTTTAAAAGGGCCATGACACGCAATTTTCGATTAGGCTATATACTATGTTATGTGGGTTAATCCTTGATCATTCCCAAATAACCTCGAAAATTTTAGTGCATTTGGTCGATCACTTAATCTATAATTGAATATTTCTACAAACACGCGAGGGGCCTGAGAGTCGGGCAGCACTGGCGCACTCGCGAGCCGTGACGTAACAAGCAGCTAGCTCTGCGAGCGTCTGCATTCCGGCGAACGACAGTGTTCTGCGGTCAGCTGCGCGTGCAATCGAGATATTTGAGCTTTATTCTGCTTGGCAGTGAAATTGAACGATTTGTAGCAGCTGAAATTGTGGTGGAAGACGACGGCACCGCTGCTTGCTGCACGTGACGTCACAGGCGCCATGGCAAAATGGCGGACACCCGGCGGCGGCGGGGTTTACAGCCGGCGACTTCTAGGGCCTGTTCTACCCTAAAATATTCTTTTAGGGCCCACTTTTCATATCAGCATAGGCATAATAGACCCTTCTAGTTTTCGCTGAAAACCACGAATTGTTGGGTGCCCGTGTCATGGCCCCTTTAACGAATGTTTTCTTATTTTTGCGTTAGGACACATGCATTAATAATGTCATGAAACGTCTCATGCACCAATCCAACCGTTTTCACGCATGTGCGTCTACCGTAGGACAGTTCGTTTAGCTGCTAGAGATACAAAATGGTAAAGTTAGGATCCTAACGTGTTGGCACCGAAACCCACCCGTAAAATAGTGTATAGACAAGACCCTGAAGGCGTAGAAAGGTGGTTGAAATCTCGGGACCTGAGTAAACAAACAAGCAATGGCAATAAAAACAAGCTATAGAAAAGGACAGAGGCGATATAGGAAGGACCGAGAGAAGAACGGGATGTTCTCGCGCCATTTGCGTAAATCAGGGCAGGCAACTCCGGTGGAAAGGGGAAAGAGTGACGACGGGAGTTGTCCGGGAAAATCGGGAAGAGCGACCATAAACAGCGCCGGTCTCATATTGCCCAGTGCCGCGACCAAGCAAAACGGGCCCGTGTAAACACATGGCCACGGGAAACCGCAGATTTGCTCGGGACGTAACTCTCGTGCTTGGAAAACTTACGCCGAAGCGAGGGATTTTTTTTTCTTTTCTTGACTTCTACTTTCTTCTCCGAAATGGCAAAGAGTGAGAACTGCTTAGGGAACTGCGGTGTTCGGGCTTCTCCTTTGCGCACGGTACAGTGGTGTGGGAATTCGCTTAGTTGAAAAAATAAGCAAAAAAAAAAACGAGTTGCATATTTGCATGCAGTTATAAATGCACTGTTTCGTTGTTTCTAGTGAAAAAATTGAGTGCTTTCTATTGTATAAGCTAAGCGTATTTTATTGATATAGCAATGACATGGACACTCTCGACGGGTTCTTGCCGTCGCCGTCGCCGTCACGTTCCGTATAAAGTCGAAGTCGATAACGTCGCCCCGCGCATAGTATGTTCCCCGCGCTAGTAAAAGCACACGAGCGTTAGGGACAAATGCAGCTGAAGCAGAGCTGAAATGAGCCGGTCATGTCCATCGCACGGAGGGCGCAAGCGATAACATCATGCCGCTTGCGAGGCCTGCCGTCGATTGCTCCCCAAGCAGAGAGGAAATGCCCTACCCGTCTTTTGTAAGGAGCATAAGGGGACGCTAGGGAAGGGTGGAGGAGGTTGCGTGGCTCGAGCAGCAACTGCGAACTTCGGTCATAAGGGCACGGTCGTGAGCGCTGGCGCGCGCGCTATCTAGGCAGACATCAGCAAAAGGCTCGTATGCCCTTCTACATGCTGTGATCTCACCACTTCGCGTTGATACGACAGGGAGCGCGAAAACAGCTTCTCAACCAGGAGCGGCCGTGTTCCCTTAGTCCACCGTTTTGTAGCGTTACGCGAGATCGGATCCTAGAGTTAGCTGAAAGCCTTACTTCGTATAACATTGCAATTTGTTGCTATCGCATACATTGTTTCGGCATGGCGGCGAAACTGATTTTTAGGAGCGAAGCTCCTTAAGGTCGAGGCTTGTACATCACTCCCCCGGTGTCCCCCGGTGTAGCCACGCTAGTGCGATGATGATGACGCTGTCATCACGGCACAGTACATGCAAGGTAGCCATTATACGCCATGACGATGACGCTGATGACGATGAAGAATAAGCGCATTCCAGACCACACATACTCTTTCTGCCATCACGGCACAACACATGGCATGGAATGTACCCACTATACGTCATAACGATGACGATGACGCTGATGGCGATGAAGAATAAGCGCGTTCAAGACCCCACATTCTCTTTCTGCCATGGATGAAAACGATCGTGAACGCGCTCTCGCAAAACGGCAACGCTGACAACAAGCTGCTACCCCGGGGTTGAGGACGCGGGAAGCGGCGGATCAACGGCAAAAACACATTGTATATACTGTACACACGCGTTGTCACTCATTTACATGCGCGAGTGGGCAATGTCACGGGTGATTTACAGTAAGAACGATCCCCAGTGCTTCGCCCACTGTTCATGATTCCCTTCGTGGAAATGCGAAAAGTTTTTATTGTTATCCTTTGTCGAAAATTTCAACACGTGTTAGGCTTATGTAACATGCTGCAATATGTCCTGTGTTTTTTTTTAATGTTTCATTGCTGTGTGTGAAGTATAACTGGCTGTTTCTTTCTCTCTTTTTTATTAGGTTGTATATTTTTTGAATATTTTACAGATGCCCCCCTATGTAGTTTTCTAAAACAGAGACGCACATACTTGGCATCAATATACCAGGACGAAACATGCGTCACACGCAAACGCACGGGTTCGCAAAGATTTCATACAAATTTATCGGTTCATCGTAATACGAATACATTCTGATAGGATACCAAGTAAAAAAAGCAGATTTATGACGGCTCGAAGGCACCATGGTCTGCTTTTCTTGTTTGTTTGTTTTTTGGCACTAGCGGCGGCAAAGTTAACAATTGTAACATACATTATTTACACAAACATACACACTGAACACCGTTAAACTTAGCAAACTAAACAGTATATATCGGTCGATAATGAGTAGTACTTGGAACAGCCTGATATAAGCAGGGTATCGAGCACAGTACTACGGATTGAAACGCGATAATGTAGGGCAAAGTTATGCACGTACTTTCGTTTTAACCGTCTACAGTTCGTGTCATAACATCCTAATTTTGCTCGAACACTTTACATCAGAGCGAACATTACCTTCAGCCACCAGATTTGCAGCGGGCGACATGAAGCGGTTATCACCAGCAATCACTCAAAGCCATCTTTATAATAAAAAAAAAGAAAAAAAACCGACACATTTTAATTTGGAAGTACTTTACATACCCATTGGTATGGTGTTTTGCGAGATTGCTGAAGTTAAGGCTGAGTTGAGGCTGAGGTAAAGCGTAAACTCTAGGCACGTTAATACAAGAGAGAGAGAGAAAGATTGTTAGCAATATTCTATGCATGAAGAACTAGGAAGCGATAACAGCGTTCTGCAAACACTGGACGTTTAAAAGATATTAGATATTCGAGAAAAAAGCGCAAGAGGCCTTACTGCGGGCTTCATCAATAACTCGGTATTACAGAAACGAAAAAGAAACCAGTCTAATCAGATTTCTTTAAAACCCCGCAATATCTCTCTGCCGGACAAACAGAGGAAGAAGAACGTTCAAACAATTTTTCAGCGTTTCCCTAAGAGCCATTTTGGATAACTCAGACAATAAACCTTCCTCAAAGATAAATGGAATTTTTTTCGTTGTTGTAGAAAGAGGCAAACATGCAGCTCCGATCCAAGTCCTGCTTTATGTTGGAGGCAATTAATAAGCGGCTTGCGAGGATCACCGTGCCGTACGAACCGAATGGAGAAACACCGATAGAGATTCGATTTAAGCTTTTAAATCTCCGAAACGAATGGAAGGCGCAAGAAGCCCCTTGTGCTGTTGAGACGGGGAGAAGAACAAATCTTCCAATTTCAATCTTCACAAACTTTTTTTTCTCGTCACTTTCTACTATACTCCGCGAGCCTGCCAGCAGACAGCACCAACGAGCAGACGCAAGCAAAATAAGCAGACGAAAAATGAAAGCCGGAGGTTCATACTTTCCGCGATTCGTGAGGAGCTGCTAGAGGAGAAAGAACCATTTATCCTTGAAATAAATCTAACCATGCACGTACCACCAATGAGTTTCTAGGAGCGTCTACGACCTGCACCGCGCATCTTCAATCTGCGCTTCTCCGCAGTTCGTTTGCCCCACCTCCTTCACGTTTTCGTTGCGCGGAGTTGCTCATTGTTAAGATCCACCACTCTTTCTGCTTCCTCGTACAAGACGAAGCAAAAGAGGGGGCAAGGTATTTCAGAAACCTACATAACCTGCGTCAGAGTCTTCGTGTCTTACGCCCCGAAAAAAAGCTTAAGAATCTGAGATATCTAGGGTGCAGAATAAAGAGGTGTACAAAGGGCGAAACGGAAGAAATCATTCTTTATAAATCTAATTTTCCTGTCTGCCGGAGTATTGTGGTTTTTTTCATACGGCTCTCATTAATATTAGTCAACGTGAGGGCTTGGCCCGAGTAATCAATTTGCGGCGTACAGTGTCCAAAGCACGTGTGTGCTCTAGCGTGTAACTTAAACTCTAATAATAATATTATCTGGCGTGGTTTAACGTCCCAAAACCACGATATGATTATGAGATAGTTTGTGAGATTCATTCATCTCTTGTGCCCCGCTCCGTTCGCGCTGAATTCTTTACAAACATGTATCGTTTCCAACTCGCCCACCTCACTACCTTACTGATTATGAGAAACGCCGTAGTGTAGAGCTCCGGAAATTTCGACCGCCTGTGGTTCTTTAACGTGCACCTAAATCTAAGTACACGGGTCTCGATCATTCTGACTCATTCGAAAATGCGGCCACCGCGGCCGGGGTTCGATCCCGCGACCTGTGGGTCAGCAGTCAAGCACCATAACCACTAGACCACCGTGACGGGTAACTTAACAAACTCTGCCCGTCTGCTTACTCTTCCTGCTCCCTCCGCCTCTTCCTTCATGCATCCATCTCGAGTGCGTTGTATATAAACTGCTCCTCACGTTACACGGTAGAGCTGTTGTTTCTCAGCTATTTATCATTAACACGGACGAATTCGTTATCTTCCAAGCTTCACGTATCGACGTTTTGTCAAAACCTGCAGAGAAGGTTGCCAAGCGTAGCCGACGCGTCCCGTGCAGGCGCAAGAACATAATAAAATAAAAAGTTCACAAGCGCTGTCACTTGGTCTGTGGGAAAATAAGTTCAGAAGATGGGGTCTAGTTTTCAAGATTTCCGAAAGCAAACTTATGTTGTTTTGAGCTTTCAGTTTTGAAGAATGAAAAAGCAAACATGGTCAGTTTGGTGATTTTGCCCGAATCGTAGCCTTTGAATTGTATAACACGCATACTGTCCATAAAATATGTTATAATGCATTGTTGATCAGGCCTCTGATAAATGATATATATAGCAAGGAAAAAAGGCGAAAAGGTCAAGTTTCCTGACTTTTTCTAGCATATTACGTGGGGCTTGATTCTCAGTGTACAACTGCAGCATATACCAATGATAATGCCTTCATGAATTCAAATATATAAGTTTTCCGCGAGCTGTCATAACGCACTTCTTAATTTAAGCAATGAAATGAAAAAAAAAAGAGGTATTAAGGGTTTTTTTTTTTCGCGAATATATTCATCGCCCCTTCCATTACATTGCTGTAGCATAACACCGAATGAAAAAAGTAAAATACGTGGTGACTGAAATATGTTTTGTCTAGTCCCAAACCATCGCAGAAATGCTAACATGCCGTTCTATACCCTGAGCATTATACCTCTGTAGCGGCAGCCCTTTCTTTGAAAGCCATCGCACGCTCATAATATGGCGACAAAAATATTTGCCACTGCAATCTCAACGTGTGCGTTCGCACGCGAATGTCCCGAGCGTCTCCTCAACTTTTATTTTGTGTTTCGTCCAGCCATCAAACTAGCGACCCAGTCGGTTGCCATTTTCAGCTCCAGAGAGCAGCAAGCAGAAGCTTTTGAGAGATAGAGGGAGAGAGAGAAAGTCAGAATAGTTCTTTCACCCTCTCTCCCGTTCCTTCGATCAACCAGGAAAAGGAGATTCAAAAGAAAACAGAAAGCCCACAAAAAATGCAATGTCAAGAGGGAAGAAAAACAATATGGCGTCTTATGGATCAGCGGCTTCCCAGGTCAGCGGATTCGGATATCCAGGTCTTCGCTGTATGCGCTGCTAGAGGGATTACGTCTCCTCTCCCTCCTCCTCCGCCCCATTTTCATTCCCTCAATCCCGATCCACCCTGACCCAAAAAGGCCAACAATCTGCTCGAAAGAGGCTCGCTGCCTCGATTTTTCTGCCTGCGTGCGCTCTCCTATCGCTTTATAGTGCGACAATTCTTTCTTTCTTTCTTTCTTTCTTTCTTTCTTTCTTTCTTTCTTTCTTTCTTTCTTTCTTTCTTTCTTTCTTTCTTTCTTTCTTTCTTTCTTTCTTTCTTTCTTTCTTTCTTTCTTTCTTTCTTTCTTTCTTTCTTTCTTTCTTTCTTTCTTTCTTTCTTTCTTTCTTTCTTTCTTTCTTTCTTTCTTTCTTTCTTTCTTTCTTTCTTCCTTTCTTTCTTTCTTTCTTTCTTTCTTTCTTTCTTTCTTTCTTTCTTTCTTTCTTTCTTTCTTTCTTTGTCTCTTTCTTTCTTCCTTCCTTTCTTTCTTTTTCCACTATTTGTACAGCTGTACGCCTTTCAGTTACCTTCATTCCTTATAAGACGACGCGAAGTGCATCTTACTTGCTATTCTTGCTCGAAAATTTTGAATGAGAGCTATTTCACATGAAAGTGGCCGCCTATCTGTATGCATACCATACACGACTATCTTAGCCCAAGATCTGCTTGCTCACTGTGCACATCTTGTACTCTGGTACGTTAAGAGCAATATTAAACTGTCTGACTCACCATTATGGATTCAATGTAACGCCCCACAAGTCTGAGCTGGTGTTATACAGACCCAAGAGACGTGTGCCCAAACCGAAGGGATGGGACACAGGCACCGACCCATGCGTCCACCTGCACACCACTGAAGGCAACATGATACCGGTGGTCGGTCACATCAAGATATTGGGCATGAAAATAGAGGCGAACACCATCACAGTCGGTAAGCTCACCACGAAAGCCAAGAACGCCACACGCCTACTGAGACGAGTGGCCAACCGGCATCACGGGCTCAAGGAGGACAACCTGCTGAGACTGGCACAGGTCTTCGTGACAAGTCACTTCATGTACATCGCGGCCATGCACAATTGGACCAAAGCGGAAAGAGACAAGCTAAAAACGCGTAAGGTGGAGAAGAGAGCCATGGGTCTACCCATGCACACGAGCACAGAAGCACTGGACGCATTAGGCATGTACAACACGCTTAGCGAGATTGCAGAGGCACAGGGACGGGCACAGATCACCAGGCTGTCCGGCACACCTGCGGTCAGATGAATCCTACGAGATATCGGCGTCGCGCCGCGGGAGATCGAGTGTAATAGGCACGGGCTAACACCCAAGCAGAGGAAAAAGATCAGGGCAGCCCCCCTGCCCAGCAATATGAACCCCGAGCACAACATCGACAGAAGACTTGCTCGAGCCAAAGCACTCCACTGACAGGAAGCCGCCTCCGGGAAAACATGCTGCTTTACGGACGCAGCCAAATATCCTGGCAGACAAGCCTATGAAGCAGCGGTGGTCAACAAAGCTGACACGATCATGAACTCGCGCACAGTCCGCACGGATGGTCCTGAGATGGCCGAGCAGGCGGTCATCAGCCTTGCACTCCTGGTAGACGGTAAAAGCTTGGTATACTCCGACTTGAAGAGGGTAATCCTGTCCTTCGGAACAAGGAGCACATTCCCGACCGTTCGTAGAACACTTGGTACTCAACACCTCACCCCGCACTACATCAATTGGTTCCCGTCACACATGGGACCATTTTAGGGGCCGCTACCCAACCTCAACGAGGCCGCACGAGACCTAACTCATCATGCGAGCTTGAAGCGCAGCTCTGGGCTGTCCATCGGGCCCGCGTCTGTCTCGACGCGGCAGCGGCCCGCAGCGCGCTAATCGTGAGCACCGAAGGACTTTAATAAAGTTATTCAGCCATCCATCCATCCATCCATCCATCCATCCATCCATCCATCCATCCATCCATCCATCCATCCATCCATCCATCCATCCATCCATCCATCCATCCATCCATCCATCCATCCATCCATCCATCCATCCATCCATCCATCCATCCATCCATCCATCCATCCATCCATCCATCCATCCATCCATCCATCCATCCATCCATCCCATAAGACATACAACATGTTCTGTCTAAAGCTATGAAAACATCCATGACATGACTATGGAATGACCCTGATTATCGCCACGAGCGCCTTTACAGACTTGACTCTGGTCGTGCTTTTCGTCTTCCGTGCCGACTAAGGACAGACCAGGAAACACTACTACAGAGACTGCGGCTGGGTGTTGCATATACACGACGATACCTTTGCAAGATTGGACAGGAGCAAAGCCCTAACTGCAGTGTGTGTCACACGTCAGAGACTATTTATCACATCATGTGTGTGTGCCCTCAATACGCGACAGAAAGACAGTCCCTAAAGCGCCTCATAGATCGTCTGGACTGCCGACCCTTTTCAGAGGAGAAGCTTTTGGGTGCTTGGGAAAGTTTGGATCACGCCCAACGCAGCTTAAAGTGCTTGTTACGATTTCTGAGCGAGACAGGCTTAGATGCTCGTCTTTAGAGCATTTGCTAATGGAACTAATGTATAGAGACTTTCGTGCGTCTCCTACCCCGCACAGGACAGGGTGTGCAGTGACTCCTTGTGCCATACCATAGTCACCTTTCATCATGCCTCCCTCTATCTCTCTCTTTCCTTTTCCCCTTACCCCCCGTGAGAAGTAGCAGGCCAGAAACCCGCTTTCCAGGCCGACCTCTCCTCCTTCTTGCCATTAAACTTCTTCTTCTTCTTCTTCTTCTTCTTCTTCTTCTTCTTCTTCTTCTTCTTCTTCTTCTTCTGTGCGAATGCAGGCGATACGCATCCGAAGGCGGCATTACACCTTCAACGGTGCTCGTGCCTAGAACTGCGGCATATTCTGGGCCCACCACCTGTGCGTTAAGCGCCAAGAAAGCACTGTCGACTTTCTAGCGGGCCACGAGTCCTAATGAAATTTTGTAAACAGCGTAATATACGTGTATTTGTGGACGTATGGGCTGTTATGTATTTATCAGTGTATATATCATAATCTTCACTCAGAAGCTGTAACAGCATGTCAGGCTAATTACTTTTAGCCCGCAAAATTACCCAACAACTCTTTCTCACGTTAGTATGATCGAATGAAGCTTCCAAACGTTTTATTGACTGTAAAGAAATGGCAAGCGACAGAAAGTAGCGCTAAGCCATTTCTAAGAGCTGTTTGCTAGCCAGTAGGAAGTTGGCGTTGCTAGCGCGCGAAACAAACCATGTATTCTTTTTTTTTTCTTTTTTTTTTTTCAGCACGACTTTCCGAATTGCCTTACAACATGACATAGTACCTCATGCTGGCTTCAATTGCTGGGCAAGAAAAGTAAAATGCGGCATTTCAGTTACCAAATAAAAATCGCAAATACTGAACTTATTTTTTTAAGGTTTCTCTCTGAGTGGAACACCAGTACAAGCCAGCTGTTCCCGAGGCTGCTGTCCTACAGTGTTGGTAACATGACGAAACAAAATATAACTTATAAAAAAGTATACCAGAGCTAGCTTTGACGTCTTCCAGACTGACAGCCTCAGCAAGAAAAGTAAACACAATCGAACGGAATCAAACTGGGAATTGATTGATTTCCGAAACTCCAGCATTGGACCAGCTTGTTTCCTCAGCAAGGAGTGCTGTACCCGTCAATAAACTTGCTCCACTTCTTTCCCAAGTTTTTCCTACTCGAGACGCGCGTATACACTGTCCAAATTTTCGAGAAAAGAAAATGCGCAAGGCGCGAGAAAACACGCTCGAGACAAAGAAAAACAAGCGAACGTAGCAAACTTGACTCAAGGGCGTAGCAGCGTGATCGAATGGAAGCCACCCTTCGAGAAAAAAAAAATCAATTTCAACCGTTTGCCTCGATAGAGTTGAATCGCGTGCCACTGAGAGAAGCTCTTTGTTTCTTTGTGTTTGTTTCTCAAGAAAGACTCCAGTCTGAACACCCAATGGCATCGCGAAGCAATATCAGTTGTTCTGCTTAAACGAGTTACGATCGAACAGTCTGAAGGCCGGTGTCAGTAACTTGACATACTAGAAGCCACATTTTAGCACTGACAAAAGAAAAAAAAGTTACGAAAGAAACTTCAAGAACTTCCAAGAATTGCCTACGAAAGCATTGTGACCCTAGGAAGGAAAAGAACCGCATGACCCCATTACAAAAAAAAAATGAAACAAGAGCTCTAGCCGTAGGCCGAGTATGTTTGCCTTGGACAAATTTCGCTGAGACGCCAGAAACAAGCCCGCCTTTAAAAGCGTTTTCACAACTGGCCGCGTCGTATTGACCGAACGTGTTATTGATGTGGACGCGTAGTGTCCATGCCCGACCTATCGACTTAGTTTCGACTGTATCAGTTTTCTTGCTGGAAATGTACAAAGTATATTTTTATAAAAACTGCTGAAATAATCGCAACGCGGGGTCTTAGGGAGCTGCAACTACAGCCTTGTTTGCGTCTAGCAAGCTTTGCAACAGAACATTCGAATTGATTCTCTCTTTCTTTTTTCTTTTTTTTTCAGAAGCACTCGCACCTTTTCTTGAGGCATCCTTGAGGAGGTATCTTTTTCAATAAAGAAATTGTATTGTGCGAAGCTGCCTGAACTTTTGTAAACCACGTACTTGTTAGGTCAGCTAAATACACAAAAAATTACTTAATGTTTAGTGAGCACGGGAATACGAAAAACAAGTTAATTGCTTGAACACTGCGTAGATTTTATCTGAATGAAGGACTCTATTATTATTCTTAATTCAAGGATCGATTGAGAAAAAAAAAAGCAGGGGATAAAATGTATTGAGTTGCATATGCGTGTACGCTATTAGTTAATTGAACGTAGTAGAGCAAGTATTTGTAATCGCGACGCACCCCACGTTTTTTTAAATACGAAGCATTTCTTTGCGTACTGCAAGCATTTTGGCGTTTCCATCCATCCATCCATCCATCCATCCATCCGATCCGTCCTTCCGTCCGTCCGTCCGTCCGTCCGTCCGTCCGTCCGTCCGTCCGTCCGTCCGTCTGTCTATCTATCTATCTATCTATCTATCTATCTATCTATCTATCTATCTATCTATCTATCTATCTATCTATCTATCTATCTATCTATCTATCTATCTATCTATCTATCTATCTATCTATCTATCTATCTATCTATCTATCTATCTATCTATCTATCTATCTATCTATCTATCTATCTATCTATCTATCTATCTATCTATCTATCTATCTATCTATCTATCTATCTATCTATCTATCTATCTATCTATCTATCTATCTATCTATCTATCTATCTATCTATCTATCTATCTATCTATCTATCTATCTATCTATCTATCTATCTATCTATCTATCTATCTATCTATCTATCTATCTATCTATCTATCTATCTATCTATCTATCTATCTATCTATCTATCTATCTATCTATCTATCTATCTATCTATCCGCCTACGTCTGGATGCTCTCGTGATCGCCTCCTTAACTAGAGGTAGACCAAAAATAGTATGGGAGGGTAAGAGGATTGGACGAATATGTCTAGCTGGTTGGGTGTTGAATAACGTAAAAATTCCATCGCTTACATCGTCGAACTCATTTGACCAGACACGTGTGGCTCATACCCGTATACAACGGCCGCAGTATGCGGGCATCCGCCACAGGTGTTTGACAATTTACATCTACCCAGAAACGGCGAGGACAGACATTAGTAATTTAAATGCGAGAGCGTTAAGAAAAACTGAGAACGGCAGCGTTGACCCGACGAATGCAAAGAATAGAAATCAGAGTCCCAGCAGGAATCGAACCCACGCAATCTGCGTGGCAATCAAGTATTCTACCACAGAGCCACGTCAGGTCTCGAAACTTGGAAAAAGACCCTATGCAGGCGTACTGTTGGTGAAGCACTAGTTGTGTTTGCGGTGCTGGCTATCTAATTTTCAAAACATTACATATGTACTTCTATGATGAAGGAGTCATGTCGGGTTAACGTCAATCGTATACTTAAGTGCCATCCACTGTAGCTGGATTACGTAGCACTATCCAGGGCTACCATTCTCGCAACCACAAGCGCTGCATATCAGCTTACTGCTTCTTGTGTTGGTAATACCCATGTTTCTGTTGGCATCATTACGCAACTGTAAACAACTGGCTATATGAAATATATGCGACTGTTCAACATATATCTATGCGTAAAACATTTGTACATATATTTAGCGTCATTTCATAACGTTTCGCTTAATAAAAAAATTACAACCTAGTCATCTTACCTCCGAATGTTTCGCATAGCATCGATTCCCATGGTACTTGGGATCTGCCTATTTTTTGTTTTTTTGCGGGTTTGCTGTGTTGTTTGACGTAAGCCGAAAAAGGCTTAATTGAACAAATCAATCAATCAATAAGCTTTTATAGTACGTTATACATGTAATGGCCCGTTAATATTATACAGGCAGGACCACAGAGCTTTTTCAAGGGTTGTGGCAAGGGCCAGCTTTTCAACAGAAGTGGTTAGTATTGGTGGTTAGAACTTCGTGGTTGGTATTAGTGAATAGAACTATAACGCAAATAAACACAAAGAAATGGAAATAAATACAAAAAAATCCACATACACCCGCTGCAATAACTTTGTTACAAATACACGGAAAACGCTTTTATGTGTTAGGTTACTATAGGCAAACAAACCAGCCAATGAAGAAACAAACAAACAAAAAAAAAAGCGATGCAGTGTGGACTGACGAAGAGATATTCGTGATAAAGGAGAGTGGAAGTAGGGAGGGTCTCCAGATGATGCCCGCTGATGCGAGCGGAAGCTAATGAATACTGATCAGCTGTTAATTAACGAAATCTCCAAACTGGAGTCGTCAGTCCGGCTGGACCGACTGCGGCGGCAATTAGTCGACCGTGTCGGCCCGGGACGAGCGCAGTTGTCAGCGTAGGGAAATGAAGGAGTCCAAGGAAGGCTCGCATTGAGTTAATATCTCATGGAATACGTGCAGCGCTTTCAAAGCTCCTGGCGGCTGAGGCATCTTAAAGCGTGCGACTCACGAGGATGGCTAACAAATTATTCACAGGATAGAACCGCATATATCGCAGTTGCCTGCATGCGGCTGATTTCTCTAACGCCACCTCAAGGCGATCTCCCTGTCTTTTTCTTCCTCTTGTTCTTATTTTTCTAATAATAATAATAATAATAATAATAATAATAATAATAATAATAATAATAATAATAATAATAATAATAATAATAATAATAATAATAATAATAATAATAACAACAACAACAACAACAACTGGAGTTCTACGTCCCAAAACCACGATGGCGTGCGCGTTACCATAGTCACAGCACTGACACGTGATACTTTGTGGTTGTAAAATGTGGTAGCTATACTATCACCTCAAAGGTTAACAAAGAGTGTTTAGTGAAGAGCAGTGATACAACATATCTGAAGGACCTGAAAAATACAGAAACACGTTAGCCTGACGAAGGGAACGTCACCAGCTTCGCCGTTTCATCGTCGGCCGCGACGCGGTGCTGGCAGAATTTTTCTTTTTTTTTCATCTTTTTTTCTTCATCTTTCTGTACGTCTTGGTTGCCTAAGTTTCGGACTGTTTTCTAAAGGTCATTTGCAAGGGACTAGCACGCCAGTACCTCTTAATCAAACAGCATTGTCATCCGCGTGTTTCTTGCGTGGCGTCAGCATCCACCTCCTCCTGTTTTTTTTTTTAACCGTTACTTCCAAAATTGGATTGCCTCACGTGTGTGGAATACATCGCATTACCTTAATTTCCAGCTCAGCTTCACTTCGCGGAAAGCAGTCGCGATAATATTCCAATTACCGGTTGGCTTACGCGTGGGAGGATTTTCTAACTGGCCTCTATGTAATCTCTGGTTACTGCAGCCACGCCATATCAAGGAAAGCGGTTAATAGATACGATTAGCATTGTTTGCTCAATTCAAAAGGACAGACTATCACTGTTAGAAAAAACCGTACATTTATACCGGTGTCACACGGGCACTTTTAATCGCGATCAGCGCCGATCCGGATTAAGGACGATCCGGATTAGTTGCTGCTACACGGTCACTTTTAATCGCGATCAGGCCCGATCGGGATCAAGACTATCGCGATCCGCGCATCGCGATCTGGCTCACAGATAGCGATTCTGCTGTCGTCTGCGCCGCCTGGCCAAGCTTGTTGAAAGCACAGTAAACAAGAAAATCAAGCATAGCTCAATGAAAACACATTTAAAAAGCCAGATTTTTATAAAAAACAAATTGTAAGCTGTTTAAATTGGAAGAATATCTGAAATTTCGCATATTTTAAGATTCGTATTGACCGCATGCAGTTATGGGAGAAGCAGACGATAAGCAGACGACCGTTGTCTTCCGCCCTTAGTTCGACTGCAACTGTCGCACCGTTGGAGCATTGGGGCACCTTGAAGCACATTGATTATGAGTGTTGCTAGCTTTTCGACTGCGTCGCAGCGTACACGCACTTCGGGGTCGAATGAAGAGACCTGTACATTAACTGGCAGGAGCGACTGGTAGACTTGAGGCGCCAGAAGCGAAACTCTGGCGTGTACAACGAGATTGCCGCTTCGCTACGACTGGACGGCTACGCGCGGGGGGCCATCAGAAATCAAAGTGAAGATTAAGAATCTCACACAGCAATACAGGTAAGTGCAACGAAATCTCTATCGAAACCGGATTAACTTGGGCCGTGTAGCAGCGGCCATAAAGTTGATCGCGATCAAGAAAACCGATCCGGATCGCCCTGATCGCGATTAAAAGTGCCCGTGTGACACCGGTATTACAAGAGCGGACTACGAAACCGAGGCCGCACAAACGCCGTAACTGCCGCATCCTGTAGCGCGCCTCAGTGGTTCCCAACCCATCTCGCAACAGAATTTTGTTAGGGGGGCATGACAAGTAACCTTTACTGTGATTGGTGTTTGGTCAATGCGGTAATATTGTACTATTTGCAAGCGCCCGCACCACAGCGATTTCGCTGTTGCAGCATTAAAACTACTAACGCTCTATTTCTTTGTTCGGCGTTGAGCTACAGCATCGGTAATGTTTGTAAGTAACTACGGCTTCAATAGCGTCCAGTAGTGGCCGTAACGGGGAACATCCTGACATCAAGAGTGAAGCTGCTGTTTTACCGTAATATTATGGTGATTCTTTTAACAGTGTAATGGACTAGTTAGTAGCGCATAATTTAACCAGTAGCGCAGACGAGTACATCGACGGTGATGGCGCTGCTACGTGAATTACGTACTACCAACTAGCTCATTGTACCGCTGTGTGCCGCCTTCACCGTCCGTGTGCTTGTTTGAGCTAACATACGAAACCGCTCATTTCTTTGAATGACTGACACGATCTACAGCTTTTAATAGCGCTGCACCGTATTTCTTGAGGCATGCATAGCAACTGAGCGAAGATCGACGCCAGTCTGAGCCACGTAAAGTACGTATTCCTGACAGACTCGCGATCAAGGCGTTGAAGAGGGAACGCTTCGCCGACTGCACAGCGAGATGCACGCAGAGCTACTACAAGCTCGGCCGCCTCGAGGGGGGATGCGTTGTTGCCGAAGCGAGGACGCCGCTGGCGAGAAAGTGAGTGGGAGGATGCGTCGAGCGCTAATCCTTGCAAATAGGGTTATGCGGCACCACCGCCGCCGCTGGCGACGAAGCGGTCGCGGCCCAGTGACTGTCAGAAGCGCCTCTGCCCCCCGCTTCCTTGGTAGACGCACCGCGATCCTTTGCTGCATTAGGTGCACGAGTGAAGGTCGATCGAACTACAAGCGATGTCGCAAAAGTCAGAGTAACGTAATTAAAGAAATGAGCTCGTGGCGTTCTGTCAGTGACGTTGATCACGTGGTACAGGTCGGTGTGATTAACAATAATAATTGTTGCGGTTTTACGTACCGGAAACCACGATATGATTATGAGGCACACCGTATGGTGGAGGGCTCCGAAAATTTCGATCGCTTGT
Source organism: Rhipicephalus appendiculatus (assembly GCA_030522465.1). Lineage (NCBI taxonomy): Eukaryota > Metazoa > Arthropoda > Arachnida > Ixodida > Ixodidae > Rhipicephalus > Rhipicephalus appendiculatus. The sequence continues at coordinate 263,410 of JALIZH010030370.1, read as the reverse complement.
GGTTCTTTAACGTGCACCTAAATCTAAGCAAACGGGCCTCCAGCAGTTCATCTTCATCGAGATACGGCCACCGCGGCCGACATTCGATCCCGCTACCTTTGGGTCAGCAGTCGACCGTTATGAGCACTAGGCCACAGCGGCTGGTAGTGCGATTTGCCTGCGTTGCTCTCTTATTTTTACTCTCTTGAGTTCCTCAAGCGAGTGCCAATTGCAATGATAGAATTCAACATAGAATTAGGCTGAGGAAGTACAGGGGACATTTGTCGTTAACTGTAGCGCATAGTGATAATGGCATAAACTGAAATGAATTAAAGTGGACAAAAAAAAACACCCTTTTCGTAGGTGGGATCCGAACCCAGAACCTTGGAGTTAAGCGTACGATGCTCAACCAATTAATATGCGACGGAAAGGACAGAATTTAAGGGATTTCCGTGACGGAAATGACGTCTTGGTGCACCCCGACATAAAACACTTTCACGGTAAAAAGCGCAACTTTAACAGAGACTAAGAAAGAACTTTTTTAGTCTCTGCTCAAGTTGCGATCTTTCCATTCGAAACGAGTCTAACAAACAAACGAGCACCTCTAAAATTTTTTCCTTATTTCGTTAATTGAAAAGAAATTCACACTTTAAGATGACCTGGTACAGCTATGCTACAACTCTGAAGTCCGCTTTCCCGTTGAAACAGCTGCGATTAAAGCACAGAGAAAGCTGTCGCATGATACCTAAATGCGGCTTTAGAGTCACTTCTTTGGATGAACGGTGATCCTCACAAGGGCGGACTTTCAGAGAGGCATCAGTTTTGACCGAGCGCGACTCCTTACCAGCAAATACATACGTAATGAATGAATGAATGAATGAATGAATGAATGAATGAATGAATGAACGAATGAATGAATGAATGAATGAATGAATGAAGTTTAGTGGCGCAAGGTCCAGATGCAATCAAAGCCATGTTTATGTGCGAGTGCCGTGGACGGCTCGGGGAGAAAACAACTTCGCAGCCATGATACATTTCCCCGAGTGGATTGACCACGGACGGCGGTCGCCAACCATAAACAAAGGTTAGCGGCAAATCTAGCAAAAGCCCCACCCTCGTCAGCCTTCACGCAAAAGCCCAAATCGGTTGGACGCCTCGCTTCGACACGGTAAGCCTCGACGCAGAGCAACGTCTTCGCGCAACCGAGCAACGATGCGCCGAAGGAAGAACGCGGGGGCCATCATTAACGTCTCCTCATCAAATAAGGTCTAGCGATTACCTCGCAGCACATTACGAGTGGCTGCCGGACAATTTGTGGGCACGCGACACGGGAAACAGCCCGCGGGAAAACGACGGCGCAGTCCGGTCGTACTACGTGCACGGACCGTTCGTGTCGTGCGTGTGTTAGCCGCTGCATCGCCGGACGGCCGAGATCATCCGGCGGTAATGACGTAATCGTCGCAGCCTGTTTAGGAACGGGCTTCGTTGCTACGTCTATGGCTACGTCTTCATAGCCATTTCGTGCGGTGTCACTACCGGGCGCCTTATTTTGCTAATGCACTCAGCCTGCTCGCAGCGGCAGTGGTGGCAAGAAGACGTGTCACCGTTGGCTCGTGTGCAACGCCATCCTATAGTACACGTAGCGCGTGGGATGTGGAAGCAGAAAGAGTGACGCAAATGTGTTTACGTGGGTGAGCGTCCAGGACGTGGAGCTTGCAGGAAAGCCCCAATTTCGATCTAGGTTAGCCTTATAACTCGTAAAGGAAACAAATATGCATACCTGACGAAAATATTCGTAAAACCATAAATATAAATAATCGTTGAGAAAGCCGTGGTTGACATTTATGTGACTAGCAATTTTTAGTCAATCCGAGTGACATGGACAGCTGTTCCGGGATTTATTTATTTATTTATTTATTTATTTATTTATTTATTTATTTATTTATTTATTTATTTATTTTCTTCAATTATTGTTCAGGAGCGTAGGCAAATGGAGTTACGTTGGTGTTCTCCTTACCTCAACATTTTCACAGCTACCACTATTCAACACTGCATAGTTTTATTTCCATCTGGCGCAGAAGAAGTCCACGAAAGAGAAGAGAGGGGAACTTGGGGCGACTGCATTAAGCCAAACTCACCAGTGAGGAATGATTGCATGGTCCTGAAGTACTCATTTGGCACAGAATGTTTTGACAGTTTTACTTGCACAGTTAAAAGTGCTGAAGGTAGTGAAGGGTGACTATTCCTACGTGCACGGCGAAAAATGGAGCCGTATTTAGCTCTGCCACACGCTCCTTTTCCATCGTTGAAGTAAGGCAGTGCAGAGACGACTTCTGGGTGATTCCACGAGAGATCGAACATGCATGTCCGGACGATATTTTTGTTTGGTCTGGGTTTTTTATATGTTATGCGGGCACATTCAAAGTGCACGGAACCGAAAATTTTATTTCCGTAAAACGCCCCGAGCGCGAGAAAAAAATATTTGAAGGTGGCGGCGCGGGCGTCTTGTTTTTGCTAACCGCAATATTTTTTGGATTTTGCGGCCGAATTTAATGCGAACTGTTAACGTGGCGTCGAAAATATTTTGTGTTGGTTTTAATAGGTAATACTGTAAACTACATCCATGCTTTTTTGATGCTGTCCTCCAAACGGAAAAAATGTAAAAAAATGGCAAACACGGCCCAAATCGAAAATATTTGCCAAGTTTGATGCGTCTTCGCCCGTTTGCTATTTTACGCAGAAACTTCAAAACTGTGTCACATATAGGAAAAGGCCTTTTAAATATTTCTGCGAAAGATCGCTTTCCTACAAGCAGTGTTAAAAGATAAAAAAATTATTAAAAAAGCAAGTTTTTTCAAAAACGCCCATTTTCAAAAAAACAAAATAAAAAAAACCCCGGTCTCAATTTTGACGAAAATTTTTTATCGAAGAGTGCTTATGTCAGTCAATGCACGGTTTTAATATCATATGTCCTCATTTGCTTTGTTAACGAGATATAACGGGCCAAAGTGACCCTTGCTGTGTGTTCTCACTTCAGTGCCTTTGATGGTTGTTATCAGCTTGCCTTGTGCGTAAATCTACAGTACTAATTATTTTGCTGCAGCGAAACTTCACTCTGGTGGGCTGTCTTCAGGAAAAATGTATTCTCAGATTTTATTTGTGTCTAGCGTGTGCGGAGTGGGCTGCTTCCGCTCTTTAAAGGACTACGCGTACACAGTTTGCAGCCTTCAACCTCGCCTACAAGCATCAGAAGAAAGGTGGACGCACCTGTTCAACATATTAATCGCTTCATGTTCCTCAAGAAATGCTTGGTCTACCTCATCGTGGCTCTCAGATGTAGACAGATTTTCCATAAGACGCGTAAGGCGATGCCAGCAGACCTCCGTCGCGAATATTCTCATCATATGTGGCAGTGGCCTCCGCAGGTAGGCAACAACAGAAACAGTAATGGCAAAAAAAAAAAAAAAAAACCAGAAAAACATTTACGCAACGAAAATGTTATCGAAACATGGGAGGTCAAGCTCGCCTCGGAGGACCTGGACCAACAACGACGTCTTGTCGCCAGGGCCAAGGAGGCAGCGAAAGCCAGAGGGTTCCTGGAATGAGAAGACCTCCCACCTTGTGTAGACGCGGGTCTGGCACCGCGATACCGTTTCGTTAAATAAACGTTTATTCCTCCTCCTCCTCAACAATCTTCTTCTTGTGAACGCGTAAATAATTGGCACAGAATACTCTTACCTAGTCATGGATCACGCGCATCGTGTGCAGTGAACAGACCAAGTCGATACGTTTACACTGAACAGCGCCACACTCTTTCTCTCACTTATGCGCTGCTGTCGTGAATGAGTTTCCGAAATTGCTCATGTTTTCACGCTTTACGACCAAGGCTTTGTCTATCTAAACGCTTTGTACTACGACAATTAATGTGTGGGTCACACTCGTAGTCGAAATTAAGGATAACGTATACGTCTGGACCCACCAGTAATCCCTACTGTTCTCGACGTGCGAAAGCACTTTAGCAAAATTGCCGACAAAACATCATAAATTGGGCAGCTTCGGCCACTTGCGGCTTAATCATGCCGCACCACACGTTTTCTGACTGCTGAAACGCTGAGGTAAAGGTCGAAATGATACAAGATGACGTTATCTGCGACGCCGAAAACACGAGATTGCGGAAAGTGAAATTAACGGCTCATGAGTGGCTGAGATAACTTCTTACAAATGTTATTTAGGCACACCGTGCATAAAATAGATAAGATGGTTAGAGCATCCAAAGCACGTAACGGAAGGGAAGCAGGCATTGAGAAAGCACCTCCATAACGCGGCGTGCGGCATTTAGTTACAAATTAAGCTAGCTTGTCGCTGCATACAGATGTTTTTGTGTGTGCAAGGCGAGTTTCGGCAAAGTCACCTAAAGCATGTGCTCGCGGTGTCTCGCGTTCTCATGATTAGCGAATAACGGCGGGGTAAATTGAGACTGCAGGCTGCGAACTGCGGATATTCGCGGCGGAGGTCTGCCGGCATTGACTTACGCGCATGGTCGTCGGCAGAATTTTCTCTTGGGGGGTGCAAACCATTGTTGCATCGCGACTGGGAGAGGGGGGAGAGCACTGGCATAGCTTGGGTGTGGGGAAGTGCTTGAGTGGCTTGAGGGGGGGCAAGTGCCCCTTTGCACCCCCCCTGCCGACGCCCACGCTTACGCGTCTTATGGAAAACCTGTCTACATCTGAGAACCGCGATGAGGTAGACCAAGCATTTCTTGAGGAACATGAAGCGATTAATATGTTGAACAGGTGCGTCCACCTTTCTTCTGATGCTTGTAGGCGAGGTTGAAGGCTGCAAACTGTGTACGCGTAGTCCTTTAAAGAGCGGAAGCAGCCCACCCCGCACACGCTAGACACAAATAAAATCTGAGAATACATTTTTCCTGAAGACAGCCCACCAGAGTGAAGTTTCGCTGCAGCAAAATAATTAGTACTGTAGATTTACGCACAAGGCAAGCTGATAACAACCATCAAAGGCACTGAAGTGAGAACACACAGCAAGGGTCACTTTGGCCCGTTATATCTCGTTAACAAAGCAAATGAGGACATATGATATTGAAACCGTGCATTGACTGACATAAGCACTCTTCGATAAAAAATTTTCGTCAAAATTGAGACCGGGGTTTTTTTTTATTTTGTTTTTTGAAAATGGACGTTTTTGAAAAAACTTGCTTTTTTAATAATTTTTTTTCTCTTTTAACACTGCTTGTAGGAAAGCGATCTTTTGCAGAAATATTTCAAGGGCTTTTTTCTATATGTGACACAGTTTTGAAGTTTCTGCGTAAAATAGCAAACGGGCGAAGACGCATCAAACTTGGCAAATATTTTCGATTTGGGCCGTGTTTGCCATTTTTTTACAGTTTTTTCCGTTTGGAGGACAGCATCAAAAAAGCATGGATGTAGTTTACAGTATTACCTATTAAAACCAACACACAATATTTTCGACGCCACGTTATTAGTTCGCATTATATTCGGCCGCAAAATCCAAAAATATTGCGGTTAGCAAAAACAAGACGCCCGCGCCGCCACCTTCAAATATTTTTTTCTCGCGCTCGGGGCGTTTTTCAGAAATAAAATTTTCGGTTCCGTGCACTTTGAATGTGCCCGCATAACATATAAAAAACCCAGACCAAACAAAAATATCGTCCGGACATGCATGTTCGATCTCTCGTGGAATCACCCTTCTGCATTTGTGGTGACGAATGTGCGCAACTGTGTACATTCGTCTATACAAGTCAAAGCACAGTAGCCGAGTATGGTCTGCGTTTTCTCGCGTTGCAAAAAAATATATATTTTTTCTTGCTCTTGCGAGTTGGTTTTTTAAATGAGAATGTGTTGGTCTCTTTGCTGCACTGGGTTTTTAAGCAACAGTCACGGCTGTCTGTGCTGGCCTTCTAGTAGACATACCGACTGGCCCAGCTTTCAACTATTCATGTTAAAGTCGGAGGACGGTCACGACTAAAACGTGCCGCATGGCGCTTCGGAAGCACGTCGATACTTTCATGCGTTACTACAGATCTGGAATGATCCACCTGTTCAAAATTTGGCATTTTCCGGGACTATCGACTCGTGCGTGTGTGGTGTATAAGGAAGGCTATGAAATCGTTGCTGCATTTCTTGGGACACATCAACTAGTTCGAACACTTGTGAAAAAATACCGAATGTATTAAACAAAAAATTGTGTGTGTGTGCCTGCGTGCATCTGTCCAATGTGCTTAGTGCTTTCGCTTCCCTATTTTCCATTTCCGTTTCTCCTTCCCCAATGCAGGGTAGCTAACCGGTCTCAGCCTTGTGAAACTCCCTGCCTTCACATTATGTTTCGTTTTCTTGATGAAGAGTTGTTATAGATGTATTGGAAATGTCGGAGTAGTGGGCACTGCTTCGAACAAGATGACGACCACGAGTTAGTCTAAAAATCTTGTTTCAGCCTTGTCTGAGTTGTGCTACCGCGCTCGCCACGCTGCTCTTGCTTGTGGACTTCGTTCACCCAGAACGCCTCTCGACATTACCAATGTAATAATATGTCTATGAAAGACTGGAACAACTCAAGTTCAAGGAGGTTCACGAAGCAGGCTTAACGAAATGCCTCACTCACCTTACGCAGGTTCCAGTGCCGCATCGAGACGATCTCCGCACCGCGTGGCGTCCGAGCCTGAACTGCGCCAAGTTGAAACCGGAACACAGCCCGGGTCTTCACTCGATCTGCGAAAAAGGAAAAAAAGAAACACAAGTTAATAATAATTGTCGGTGTTCTACGTACCGAAACCACGATATCAATATGAGAGACGCTGTAATGGAGTCCGCCTCGGTAGATCAGTGGCTAGGGTGCTCGACTGCTGACCCGAAGGTCGCGGGTTCGATCCCGGCTGCGGCGGTCGCATTTCGATGGAGGCGAAATGGTAGAGGCCCGTGTACTGTGCGATGTCAGTGCACGTTAAACACCAGATGGTCAAAATTTCCAGAGCCCTCCACTACGGCGTCTCTCATAATCATATCGTGGTTTTGGGACGTAAAACCCCAGATATTATTATTATTAGACGCCGTAATGTACAGCTTCGGTAATTTCGACCACCTGGGGTTTTTGAACGTGTACCTAAGTCTACGGGCCTGTAGCGTTTTGCCTCCATCGAAATGTGGCCGCCGCGACCGGGATTCGATCCCGCGACCTTCGGGTCGGCAATCAAGCGCCATACAGAAGCACAAGTAACTCCGCTCGTATTTCACGGATTTTAAAAGTTTTTGCGGCAGTCAGCTCGTGCGGCAACAGACTCCTTTAATGAAGGCATTTGGTGATTACTTTGAAAAGTGTTGCAGGACCCCTTTAAAAAAAAAGTGCCTAAGCTGAGTTGCAAATATTGAAATGCAGCGCGGTGTTATTGAATTATTAACGAGCTGCTGTAAGCTCATTAGGCAAATCGTGACCTTGAACCTTTCTCACTTATACGGAAAAAAAATAAACAAAAAAAAACCGAATTAATTCCTGCTGACTCTAAGGCTTCATAAGTGAAAACCTTGCTTGTTCAACTGCACCTTAACGCGAGAACGGAATGTCTGCAAGAAGAAATAAACTTTATTGAAGAAGTAAACTTCTTCAGGAACGTCTGCAAAGAAGTTTTATTGCAACATAGGCCACTGGGGAAGCTAAAGCTCACAAGCGTTCTCAAAAGCAAGTGATGTCGAATGCACGCTGAATAGAGGGGGAGATAACCTCCATTAATGCTGATTTCTGTCGGCTGAACAAAAGTTTAGGGCGTATGCGCCAGAACTTTTTTTTTAAATTTATATATGAATAGCATGTGGAGGTAGGCAGAAGGTTGTAACTCATTTCGAAAATCTTTGGGACCGTTCCAGGGAACACTTCATCTAGATTATTTCTCGCCAAGTGTGCAAACTGCGGATGTCCTTAAAAAAAAGAATGTCTAAGAACTTATTGCCACCCAGAGTAGAGACGCGTCGGATTAGCACTTTTCAACCTGTGGCGAGAACGTATTGCGCACCCTTGGTTACAACTTAAGTGTTAAGTAAAACAGCAGCAAGTGAAAGAAGACGTCCGGCGGGGCTTGCCACTGGGATTAGCAAGACTGAACCTTGAGCTTCTTATAAAGTGCTTCCTTCAGCTTATCCCTGCTTAACTTTAAGGCGTATGGGCTGAGAAACAAAAAAAAGTACGAAAGGCGACGAAAGTTTTTCACGAACGCACGGTTGCTCTCTCACATAACTGTGCTCTTTCCTTTCGTATGTGTGGACATAATGTCTATTTCAACGGAGGCAGAGCTACTTTTAATGATAATAAAAAAGATAAAGGTACAAATAAAGCAAGAAAAAAGAACATTGTTATACACGAGAAAACAGGGGAAAGATTAGCGATGAGTAAGGCGTATGAACAAGTCCTCTTCTTTTTTTTTTTCAGACAGGAAAACTACAAGATTAAGATAACCAAGAAAAAAAAAAAAAGAAACCCGACAGCAGCGCTCGGGAACTTGCGTCATGACAAAGTAACGTGACGTTGAACATCTACGTTAGTGCGATAAGCGAAATTAATCTTCCTTGACAGTTTAGCACAGTGATGGAGTGGCAAGCGAGACATATCACCGGAGAGAAGAGTGAAGAAAGGTAGGTACAAAAAAGGCAGGTGAAGGAAATGGCTGAGGATAAGTGGAGAGAAAAGTTAACGATGCGGCAGCTAGGTAACTTGTCTTCTGAACAGCCAAATACTGCCAGCAACAACGACACTGGAAAAAAAAAGTGAAATGAACCTTAATTAAAAAATAAATGGGGCGCAGTACAAAACAGAGACAAAAGATGGGAACTAGTGAGACAAGAACTTGTGATGGCACATGCGTCAAAACGAAAAAAAAAGAGGGGGGGGGGGGAGTGGGAACCAAAAAAAGTTAGCGCAGCGAGTTAATCAAGTAGGAGTACTCCTGTGATCGGGCAATAGACGGGTGACTGACACATCGATCCCCGCATCTCTTAATATGGAAAGTTTCGATTAATTCACGAGTGGATTTATCGCGATGCCTAGATAGAATGGTTGCGTCAACGAAAAAGGGTGAGCAGCCGCACGTGGTGCAATGCTGCGCCAAGTGGGCACATTCCTTTGACGCTACCGCTCTTTTGCGCTCTTGCAAACGAATGTTTATGCATCGGCCAGTTGGGCACACGTATACACGGCCACATGATAGCGGTAACAGGTACAGGACGCAGCTTTTGTACATTGAACAAAAGGCGAGCTGTGGCGCAAAAAAAAAAAATGAAATGACGCAGGACAAGAGCAGGGATGAAGACGAGGGCTAACTTTCAACAGTTTGTTGAAAGTTAGCGGGACTTGGCATGACGCAAGTTCCCAAGCGTTGCTGCCCCCCCCCCCCCCTTTTTTTTTATCTTACAATCTTAATTATCTTACTCTTTCAGTTTCCCTGCCCTTGTCTTGTGTCAAGTTATTGCGCTACGTGAACAGTTATGCAACACCGACGAGCCCAACTTCACACTAAAGTGAACCTTATTACTACCAGATCGCTAGTGATGTTCAGAAGTTTAACAAGAGCCTACAACGAACTTCCCGGGCCGAAACTCAGTGTCGTAATCAAGACGCAGGAGTCAAAATAGAGTACAACCGGCCACGGCCACACAGTGATGATAAGGAGAGATCATTCGAGTCTGGTAGGCAGATGCCAGCTTACAATAAAAATGAAAAAAAGAAAAAAAAAAGAAAACGCCAGCTTTAAAGAAAATAAAGCGACGTAGAAGACAACCAGTATTGAGAAATAGTGTAAGTACACGCGACCCTTAGAGACCAGTAGCTAAACGTACGATTAACCAGGAATTAATTTGGCTTTCACTCGATTCCGTGTACCGTGCGGAATTGAGGAATAGGGTTGGTGTAGTTCAAGGAGACACGATTTGAGAGTACATAGTGAGAGCTACTTGGATTGTGCCAGTTGTTGCTGTTGCCGTCGTTGTCGTTGTTGTTGCCGTCGCCGTTGCTGTTGCACAGAACATCGTGCCCATTGATTGAGAGCTCCTGGTGAGAGCGTCAGTGTATGAATGCCAGAGTTATATATTCGATACAAGTCATTTAATCTCACCTGGACGCTTCCCGGTGGCCTCAACAAAACCATCTGATCAACTTGCACATTGCCGACATAGTCATTCTCAGCTTCCACATCGACTGGCATAAGTTTCCGCTTCACTGAACCAGCAGCAGAACCAGCAGGTGACCCACGTAAGTAGCGACGGCAACATACTCTAACGCTCTACAACTTTCAGAGCTTCAGAAGAAGCGATGTGTTCGAGCATACCCTTCCGGGCCACCGAAAACTCGCCTATCTTGCGCAATCAGTGAAATCGCGCGAATTCTACGGATTTTGTTAAATCGCACGGAAAGCATGCATGCTCCGCGAAAGCGCTCCCCTCAAAATACGTGGTGGTATGCGGAATGGCACTGTCTATGTGAACGGCGTGTCAGGCGGATCGACTGATTCTCCAAATGTGCGAAAAGCGCGTTTGTGAAGTTCTGATCAGGCTAAATAAAACTTCTGCATCGGAATACGTTTGTAAGTGTGGTGTAAGATTGTGGTTCAGCTTCTCGCACTGTTTGCTTACTCTCTAACTCCCTGTTCTAGTACACACTAGCTGTACACAACTGTAGTTTGCCCAGGTCCCTTAACGTAATGCGAATTTTACACTACATATATTTTGCACGGTAGTACAAAGGTTTCAGAAGAAATGGCGGGATGCAATTTACACGTCGAACTATGATGACGAACAATAATAAAGAGATGAGTTGCCTGGGAAGTACCCTCAGGTTATAAACGTAAAGGCAACTGTGCTTCTTAAAGGCCCTAAAAAAAGTAATCACATAGTTTGCGTGATCACATTATACTTGTACGTTCCCACAAAACGCGATGCTTTTTTCCAGCCCATGCATGCGAAAAACACTCATTCCACACGACGCCGCATAAAGGAGATCGAGTGACAAGGGGAGGCGGTAACTGCAAAAAGTTTATTCTTCTTTCGCTCGTTGCTGTGCGGGCTGCTTACACAACTCAATTGGGTCGATACGTGCCTTCTTTACTTTGCTTTTTTATTTATTTTTTTTTTCGCGCTCTCTCCTGAAGTAAGAGCGCGTGCGTGCTCAGCGGTGCATGCGGGCATGATGCGGGCGCAGGCCAGGGCATTCCGCATCGAAGGCCATTGAGTGGATGGCGCAAGCAGCCGCGACGCCAGACACCATCGCTCAGATCATTGACGCCGCCTCGTGAGTAAACAAAGAAGCAAAGAAGGTGCGTAAGATAAAAAGAAAAGCCGGCACAGAAAGAAAACTAAAGCGAAAGAGAAAAAGTAGGAGGTCGGAAATGAGAGTTGAGGCTCGTTCCAGTCAGCGTGGTGCCACCATATCGAGCGACTCTTGTCGCGTGATCGATCTAGACTGGAATGGCCGCTAGCCGAAACGCGTGAATCTTGTACGTGCATCCGGTCTTTAACGTTTATTGCGTCGTGCCTTCGTACATGTGCGCGTACGCAAGTAGTATATATATTTATGCACGAATGCAAAGTACACAGTCCAGTCGTAGGTGTATATACACCTTCAGAACAAGGTGGGTGAAGGACTGTTGGTGAAAAATGTAACCAAAAAACACACGGGACAGAAGGAGACAACCGTGTCGTGTTGTCTTCTTTTTTTTTTTTTTTTTGTGTCCCGCGTGTATATGCGGTTGCATTTTTTAATCATGCAGTATGTACGCACGTAAGTGTAAATGAGCAAAGAAAGAAAGAAGTGGTTCAAGGACTTTCCTAGGAAAAGTCGTAACTGAAAAGTCATTGAAGAGCAAGTCGTTACAGCTCTAGCTTATCAATCGCCGCTCCAGGTGTACGTTGACGAAGCAATGTCGACAAAGCGCAGTTAATACGCGTCTTGGTAAGTGTAGTATAGAGTCTTGAGCAATATGAAAGGGAACACTGAAAGTATATTCAAGAGCCCATACAGTGGCCAAACATAAGAATTATAATAATTTGTGGAGTTTCACATCCCAAAACCACGATATGATTATGACAGGCGCCGTAGTTGAGGCCTTCAAAAATTTCGACCACGTGGGGTTCTTTAATGAGCGCCTAAATCTAAGTACAGGGGCCTCCAGCATATTGCTTCTATCGAAATGCGCCCTTGCGCCATAAAGCACCATACATCATCATCATCATCATCTATCGAAATGCGGCCACCGCTTACTAGCACGAAGGCATTCAAAACACAAAACGTTAAAGGGAAAGGTACCACTTGTAAATCAGTACGGTACATTCGCATCCGTATATCGCGAGTAATCCTTGCTTGAACACAAATTTGGTGTTCCCTTTCATATTACTCAAGTCTGTACCCTAAGAGAGAGAGAACTCTTTATTGAAAAGCAGAGAATTTAGCCGGCATATGCAAATCGCTGACTTGCTGCTCTGCGTGGGGAAGGGGATGGGGGACTGAAAGTAGGGAGAGAGAGAGAGGAGGGGAAAGGATATAAGATGTTAAAATAGAATAAAAAATAAGAAAAAAAAGCAGGCTCGTTCTTTTGTCTATTAGGCGGGAGCGTGCGCTGATAGAGTCTTATTGCGTGGTTTCAAGGTAGAGCTAAAGTTTCTCGAGCTGACCGACACTGTCCAAATACGTGAACAAAAGTTTCATCGCACGCCTCTAAGAGTGCTCTTAGAAACTACAAAACACCACAAGGTCGAACTGCTTCCTATTTCGAGGGCGTCGCGTGTGCACTGACATGGTTTTTAGGAAAATCACTCGGTGGCTTTCTTGCAATTAGTTTCACTTGTCGCATCGAGATCTGCAATTTCCTTTTTTCACGCGCAGCGCTCTCTTTGTTTAACTTGGTGAATCACAAAGCATCCATCCAGGCTTGACCGCTTATCCACTCAGGCCGTGCAAGTGAGTGAGTGGCGCTGCAGGGTGCGCAAGCAGGAGAGGCCGCCTTGCGATCGAGAGATAAAATTGTCGCCTTCTGTAATTGATTTCGAAAACAAGGAACATATAAAGAGGCGTTGGCTACGATAAAAGACTCGGTAGACAAATACTTCACAGAAGCGCAATAAAAAAGAAACCAAACAAGAGGGACTTGTTCTTTACCAGTCACGCTGTCACGCTTCCAACGGCTGCTGTAAGCTGAAAAAAAAAAAACAATTTTGGCGGTGTCCTTCGAAGCCGAAAGTTGCGCTACTGACACGTCGCGGCTGCAGGATTCCGCAAGAAGAAGCGCTCGGCAGCGACAGCTTGTCTCAATCACGCAGCCTTTATTAATTTTTTCTCTCGATCGCCCTTCGGATAAGGGTGTGCGAAGGAGGGCCACTGGAAAATCGCTTTAACGACTCGCCAGTTCCGCTAGGCTTACGCCCTGCGACGGGGTTTTAGCCTTTCGCGGTTCGCTGAGCCGTAACGCGGCGTCGACTGAACAAAGGCGCGGGGATAGCTGATCGGATAGAACGCGTTCCGGTGCGCTGATTCCATAGCCTCTGCTCATTTTTTTCGCAGCCCTCTCCTGGAGATTCTGGACCTCGCTAAGCCTTTGTTCAAATAACCATACTCCAGATGCCATTCCTGCACGCTGCGCTGCTTCCCGCTTCCGCATTGCGGTGTTACGAAACAGCGCTTCGCTAAAAGTTTTAATATAAAGTCGCAGTAAAACGGGACGCAAGGAAACCAATAGACGCTTTTATACCGGTGCCACAAGGGCACTTTCGGTCGCGATCAGGCCGGATACGAATAGAATTTCACGACTGTGATTGGCACCTTACCGCGAGTTACGAAGGGAGCAAATCACTGTTTAGGAATTAGATACTGATCAGGCTCTAGCGCAATCAGGAGTGCACCACGTGACATCGGTATTACGTGAATGCGAGAGCATCGTATCTCTTTTCATAGCCCACTGGAGCAATACTTTTCGACAGCATTTATATGCGGTGCATCTTTTGTTTCGTTCGAAAAAGGCCGGAGCCTGTTTCCGGCGAGTGTGTTCCGCTGGTGAGTGAAGGACAGCGCACGCCGGCAACCGTTTCTTTTAAGTGCGGAGCACTCTAGGGGGCAGGGCTGTCCTATGCTGCCGCTTTGCTGTCGTCGTCGCTTGGCGTAACGCTCCATGTGTAGCATATTGAGCGTGCGCTACGGCCAAGGAGAAGTCTTCTTCCTCTTGTTCTTCGAGCGCCTTGATGATGATCACTTATCATCATCAGCAAAAAAAAAAACTAGTGTGCTTGGCGTTACGCAGACAAAACCAATGTATAAAATTAGAAAAAAAAAAGAGGAAGCAAGCGCGAAATAGAAAGAAAGAGAAAGGGAAAAAAACAGGAAGAAAACAGACAGAGCAAGAAAGAGAAAGAAGTAGATAAAGAGAGAAAGGACGAAATAAATAGAAATAAAGAGAAAAGAAGACAAAAAAAATCGGTGAAGGAGAAAAGAAAGAGAGGAGGAAAGAAAGAGAAAATAGACTAGAAACAAAGAAGACAGCCCAGCTCCACATTGTCTTCAGGCTTGGCACCCCTGGTGCGAAGCTGCCTTAATTTCTTTCTATTGCGATAGCAAGTATACGCTATATATATTCCGTGTGCGTTCTTGCCGTCGACTTCGGCGTCGCTGTGATGTTCTGTATAAAGTCCAAACCGACACCATCGCCCCGAGCGTCGTATGCTCTATGTTCGAGTGAAGGCGTGCAAGCGCAGCCAATAAATGCGGTTCAAGCAAAGATAAAACGCGCCGGCTGTGTTTCATCATGCAAGTGTTCTAATGCAACAAGCTAATGTTTGTCAAAGGCAGCAAAGCCATGACGGAGAGTTCACTTGACACCTCTTGGCTTGTCTGCACAGCTACCCAAATGTTCTGTACACTTCGCAATCTTCATTTGGTGCTGCCACATATCAACCCTTTGTCACTCTTTGTACACAATTGTGTACATCACTTGCTTTTGTTAGTTGCGTCTAGAAGTCGCTAAAAGCAAAATGCATTGAGGTTTGGATTAAAATTGACCTCCTGCGTAACAAACGTGTCTTCATTTAAATTCATTTTGCAGTGTACGGTTGCATATTGTTACTCTGCTGAAGGCACTACCATGTTCGACAAGTCGTTCGACGCACCGCCTTCCACGAGCATAAGTATAATTTTGTTTGCTTGAAATGAACGTAACAAAAAAAAAAAAAAAGAAGAAAGAAAGAAAGAAAGAAAAGTTGCGCTATAATTCTAGCCTGATATCTAGTTCTCTTTATGCAAAAACAGAACATGAGTGACTTCAGAATAAATAGACGTTTATTTACAAGTTAATGAAGATTATTTAGTATACACCTCATAAATTAACGTGTTATGAAAACATTTTTCTTGTAATAGAATATCGAGTTATTTGCAATAAGGTGCAAGTTTGATGCATTTACAGATAGTTCTGCACAAGTCGCGTCTGAAAAGGTTAAATAGGCTTAGATTCTGAGTACCTGTTACACGGTTTTCGTATGCGCGAATTTTGCAGCTGTTTGTGAGCCTAGCAAGAAACGGCGGGGGCTCACACTTAGTAGAAATTTTTGGTTAGCTCTGCGGTGACGTGTCTGCAACCGACCAATGAGCAAACTAGACAACTTGGCTTATTGCAGATTTAACAGCGAATGTGGCAAGCAATGGCTGAAACGAAATTTCATGCGCGATGAATATACAACTATATTAAATATTTAAGTGACCCCATGTTTACAAGAACACGAGCACTGACACTTCTGGAATGCTAAACATTTTACGTGAGGGTAGCTTATAGAAATTAATTGTGGAAGCTCCGTGACTTGTCGCATGATGTAATCGGGCAGCGTGGACATTGAGAAAAAGTCAAAGAGGCGAAGGAAGGACATTACTTGCCAAGTAAGAGCGAACATGAGAAAAAAGAAGTAAATATTTAAATGGAAATCGACTAAGCTAACCCATTCGATTTCGCCAGGATATAAAAACCGATTACAGCAAATGACGTTACAGAAATAAAACATCGCCTTTTATTGATTTATCATTGAGATATATTTAAGTGGCTTACAATAAAACTAATAAATGTAGGGCACATGAAGACATAGCTGGCACGTTAAGAATAAAAGACTCCAATTCATACCCTCGGTTCTTGAGGGCTGAGTCGATTAGCACAAAGGGCGTTTCACTCTGAAAAGCAGTGGTGGCCGGCCACGCCCATCAAGATGACGTGCTCAGAGAAATCAAACAGGCACAAACCGGAATGTAACAAGAAAGTGCTGACGCGAATGACGACACGTTCAGTACAAATAAATGACACATTCGGCGTTACAATGAATGATCCCGTCGAGCCATTACGACGCAGTGGCCAATATGGGATGTCAGCCTTGATCCTACTCCACGTGCCTTCATTTTTCTCGTGCGCGCACGAAGGATTAACAGGAATGACCAGCACCGAAAACCCGGCTTCGTGCTACGTGCAAGCGATTTCGGCCGTTTGGAAGTGATGCTCTATAAATAGAAGGTGTAACTCGCTCATCAAAGAAGAGAATAGCAGATTGAAGGCAGACAAAGGGCACGTAGCCAAGAGGGAGCTAGAAATGTCAGTCATGGACTGCATGGAATGAAATCTGCGAGTGAAACCAGCGTTGACTAACGCGCAAGTGCTTTCTTGTACAGCGAGAGGAGGGCGGAAAGAAAAGTTTCTGACAGCAGTTGTCAACGATCCACGGTGCTCGTATTCCGTCTTCTACACCACCCTTGTCCATAAGTTACGCGCTTCTCAACTCACCATTACGCTAGAATTGCGGCGAAAATCTCAATATTCGTTTCTCTTTCTAAAGTGTGCTTCGAGGCCGAGGGAAACTTGATTCTTTGCTGGCTATCAGTCCGTATTAAGAGGCCATAATTGCAAGGTAATAAAACTGCGATAAGTAAGTAGCTGCATTGCAGACGACGCTGCGATATCCCACATGCCAGCAAATACGCGCAAACATTGTATTTAAGGACACCGATACCCAAGTGCTTTTCATAGCTGCCCACGCTCCTAGATGAAGGGAAGAATTGCCACGTCAATGCGGCAAACAACATGGGAACAATGAGACATCGTAAGAGCGCGTAGTGCTCTGAGGGTAGATAGACCGATAGAAGATGAAACCAGAGACCTCCCTCCGCTTCGCATAAAGGAAACAAAGCCTTAGAAGGGGGCAACTGCTTCTCGATCGTTCCGCAGCCCTGCTGGCTGTTATTCCGCCCCGTAATTGTCGTTCACGGCAACCACGCCCCGCCGGCGAAATGCTCGCCTCAGCGGGCACGCCACGTATAGCCGGTTGCTGCCTTCCGTTCGCCGCGGAGCGGCTCGCAAAAGAGATGGAGCGAAAGGGGGTGGCAAGCGGGAAGGTAGGGAGAGGTCACGGAAGAGGGGGGAGGAGGGGTGAGAGGTCGAGCCAGGAAGTCAGCGGGGCTTCGGCTTGACCTCCTCCACTCACCTGTTTGTTCCCTCACCCTTCCCCACTTCCGAGAAACGAGGACGGGAAGAAGACGAGGAGGCTAGCCCACGGCCGCGGCACGCAACCGCCCCTCAGCGGGAGGTGAGCGCTCATAAAGCGGCACTTTGCTCCCAACCGGCGATCAAGCCGGCCGCCTACCGGCATTGGACGTAGCCGGAGCGTGCGTGCGCGCCCCCTGGCGTGTAGGCCCGTTAGCTAACTTATTTAAGCACCGAGGAAGAGGCCTTTTGCTCGCTCGTTACAACACGCGCAACATCTGTTCGCCTTGTCTGTCAGCCTGCGTTTTGAAAGACGCTGAGCGTTGGGATAGTTGGTGCAGCATATTCCATGCTGCCCAGAACAAACAACAAAGGCGACAGCAGAAAGGCACGCGTGTAAACGATTGTTAACTGGGCTAAACTAGGAAAAAGGACAATACAAAGAAAGACACACAAAACAGATCGAGCGGATTATCTGTTTTGTGCGTCCTCTTTTGTGCTATCCTATCGAGCCCCTCAAGATGATGTCATAATTAAAGACACACATGACGATGACGTGTCTGCCTTTATTCTGTCGTCTTCGTATTTTGCGCCAGTAAAACACCGAATATGTATTTCATGCCGCGATTACACACAGCTTAGAAATGCACAAGATTTTTTTTAGAAAACCCACTACTGTGGAATAATGAGGCAAGTTATTAAACAGCAACCCTTCTTGTTTCCACCTACGAAGATTCCATTGGCGACAACACAATAGGACTAAGACACGCGAAAGAGACGACCATGATGAAAAAAAAAAAGAAAAAAAGGAACACTAAATAACGGAGCGATAACACTAATGAACTACCACGACTGGAATAATAAAACTGATACCAAGAAGGCGGAAAAACAAGAAGTCTGATGAGGTCCCGACCATTCCTGTTTGTCGAGGCCCCTCTTAAATTACTGGCCCTCATTACCTTCACAGTGCGCCCCGCAGAGCGACGAGCAACCCGAAACTAGCGACGGGAGCGGCGTGTAGGAGGCGCTTCTCTTCGCCAATTTCCTGCAAGGCCAGATGGGGAGATGCTCAGTTCCCAAAAGGATTTGCTCCTTGTTTTTACACGCTTTTTTTTTCGTTTTTTTCGTTTCGATAGTGCTATATCGCCACATGACCAGCGTACAGGTCGCAGCCGAACAGCCTGCCTGACGTTCGGTAGTTGCTAACAAGCTTCGTACACATACGCAGCGGCTGCCAAAGTCTGATGAGCGCCATCCACGGCAAACAAGTTGAACCAACTGACCGGAAGTAGCTAAGCAAGTTTGGGTTTCCGTTTTCACGCAGCAACATAGAAAAGTAAGTGTGTGTCGGTTTTCTCTGTTACCGCAAAGCCTGTGTTTACTTTGCCACTCCGCGACAGGGTAGTCCTTGTTTAAAGATGAGAATAAAGACAAAAAGAAACAGGGCAACACAGTCAGAAAAGCGTGAAACTTTATATTTGTCTTCTATTGAAGTACGAAGTCTATTGGAGCTGGGGACAGCAGCGATGAGATAAACATTGCAGAACGAACAGAGAGAAAAGATAGACCAGCGGGGAATCTCATTAGGCGCAGTACAACACGCTGCTATGACCCGGTTAGCTGTTTATACGGCTCCTCAGTGTTTTTGCTACCGATCGCACACCACGTTTGAACAAGGTACACTTGCAAGTATCAAACTGGCGTGGTAGTATGTACTTTTTTTTACATTTAGATTCGCTGTGCATATAATATATAACAGTCAACCTCGGTGGATCAGTGGCTAGGATGCTCGGCTGCTGACTTGAACTTCGCGGGTTCGATCCCGGGCGTGGCGGTCGCATTTCGATGGAGGCGAAATGGCAGAGGCCCTGTGTACTGTGCGATGTCAGTGCACGTTAAAGAACACCAAATGTCCAAAATTTCCGGAGCCGTCCCCTACGGCGTCCCTCATAATCATATCGTGGCTTTGGGACATAAAACTTCACCTGTTATTGTTATTATTATTCTATATAACATTTCTTTTCGTTTAAATCCAGCTCTGCCCACTTGTCGTAAGGGTTTTTGTTGTTTAGTTTACATAGATGAGCTGTAACGAGAGAGCTGACTTCTACTGACGTAAAGAACACAACATTAGAGTTTAAAACAAACAAACAAACAAACAAACAAACAAACAAACAAACAATATTTTAGTTAAAGGGTCCAGTCACTTTCAGGGAGATACAGTTGTCAGCAAGCTTAACACGAACGCTCCGACGCGGGACCTGGACTACTTTGACTGATGCCAGCCGCGAAGCGGTGGGCGCTGTTGCCGAGATAATACCTCGGTATGTTTGGATAGTATGTCGGCATGCATGGGTAACATCTCGGCAACAGATCCCAAAGCTGCGCGGTGCTAGCGTCAACCAAGCTGTTTCAGCAGACGCTGCAGAGTGTTCGCGTTAAGCTAGCTGATGACTGTACGTTTGAAATATGAAGTTATTCGAATTCGGAAGTTGTTTGAAGGATTCGAATAAATAATAAGGGACCAACAATGACAGACACCGCAGGAGATTGTTTAGCGCTGACCTCTGAATAGGGCACAACTTTAAACGGCATTTCCTGTGCATGTTTGGTCAAAAGAAAGGTTCTGATTTCTTTTACACTTGTCATATACCGTCCGAGGCGCACAAAGCTATTCTTGCGCTACTGCAGTGCAAAGAGCGGCCGACATGAGAGGGCTGTTGCACGACCTACTCTGGGCCCGCAGTGATCACCCCGCTCTCTTTTTTTATCTACATTCCTCTTTCTCTCACCCTCGTCTCTAGTGCAATTTCTTCTCTCTTTCTTTCAACCGCAATAACGTTAGCTAAAGCTCCACGAGCGTCTGCTTACTGTAAAGCGTGCTTCACCTTTAGTACAGTGTTAGTGAGGTGAAGCATACAAAGATATTCAGGACGAACTATCGTGGGTTCTTATGTACCTGCACGAGTTTTAAGGCGAAAGTCTTTAATGTCTCATGCTCACGTCCGACCGTCCGCCCATCCATCCGTCCGTGCCCTGGCATGGTGCCAGGTGGCCGCCGGGGCGCGCCAGCGGACGCCGGTCGCGTCGGTCGCGCCTCGCGTCGGACTCTAAAGCGCTCGCGCTTTGCTTGCGTAGCGTCGCTTGCGCCCAGCGTGTCCAATCATGCAAGAAGGGAGATGCACGCACGCGTTCCATTCTGACCAACCTCGTCTCAATGGGCACAGGCGTTCGCCGAACACACTTTTGAATTTACAAAGTCCTTCAATTTTTTCTATGACATGCGTTGATCGTACGTGAAATTCGCTTATATTAGGCTGGAAAAGCCCTTTTGGAGAATATTTGAAAGAGAGAGAGAAGAAAGGAAGCCGCGGAGGTTGTAGCGCGTGAATTACGTTACGGATCGACACCGGCACATTCCTAACTTCGTGACTTCGACTGTTAAAAAATATAAAGCTAAAATTGATGCCAGACATACTACTGTAGTTCCAGATCTCTCAAAATGTAAAAGCTGTTCAAATTTAAAGTTCACATGAAGTATTTTTAAAAAAAAGGACAAGGCTTACTTTTGCCCCGGGAAAATATAGATGACCCAGTGTTAAATTTCTACCTTTAATGGATCCTCAGTTATGGAAGTTCCTAAAAATTCTGCAGCAAAACATGCTTTAACTTAACACACAACACGATTTCTGCATTAATTTCTCAAATATGCAATCAGACACATTCGTTAGTTTTCATAAATATTTTGTTCTCAATTTTTCCATGCGAGACATACGACCGAGCTCGACGATATCTTATAGAATACGCATTTATTAAGACGGTGCATAATTACCTACAAACACTGCATTTTCTGAAGGCTCTGTTACACAACACAGAACACAACACAATACACAACGCAGAACACACATCCTTCTACAAATCGACCTCCCAAACCAATTGACCAGTAATAAGAATGAAGGACGTTTTTAAGCTTATCTGAGAACGGTACAGCACCACTGTGACTTCTGTTATCAGAAAGGTACAATTGTTATCTCGATACTGATTTGATTTGCTACGCTTCAGAAAAAACAAACATGTTCTATCAGTGAAAGCATTCTTAAGTTCAGGGTATAAATACAACACGATGAATACACGGACAACATTGGCACAACTTGGCACGACACTCACAACAGTGCTAGAGTCTGATTGCAGACTTGAAACTCTTTAAAACCATTTGCACGTTATTAACGTTGTGAACTAATACAAATGAAAGTAAGTACGGTTCATATATGGAAACTTTTTCTGGCAAAATGCATAAAAAAGAACGCGGTGATGAAGCCCACAAGATATGCCGAGAAATGTTGAAGTTATAAATAAGCAGTACAAGTTTTAACCTGGAGAAGATAGAAGAGCAATTCTCTCAACTGTCCCACGTCTCTTAACCGCTATTCTCGCATTCGACTGAACACACTCCCTTCCCGCAGAAATGATGCCCGACGCTGGTTCTACCAAGTTAACGCTATTGAACTAGATGGTTCCTACTTACAAGCTACAAGCAGTGCTAGGTCATGGGCATTTTTTTTCTTCTCAACGCAAAACGGGTACATCGTCTACCTGCGTGTGGGTCGCCTTCGTTACCGTAACAAGTTTGTCTGCAGCTGCAGCGAAAAAAAAAAAAAAAAAAAAAAAAAAAAAAAAAGAGCACGCACCTTCCAAACGAGGTTTCCTGCGACAGCGCTGATAAGGCGTATAGGAGGTAAACAAAGTACTCGGGCGTCGCGTCTCGACAGGGCCGCGTGCGCGAGTGCTAGGAGAACTGTGAGAAGGAAGAAAAAAAAGTAAGGTTAGGGGAGTGAGGAGATGCGACTGGGACGGTGCCCATGGCGAGCCGGTCTAGCAACGGCCGCAAAACGTGACCCCACAAGGCGCTGAGTATAACGCCACCAAAGGATATACGAACGGCGAGCATTTTTCATGGCTCGCGAAAGAGGCCCAGGACGCGACGAAGGCGATTTCCACATGCTTCTATACGCGTGGACAGAGAGGGGACGCGGCATTGGAAAGGTGGAGTAAGGAAAGCCTCGGGATGCATCCTATAGCCGCGGGATGAAAAAAAGAAACAAAAGAAATCTTTCAACGCATGCAACAGAGTGGATATACCGTCAATGAAAGAGGATGGTACTGAGCTGGCAGAAAACAGCGAACGAAAGCAGAAAGAAAGCGAAAGCTAAAGAGCGAGATTTCATCGAGAAAGATGCGGCTTGAAAAGGAACGGGAATGTCACGTACGAAGAAGACGTGCGAGAAAAAGAAAGGAAAAAAAAAAACAAAGTGGCGCTGAAGCGGATTTCGAAGGCTGTAAAAGTGTCGATAAAGACGGCTAAAAGAGGATATACCAGAGTTGTATAACGTGGCAAAGGCCTTCCGCTGAAGCATTTAATGAATTACAGAAAAAAATCAATTCAATTTTTTTTAAATTTCAAGGCATATATAAAAATACTGGTGACAAAAGCGTGTGAGCCCTTAGGCAAATTGCTGGTTCAGGTTTAACGCAATTAAGAGCGCAAAATAATATACCCCGGCGTCAGTAACAAAACGCGAAAAAAAGTGTATGAACATTTTTACGCTTTGAGAAGTACGGACTGCTGGGCGAGTTGGTAACTCGTCTTAACACGGTGGTGCGCAAAACAACGATAACACCGAAGGAAAGTGCTGTCAGCTGGAAGCATGGGAAACTAGTCTCGAAAATTCCAAACCCACCATTTGCTGTTACTATCGCACGTAGGAACCCGCCACGGTGGTCTAGTGGTTAAGGTGTCTACAGCTGACCCGCAGGTCGCGGGATCGAATCCCGGCCGCGGCGTCCGCATTTTCGGTGGAGGCAAAAAGCTGGAGGCCCGTGTAGTTAGATTTAGGTGCACGTTAAAGAACCTCAGGTGGTCAAAATTTCCGTAGTGCTCCACTACAGGCGTCTCTCATAATCATATCGTGGTTTTGGGACAAAGCACAATAATTACTACATTATCACACGTAGGCTACAGCCGCTGAAACAATGGCTCATCGCACACGTTTGCATATAACGTTTGTATATATAATAACGCTTTCCATAAGCGCGAAAGAGCTGAGAAATGGTTGACAACCAATTTTCGCCATGGACGGGATCTGCTTACTTTCTTTTTATGTGTGGATAAATGTTAATAAGTGCGGTTAGCAGGCGGCAATACCTCCGAAAAAGTTTTCACTCGGCGCCAAATAGAAAGCCCGCTGTTTTTACGTGTTGTCCCTACCACAGTCTAATATGGTTAAAATGAAAACCAACTTTACACAGGAGCCAGTAATTCAGTTAAGACTTCGTTTTGGTTAAGGAGGGTTATTTTGGAGTTGAGCACAGGGGCAGTGGTTTTCGGAGGAAAATTGGAATTAAGTCAGGGTTTAATAGCAGCGGAAAAGAAAACACAGAAATAACTAGCGGAAGGCTCAAGCGATGATTAGAATAAAAAAAAAAAACACTCCCAGCAATACTAACGGTACACGTTTCGTACGCAGGTTTTTTTTTTCTTCATTTGTGTCTTGGTTTTTTGGCCGTCGCACTAAAAGCGCGCGCATGCCAGAAGGCATGCGTGCACTTTAATACCCACGAACGCCGCTTTATTATTATTATAATTTTTTTCTTGGTCATACGAACGCCAGCAAGACGAAGGGAGCCCACAGCTCCCGATCCTCGAAGCGCGCCGGTGCATGGTGATGAGACTTTTTACACTACACGTTGGCTTTTAGCTCAAGGTCAGGTTTGCATGGGAGACATAAAGCATTCGCCTAAAAAGCCTAGTAGGTCAACGAATTATTATTATTTGATCTTGGATACAAAGAAAACACGAAAACACAGACGAATTAGGGAGGTAAACAGGCTGACAGCTGCCACCTAGAGGGGCACAACACCCGCCTGCTTCTTCGGGAAGGAGAAACACAGAGGAAAGAAAGATAGAAGGAAAGAATAAGGAAAGAATAAGGAAAGGAAAAAAAAACAAAGAACACGGACGTAAACACAAATAAGTAGTCACATAAAAAATGTCTAAACGCGGGGCCAAACACGAATTAACACTACCGCACAAATAAAATACGCGTAGTCTTAATGACGTCGAACCAGCTAGCCCAATCATTAGCCTTCCCGATGTCAACTAAGGTTAAGACCGGTTGGATACTCCGCATTTGTAAAGGCACTCTAATAGAACACGCTGTTAAAATACGGCTGGGTGTATACTTCCTTAATGCATTGGGAAAGGGGCACGAAAGTTTGAGAGAAGCGGGAAGCCGCCGCTCGTGCTGTCTACGTAGTAACAGTTGTGTGATTTTATTGTGATAGCAATTATATGAACACTCTCAACGGGTTTTTGCCGTCGGCGTCGCCATCGCCGTCATGTTCCGTATAAAATCCAAATTGATAACATACTCGCGCGCACCGTATGTTCTACCCGCGGGTAAACGCGCGAGAGCGGGGGGCGATGAACACGGCTGAAGCATAAATCAAACGAGCCGGCCCGTTTCCGTCGCTCGGAGGGCGCATGCTATAACATCTCCCCGCGTTTTAGACCTGCCGTCGACTGCTCAAGTAGAAAGGAAACGCCCCGCCCGTCTTTAACGAGCATGAAGGGACGTGGGGAGGGGGGGGGAAAGGGGCGGGCTCTCGCTTGAGCAGCAACTGTGAACTTTGATTCTAAGGGCGCGGTCGCGATTGCTGTCGCGCGCGCTATCTCGGCAGGCGTCAGCGGTCGGCTCGTATACCAGTCTACGTGCTGCGCTCTCAACGCGAAGAGACTGCGCAAGAAGAACGTCTCTCTCTCTAGCGGCCGCATTGTCTTACACCAGCGCTTTGTAGAGTACCGCGATATCGGATCCAAAAGAGATAGCTGCCACCCTTACTTCGTATAATATTACCAGTTGTTGCTGTCGCATTCATTGCTTCGCCCTTGCGTTCAGTGTGATTTTTTTTTTGTCAACCTGGTAGTCTCCAGAAATCGCAGCAGCGTTTTTGTGCTTATGCACCTAAACTCACAGGGTCCCTTAGGCATTCGCCTATGACGACTCGAAGGCGAAAGCCTTCTTTTTGTTTTTCTTCTAAGTCGATGTAATGACCCTCCGCCACCCAACTAACGAAAGCTTTCGGCCCCTGACGTGGTCTTGCACAGCCTCCAGGATTGGAGAGATTGCAAAGCTTTCTGCAACTCCCTCGGTGTTGCACTTCCCCAGTGATCGACCCCCATTTGACCATGCGACGACGTCATTTGATGACGTCATCATACGACGTCACAGTGACGCCACACATTTTTGCGTAACGTCATGTGGTGACATCATCACGTCATGACAATTCTCTGCATCACTCATGTTGACACTGGCGGCGCCGACGGTCAGTTTTCCATTTTGATGAGTCATGTAGGGCTTTATTCTTAAAGAGAAGCGAAAGGAAACTAAATAAATGCAGAAGCCTATCGTCAATACAGAAAGAAAACAAACATTTCGGTCTGGGTGCGCGCAATCTTCCTCTAAACGCAACAGGAGCTCGAGAGTCACGGCCGTAACGTTTAAAAGAACAAACGTTGGACACTTGCTGCGTGGCGAAGCTGCTAAGAAATCGTCAACGCGTCAAAGCACTCCTCGTACGGCCATCTGTGGTGAGTTTCGTTCGTAGATCTGGCCGCTTTTACGTCTTTTACTACCAGTCGTACACTGTTTTACGTTCGGCGTTACGACCCAAAGCCTGCCGTTGTCCCAACCTCGGGTGCGCATCAGGCCCGGCTTTAAAAAAAAGAAAGCTCCCCCACAACTGCGGCGTCCACAGGACCGCGGCTTAAACGATACGACGCAGGAAAAAAGAAATGTGAGCACCAGACGTTACCAATTTTTATAGCTTGTCTAGCGAGAGCGAAATCAAAAGCGATTTCAAAGCCACGAGAAACGAAAAGCCAGACATAAAAGAGCAAGGAGATGACGGCATCTTTCAGCAGAAAGCGAGTAGAAAATGATGATCGTCTTGTCTCTCTCTTTCTCACTGTTTCCTAAAAAAACTAAAGTTGGGAGACATTGAGGCAGCCAATACTCGTATTTCAATACTGCGGTGCTGTTTTTTTTTTTTTTTTTTTTTTTGTAAGCTTCCGATAAGAAGCGCTGAAAAAAAAAATCTCTCACCGTTTGATCTTTCCTCCTGCGCTTACGAAAGGAACAATCCAAACAAAGAACGAACAAAAAAAGTTCAGCTGGTTTTTTGCTTTTTTCATTAGTCAAACTGTCTTTGGCACGCAAACGAGAGATGATGGTGATTCAAATAACCTCGTGCGGCTCAATAATGACGCAAGTACGCGCATTCTCCAGGCATCTAAGGAAAGCAATAATTTATACCAGGCTTGGCTGTTTATCTCCTTATACCCTAGCATTAGTTTTCTTTTCTTTTTTTTTTTGAGAATCGTTCCTTTTTAGATAAATAGGCGATAGCTAAGAAGCCTTTGCTAGCGTAAAAATGCTAGATGAATAATCATTCGCTCCCCCCCGCCTCTCATTAGTTGCAGACTTTCTATGTAAACGATGCTATGTGAATGCTATATAAATGAACTGCCGCTCCCTCAGAATCGGACTAGAGGAAGACTGACGATGGAATAAGGTTTCTTAAAATTGCATATGGTCGATTACAACCTAAGAGTAAACATAAGCTAAGCCCACTAAAACACAACCTATGCGGAAATCATGGAGGTGCATTCTTTCTATGCGAACGATGCTACGTGAATGCCATGTGAATGAACTGCCACTCCCTCAGAATCGGACAAGAGCAAGGCTGTCGAAGGCGTAGGGCTTCTCAATATTTATTGTATTTGACTACAACCTAAGAATAAATATGAGCTACGCCCACAAAAACACAATCTATGCTAGAACGTTGGAGGTGATCTGCTGCATACATGCACCTGGACTATACCCTGCACGGTGGTCTAGTGGTTATGGCGCTCGACTGCTGAGCCGAAGGTCGCGGGTGCGAATCCCGGCCGCGGCGGCCGCATTTTCGATCGAGGCGAAAATGCTTGAGGCCCGTGTACTTAGATTTAGTGAACGTTAAAAACACCAAGGGGTCGAAATTTCGGGAGCTCTGTGCTATGGCGTCCCTCATAATCATATCGTGGTATCAGCACGTTGAAACCCATCAGTTATTATGTACCACAACTAAGCTACCATGCAAGGGCGAGCTAGTGGATTTATGCGCGCAGAATTGTATCGGTATTAGGGTAAAAAATTGGGTAATTTTAGCTTCGTAGACACAGCACGACAGCAATGAAAGCTTCTGAAAAGCCGTGGGATGCACGACTCCGCAAAAGAGAGTTAACTTGGCGCTTTAAAGAGAGTTATATATATATCGGAGTTAAATACGTGGCAAAAGAGAAAAAAGA
This sequence comes from Rhipicephalus appendiculatus, assembly GCA_030522465.1. NCBI lineage: Eukaryota > Metazoa > Arthropoda > Arachnida > Ixodida > Ixodidae > Rhipicephalus > Rhipicephalus appendiculatus. The sequence goes on along the minus strand of JALIZH010030370.1, from coordinate 235,520 downwards.
GCCAGATGACGATTTTCTTTTCCATAGGATTATAAGACTCCAGAGCAACACTTACACCCGCGGTACACAAGGGCACAAACTTTACCTTACGTTGCACGAATATCTCTGCCCAATTCGCGGTGTACCTGACTCCTTGGCCCGCCTGATCCTCGCGTGGCCGTTGAATATCCACGCAGACAAATCGCTGTCACCGAATGCCTGTAACGCCAGTCAAGAAATCGAAGACCTTCTCAGTGATGTGATTGACCAAAGCCATTTTTGCGCAGCTTCTGGAGCAGCTAAAATCTCACTTTGGAGCAGCATAACCAGCGTTTGGAGCACTTACTTGCCGCACATTTTCGGACGCAAACATTTGTCTCAAAGCCGGAGCTGTTGCACCACATGTCAAAGGTGTTTTTAAATGACGCTGGCTTTCCCTGATGCTTTAGTTACAAAACTGGAAGCACAATCTGTCATAATTTTTCATGCATTCTATTTACTTTCCCAAAAATGTGTGATTACATTTGTGCTTTTAGTACAACCTAGTCCTGTATTGTGTGGAGAAGTGTCTGCTGTCATCATTTATGTACAGAATCATTAGAGTCCTGGCTAATGAGCGGTTAAATAAGGAACAGGGTTTAGTAGCTGGTAGTTTCTTCCAATTATTGAATGTGTGCTCGACAAAATTTACGTTGATGGGGGAGTACGTATTTACATTTGACAAGCTGGTTGACATGAAGAGTTGCCGAGGTCGACAAGCCCAGCCGAGATATACCGAAATACCGGGACACCATGCCTTCTTGGCGAAGTACCAGTCACTGCATAGACCGTGGTATTGTTGGTAAAATCTGCCCAGTCTATGGTCTTAAAACTTAGGTACCTTGCGTGAAATATTTTAGAACTAGAACAAGTAGCACTAAAAATTAAAAAAACTAAATAAACGGCCGGTTTTACATACACGTACTGAATTACTGTTATCAATAAAGTCAGTCAAGTAAGACTGCCGTGCAAGAACAACTGGGTCATTATTACATTTCTCTGGCTGTATTCACAACAGTTAGAAAATATTTTATTGAACTTAATAATGTTACCTCGCAGTATGGCCTAGTAGTAATAGAAAACTAACGCAGCAAGCTTCGCAGTATGGGCGAGGTCAAATCTAACGAAGAAAGTTTCGCAATATGGGCGAGCAGAAATTTTTTGGAAGCCTTGCGCCCAGCAACAACTTCAACTACATGGCACATTACTGTATACTGCGATGACCCCTCGAAATTACAGTGGTAACCTATTGATTTCGAGTGCCTGGTGTCATGCTTCTCACCGAAAGAACGCAAAAATGATGTCTTGGCGCATGCTTGGCGCAAATAATGAAAATTTTGCCAAGATGTAGCAGGATGTAGCAGGTTTCACCTCTTGGCGCAGTTTGGCGCAATGGCGCAGCTATCACATCACTGTCTTCTCGAAAAGTGCGAGGCCACGCTCGTCTCAGAGGACCTGGACCAACAACGACGTGTCGTCACCAGGTACAAAGCAGCGAAGGCCATAGGGTTTCTGAAATGAGGAGACCTCCCTCCTCGGGTAGAAGCGGTTCTAGCACCGCAATACCATTTCGCGCAATAAACGTTTATTCCACCTCCTCCTCTTCCTACTTATAAAACAGCTTTCACGCGCGTACAGTATAGAAAAGAATAAACAAGAACATAGAAAAATAAATCGCATTTCTAGTGTGTACGGTTTAACACAGCACAACAGAGAAAGAAAAACAGCATTCGTTGCGCGTAAGGCACTAGCGCCACTGTTCAAAGGGCCCAAGATGCGTCGCATACCTCGAAGTAGCTGCCACATAAACTCAGCGCGAGTCCAAGGAGGGTTCTTGTAGCCTCAAAGCGTGTGCGATGCACGGGGTAGGTACATTTGCTTTTTTGGCTTACGAATATCGGCAGAACGAGTTTCCAGGAGTCCGCATTTTCTCGTACGTTTCTCCGTCCTCGCGAACAAACCCGCGCAAAGAAAATGACTGCATAGCTATCCGCAAGACGTTATCTTCGCGGGAAAAGTTCGAAGATACGATTCTCAGTAGAGGGCAGCGGTGTACTGTGTACCGCCCTAAGCAACCCAGAAAGCGAGGGGCTCGTACACGATCGAGCGCACGCACGAATCTTCGCATGCGCACTCCGGGTGCTTCCGGAACGACTCCCCGGAGTGCAATTAACGAGGAAACGGCTTGCCAGGACTAAATCCTTTTCTGATGAAGTTCCGTGCCTCGGTGGAAAGGAAGGAAGGTCCACTTTGGCTTCTCGAACACTGCTTTAATTTGAATATAGGCAAGGTGGGGGGTAAATGAAGTTCTTAATAAAGTGCGCAGCGATCCGGTTCAGCGGTTAAATAATGACAAGAAGAAGCATTTTTTTTAGTTATATTACAGCAAGGCAAACAGGGCACAGATATTTGTAGCGTGAGCTATCAAAATCTAGGCGCTGAAGGTTTCTGCGGTAGAATACACAAAGACGTCCGTAGGAAGACCTTTATTAATCACAATGCGGGCCCACTGCAGAAACGTTGAAGGCGCAATAAAGTGCTTCACTGTTCTGTTTTTACTTTTTGTAAAAGAAAAGGGTAACCATAGTTAGCTGTGTTTAGCATAACGCAGAATAAAATTAAGTGCTCTTAGTCGACTAAGGGCTGTTTTTAGGCTTTGTTTGAGCTTCACACGAAGCTTAGTTACATTAGTGGGAAAAATCCGGTCAGAGTAGTCGCTGCTGCATTTTTGAAAATAATTACATTGTAAACTGCCTCTGAAAGCATTATGCAAAGAAGACTACGTGGCTTTAGAGTTAAAATTTGTCTTTCTCAGGGTACAGAAAAAGAAAAAAAAAATTTGATAACCTGTCATAATGCCCAGGGCCAATCATCCTTTATGTCAATCTTTTATGCAAAAAGAACTCTCCCGCATATTTACATTTCAAATAAAGTACAAAGAAAGACAGATTGCTGTCATCTTATGCATGAAATATATAATTAAGTCGGCTCCCGTCTAGATATCTTCAAGCGACTTCACGAATAAAACAATAAACCTGACTCATTCAATTCGTTCACGATGTTTTTTCTTTTTGGAAAGCCCGTGGTAAGGTTGCTAATATTAATAGTCAAAGAATAACTGCTTACCCTGATAGCTTAAAAATACTGTAGTTTACCGTATAATTGTTTTTTTTTCGCGTCTAATTCAGTATCGCTTAACAATGAGCAACGTTTCATGAAGTTTGAGACAAAATAAGCCGGTAAGAAATGATAAAATACTAGTTATCATCATGCTGATAAAAGATAAACCCGTCGCAAAACATCCTCAGCCTCAGCAGGCACCCTGGAAGATTATTAACGTCGGCAATAAGTAAACTGAAGCAGTTAACGTTGGAGATGTAACCGGTTTATTAAAAAAAAAACTCGCAGTGAAAGGAAGTAAGAGAAAATGCCGTCGCTATCAGCTTAAAAACACGCCGTGCAAGGTAAAGGGAGGGAAGGCAAGAAGAGCATTTTAATGGAAGCTTTAATCCTAGTTGGGAAACTTGAGGGCTGGCATGATTAATTCACATATGCCTGAATGCACCAACTTCAGAGGATAATACTTTATCGTGGTTTCTTCGAAATATATTTGGCATCAGGCAAGCATGCGGAATCTGTTTACTTTGGGGTGTATCTTTTTTTTTCTTTTTTTTGAGGGGGGGAGAGGGGGGGGCTGTTTTTGAAACCAGTGAACGATGTACTGCTTGTCGAGCAGCCGGCGTTGTGATGTTTGCCATTATTTCCGGATTTATGTCGAATAAGTTGATCGTTCAAAATTCCCAACCAAGGAATATATCACATGCACACTCCCGAGTGTTTTGTCTATTTGTCAGACGCCGCTGTCTCCCTCCCTTTTGTTCTTAACGATTAAAACAGTGAACTATGCCATTTCTTAAAATGTGATCGTTTTAAGGACAGTAAATCAGAATCATCCAAAAAATTGGGGTGATCTGCACTGCTAATTGTGGTCAAACAAAAAGGGCATGAATTGGCGTAAAAGAAAGAGAGAGAGAGAGAGAGAAACCCACAGGGTCATTGGTGCATTTCCCTAAGACCACTGAAAGGCGGAAGTCAACTGGTGTAGCTACTTTACCACGCACAAATTATCTTTCACTATTTAACTCACTACTCACTCAATTTTCTATTATTATCTTCAAGTAAGCGCAGTTATTCTTTCACTCGCTTTTATGTGGCCTTCGCTCCCGCAGACATCACGTCATCTTTCTTTTTTTTTTTTTTTTTTGTTCGCTTCTCTCACCCCAGCTTCTTATTCAAGGCCACGTTAGCATGAGACATATTTAAGCTTTTGCCTCAATAAAGAAGAGATACAGAAATGCTTTATTGGAATCAAGATGTTAGCCTGACATGCTACTCAAGGTGTTGGTTGATGAGAGATAGAGAAAGCTCTTTAATGAAAAACAGAGAATTCTCCCGGCGTATATGAAGGCCCCTGCATGCTACTCTGTATAGGGGAAGGGGTACTGGGGACAGAAAGACCCTTAGGAGGAGGAGTGCAGGAAAGGAAAAGATAACAAAGAGAAAATTTATGATCGTGGTATCTACATGTCACAACGTAATGGTTGTGACGTAGGTTACGTTACAGTTTATCAATTCGGGCAATATCTCCGAGGAATCTGAAGTTGCTGAGAAGGAGAAGGCGTAGGTCCAAGTATATTTACACGCACGCACGCACGCACGCACGCACCACACGCGCGCACACACGCACACACGCACACACACACACACACACACACACACACACACACACACACACACACACACACACACACACACACACACACACACACACACACACACACACACACACACACACACACACACACACAAATTGGACTGTTCGGGGCAATCAGGGAGGTTACCAGAAGAAAAGAAATACGGTTTGCTACCCTACATTGAGGAAAAAAGGTAGAGGAAGTTTGGAAAATAAAGTAGTAACACAAGAGAGAGACAAGGAACACAGACACGCTATCACAGTCGGTCACTATCGCATTGACCTCAGAGATATGAGCAGACTGGCATCAAAATGCAGGAAGCGTTCAATGGGCCATAAAGAACCTCTGAATATACAAAGAATGAGCGCATGATACTCTCCTTGCATTTTCTGTCTTTTCGGCAGAATTCGTGCATGAAAGCAGTAACGTCATGAAATAATCTCTCGATTGGTCCATTACGAGGCACATCAGTTTTGACTTGTCTCCTACCCTGCTTTGCCATGCAGTCTCACACCCGTAATGCCTAGTCTCGCGTGACTATCGTGCGCGATTAACTGGTTTCACTTGATGTTGTGCCTCTGCGACTACGCAAGCGCAGATAACAGCATGTAGCCGAAAAGTGCGAAATCCCGATGGTCTCGACGCTTAGTGCTGTCATTTTCCAAGTGTTTTATGAAAGAATAAGTAGCTAGGAGTAGATAGTGAAGGCGAGAAAGAAAAAAACCCTCTCTCGACTTTGAACTCAAAGTGATTTAGGGGCCCTTTAAGCTCAACGCTGCTTTAAGCGGAACGCGTGCGGTGCCTACATCACACGCTGAATTCATAGTGCGGTGTAGGCAAAATTGTACTGAAGGACGGATGATAGGAAGAGTGGCGCAGAACATAGCGAAGAGGCAGCGTGAAATGAAAAATAAACGCACGCGCAAGCGACAGTTGTCACGATTTCGAAGCGAGACGTCAGCATGTCAGCGCTCACGCGTTCTTCAAAAGGGGAGAGCGAATGTGGACGTGTGATAAGCAACGTCATAAAAATTGAAGTGTCGCAACATGGAAGGAAACGCAGGATGTGGCAACTAGTCAACTAGCGGCTACGCGAAATGACAGAAAGAGAGCGAAAGAGAGAAGGCGAGAGAGAGAGAGAGATGGAAGAAAAACAGGAGCTTCGCGCGTTTCGAGAGACCCCGGTGGTGAAAGGCTTAATTTGCGCCTCGGTCGACGAGAAACAAGTCTGGTCAGACAGCTGGGATAATTGCGGTCCCGCGGGAGCGCTCTGGCGGTTCCTCTCTTTTGCTGCGCGCGCGCTCTCTACATCTCACTCAGCACCGCCCTCCGCGGACGGCTTCTTTTCGCCACTAAAAACCTCTCCTGGGTCTCTCGCTAACGCGTGAACCGCGCGAAATACTACATCGTCAGCCCGCGCTCTCCTATACCGCCGGGGATTCTAACTTTTGTTCCTATTTTTGTCTGCCGTTTTTTTTTTTCAAGCGTTCCACGTGGTTGAGAGGTAGCGAATAGAGACGAGGCGCAGACGAAAAGAAATCGAAAGCATCTAGGTAAAAAAAAAAAAAAGTACTTTACGGCTAATGTCCGTGTAACGCGAGCTAAATTGCAAGAAATGAGATAGTATGTGAAAGAAAGAAAGAAAGAAAGAAAGAAAGAAAGAAAGAAAGAAAGAAAGAAAGAAAGAAAGAAAGAAAGAAAGAAAGAAAGAAAGAAAGAAAGAAAGAAAGAAAGAAAGAAAGAAAGAAAGAAAGAAAGAAAGAAAGAAAGAAAGAAAGAAACACGCTCTTTCGTTGGCCTTCGCGAACCGCCCCTTTCATTTATTTTCTCTATCTTTTTTTTTTCTTAATTCTTTCCCTTCTTCAGAACTAGAAACGTCTTGTTGCACTTGCACTCCTCTTAATAGATCACTGGCGTGCGCGCTGTATTTCGTAGGGTGGTGCAGACACCGTTTAATTATGGAGACATAATTATTTACGCTTTCACTACAAGTTCTCTACGCCCTTTCTTTGAACATGATCCGCTTGCGCCAATTATCGGCTACACGTTGTGCCGGTAAGGCTGATTTTTTCAGCGTTCTATACACGGAAGCGTTCTGTACTAGATTTACAAGAACGTGTCGGTCACCGAGAACAAATTTTATTTCATATTTTTTTTCTTTCACTTAGATTTCGGCACACAACTTGAAATTTTAGTTTTTTTTCACGACATTAATAATTTATTTTCGAGCCTTCCTCGGAGAATTATTGCATCTAAATTGCACGTCTCTAGAAGAGATCGTTTATCTCAGTTTTGAGAAACTTCACATTTTATTGATTAGATAGAACGAGAGCTTTAAAAATAATGCATGTTGATGGGCGAGTCGGTCGTACATGATTAAAACAAGGTGCTGCGCAAAGGAAACAAGGACAAGGAAGTGAACGAGTACGGGCGCTTTAAAGAGCCTTAAAACCCAAGCAGTTCAGACCGCCGTGGTGGAGCAGTGGTTAGCTCGGCTGCTGACCCGCAAAGGTCGCGGGTTCGATTCCGGCCGCGGCGGTTGCATTTCAATGGAGGCGAAATGGCAGAGGCCCGCGTGTACTGTGCGATGTAAGTGCACGATAAAGAATATCAGGTGGTCGAAATTTCCGGAGCCTTCAACTACGGCGTCTCTCATAATCATATCGTGGTTTTGGGACGTAAAACCGCAGATATTATTATTGCCTGACAAGTTTAAGTGCCTGAACATCACACGGCTGATATTCCAAAAATAAAAGTGCGAAATAAAACCTTAAGAAAAGGGAAAATAGACAACCACCCACAGAACTCATTTGCAGAAATAAAACCTTTAAAGTTTACTTTCTGCTTGTAAATGCTCACGAGCAGTGACGATGTTTCAGGGGCCAATCCAGTGCAACAGTTATTTCAAACTGCAACACTCCACTACAGATTGGAGTTTTCTTCGGTCCCGCGTTTCTTTAGGGGCTTCTTGAAGCGTGGACTTGTGACGGATTCGACACTGAACGTTTTTTTGCGTGTGTCATTAGCAACAAGTATAAACTCGTCTCCCCTTATAATATTTCAGTGCCATTTCTCCTTCCACATGCGCATGGTAGACAACCGGACTAAGTCTGCTTAACTTTTCCTTATGTAGGGCTATATCTCCCTTTCTGATAATGCAGTTATTGCAAGGAAAATTAGCCAACTGCCTCATCACTTCCTTTTTAGTTCTTCTTTACTGCCCGTATCAAGCCCGCCTCTCGTGTCAATCACACACAGCCCCAGAGCCACACGCGGAGGGTGTGGCAATCACGTTTCGACACCGAGCCAAACCATCCGAGCAGCAAGCCAGTGATCCAGTCACACAGCCAGCCAACCAAGCCGATCCAGAGGATCCAGCGTTTCGCTGAGTCTCCGGGAGGGTACCTTTCCATTCAGTCCGCTGACATGTGCGGGCCCGCCCCGCCTCCGATGATGACGATGCGACAAGTTGCTCGCCCTTCTTTTTTATCGCCCTCCATAAACGTTCACGCTCGTTTCCCGTCGCGATGGGGGTCCCCCGCTGCGCTCAGACTTCCCTCTGGCATGTCCCCTTGTTCTTTTTTTCTTTCCCTTTTACGTCAGAGAATCTGACCTTCTTTATCGCTAATACTGTGCAGCATAGTTGAACCTATATAGACTCGCCACGATAACCGCTTTTGCCGCTGCGCCATTTTTAAAGGCGAAGGCTTTGTATGTCTCACGAGTCAAGAAGTGTTCGAGATTTGGTGAGATCTGACGATAATTCGCCAGATCTTGTAAGCTGCGTCGGCGTCAACACTACTGACGAAAAAGAAAAGACTAAGTGATAAAAGTCGATGAAAGTCACGCGGTACTCAAGTGAATGCGTGCGTGCAGTCGGCGAGCCAGAAGCCACGTGACCTCAATGTAACATGACGCCACCATGACGCCACAGATTGTCAGAATTCGTCATGATGATGTCACAACATGACGTCACATGGTGACGTGTCGTACGACATCGTCGCTTGGTCAAAGGCGGGTCGATCACGAAGGCTGTGCACAACCATGTGAGGTGCAGAGAGAGAGATAAAGAGAAGAGGAAGGCAGGGAGGTTAACCAGAAGGTAGTATCTGGTATGTTACCCTGCACTGGGGTTGGGGAATAGGGGGGTTGAAAGAGAGAGAGAGAGAAAAAAAAAGAAAAAAAAAAACGCAGCCGCACACACAAACACGAGAACGTTCCGCTTAGAGTCGTTCTGATAGGCCAGTAGATCGCAGGAAGCCTATTAGTGCTTGTAAAGCTTGCAATGCCTCAGATCTCGGAGGCAGTGGAAAAACCATCTTAGCTGCAGCAAGTTTCAGGGGGGCGTAAAAGGATTATTACAACAAGCAGACCAATAAGAAGAAGAAAACAAGAACAGGATTCCTTTCGCCTTCCAGCCGTCTCAGGCTAATGCATAAAAAGATCATGTGATTTTTGCGATAAGTTATACGGAAACTCCCCTCTGCATTTTGCCGTCGCCGTGATGCTCTGGATAAATTCCAGACAGATAACATCGCCACGCGCGTCGTATATAGGCCTACTATGTGAGAGTGAAAGCGTGTGAAGGCTGCCGACAACAGCTGCTCAAGATGAAACGCGCCGGTCATCTCCGCTGCGCAAAAGGCGAATAAGGAGAATTCCGGCGGGAAGGGGGAGGGGGGTTGATTGCCTATCTACGGAAGGAACTACGTACTTTGACCGGCTTGGCGTGGTTGCCCGTTGTCGTACGTGCCGTATCTATACGGGGATTAGCGGACGGCTCATACCTTTGTAAGAGTTGTGTTCCCATTGGAAAGTTTGTGCTGAAAACAGCACGAAAATTGCTTCGCTCGGTTCAGCAACCGCGTTTCGTTACACCAGCGTGATGGTGAGTTACTCCAGTTCGGATGCTAAAGGAGTGAACTACTTGCCTTACTTCGTGTCAGATTCCAATTTGCCTTCAGTGCATTCATTGCCTCCACTTCGCGGTGAAATTAACATTTTTTGCTCTCTTCTGCAGCTATATTGATTAAATATTAATTAAAATCTGCTCTCGCAAAAACAGTCAGATTAAGAGGTAAAAGTACTAGATAATCCAGCTGCAGCATAAAATTACGAACTACGACTTCTATTGAAGTGAGCTAACAGTTACTACCTAACAGAACTCGCCATGGCAAACGCTGGTGGTGAATAGAAAATAGTCGCTTAAAATTATTGGAGAACTTGAGAAGAATGCTCAAAACTCCACTACCTAGTACTGCTTATTGACTCTGTGGCGAGCAATTTTTACTTTGGTTTATTAGGTGCAAAACCACAGTCGTTCTTAGCATAGCGAATAATGGCAGCTGAAAGCAATAACCTCAGACCAATAATTAAACGCGTTTCCGTCTTGAACTTATATTCATACGCCTAATATGAGAATACATTGCATAATTTATACCTGTTCTACAAACCAAATCTCATTCACTGACCGCCTACATATATAGAGCAAGCTCAAAATTAAACGCAATGCCGACAAACTGGAGCTGAATCAACGACACTCAAAGTAATGATCTTAGCGAGAGTTGAACAAACTTAAAGCCCATATAGGAAAAGCGGCAACAGAAAAAGTTGAACGGAAGTGGTTGAATACAACTTCCGCGCTAAACAGGAAAGGCCTATAAACTAAAGTGAATCAGTGCGCTTGACCTGTGCGGACGGGAAGCTGGAACAACACTCCGAGGGTGTTTAAACAAACTAGGTCCTCTAGAATATGAAAATTTCGCGCTTTTCGGTCCTTATGACATTGCACAGAATAATCACGGGTCCCAAAAGGTACCTGGGCTAACAGGAAATACATAATTTTCCAGATTTCTCGGCCCACCTTCGGTTATGTGCGCTGAGCGCGAGTAATGTCGAAAGATTCTGAAAGAACCTCTTTAGCCAGTCGGTGTCCTCACATCGTCTTCGCTGTGTTATGCGCTTCGCGTGAGTGAATAAAGGATAGACGGGTACGCGAGATGCGGCGCATCGGCTTCCGCCGGTTGGGCTCAGGTGCGGAGCGGGAGACCACGCGACGCCGCGCCTATCTCCGGCCGGTTGAGTCCAAGAGGCGTTGAAAGCGCCGACACGCTGACGCGATGTTGAGGTATAAGTCTGCGAGCCACGAAGGCATCGGGGGGGGAAACGACGGCTCGGACAAATCCGATTAACGAATCAATTTGATTTGCACCGCGCGTCGCGCACGTGCGCGCGGTAGCCCGGCTTAGTTTAGGCTCCACCGGCCAGCTGCGGCCGACGAGCCATGCCCGGAGGAAAGTACAGCGCCAGCTGCTTTACACGGACACGCATCTCTCGCAGGGAACGGCTGGGCGGCGAGTCGAGGAAGCTTTTTAGGAGAGGAACCCATGTGCGGCGCTGCATTAGAGTGAGAGGCCAAGCTCATGTACGAGTTGCGCAGAAGTGCGACTCGGGCGCGTTAGGCAATTCTGGAATGGGATTTCATCCGCGAAAAGCGAGCGAAGTGCCATTGAGCGAGAAGGCAAAGCAAATGATGCCGCATCAGAAAGCGCAGTAGATAACGACGAGAGAAGTAGAGTAAAACGTTGAAAGATAATTGCCCTAGACTTAATTACAAACTCGTGGTTACGTCAGGGAACAGTGAGCGGGAGAGGCTATTCGCAAGCAGCCGTGCTATTTTGGTCTTTAAATGTTGCGGGCCATGCGATATGGGCCGCTTGTTTTCTTTGCCTAATTTGCTTTAGGAATCTTTTTTACTTCAACTTTGACATTTTGGTGTGGGCATTATAAAAAGGTAAGTAAGCGCAGGGCAACACTTCACAAGTAAGCTTGTGAAGGTTATAGTTAGGTAGTTAGGTACTGTTCGAAGAGAAGTGACGCAACGTTCTACGAAACCATGCCAGCACGTTGAGTCGAGATTCGCTATGTGCTAATGTTAGTCGTCGTACATGACAGAGGAAGCCTGACGTTTGTTTAAGCAAATATAATATTTTTATTGTGCTGTTGTACTTGTTATCTATGATGGATATTTCTCTTCTAAAGCTGAAAAATTGCAGCATTGAGTTTTTTCCATTTTATATTGTTACACAGCATAACTGTAAAGCGACCTCAGCGTTGCTTTTTCTTGAGAGGTTGAGCATTGCCTGAAGTTCTGCACAGCAGCATACCTTGCAGTATTTTACTATAACTTTTTGTTCCCCGCGCCCTTCTGCAAGCAATACATGACTATGTAATCACTTGGGAAGGGTCAAGCCTCGCGTGAAGGCCTCGTCTAAAACGAAGGTTTCCATGACAAGAGGCCAAGTCTTGGGTGGCTGCTGTTATTTTGCTGTCCTACAGCTGGATCGGTCTATAGGCTGATATGTTTGCGCATACATGTGTGCTTCCGAATGCAATTTAGCAGCAAACGGACTTTTACGGCCCGTACACTTCGAGTGAAAAAGTGACAGATAGCGCGCTTCTCTTGTAACCATCAAGGATAATAACTCAACATTCAGATGGGCTCCTGTGCACCTCTAAAGCGTACCCCGCTGTTTGGGTAGTAACTCATTACATTAAGCGAATGAACTTATCAATCTTGAATTTCTTTAATTTAACATTCCCTTCTGCACATGGTTATTTGAGGCTTATGTATAGAAGCGGCGGCAGAGATATCAAGACATTGCCCGGAGTAAGCTAACTCGCCGTGGCGCATGCATCGGGCTGAGCAAAATGCGAAGGCACGATGATATGGCAGCGGCACTTTGCGTAATACTCAGGGCTCCTGGAAGCAGCGAGAATTTTTGAAGAAGAACTAGAAGCGAAGAAAGCCCTCGACTGTGCATGTGCAGAAAAAAAGAAAGTAGCGTCGAAAAGAAACGCCAGCGCCTTAACAAAGGCAGCGCGCGACGGCCTCTTCAGTGACGACACAACGTGAGTGTACTTGATGCCACCCTTGCCACGCTCTTCCCTTTGGGCGCCTCCACAATGTCCCATTATTCTCCCTTTGAGAGGAAAAGGCCCCGGTGAATCCCTTCTCGCTTCCCTCTTTCCCCAGTCTTCCCCCGTTTGAATGCAGCGCAGCCCGAAAGGCAGCTCTCGGCACTTCCGCGGAAACGTGACTTTAGGGAGATTCCCTCTTCATTTCTTTCTTTTTTCTGGTTCATAAAGAAAAACAGTCGCAGCAGCCCAAGTGCATTCGTTGCCACGCTTGACCGGTCCTGGCTGCTCCACTTCCCAAGAAGACGGGCTCGAAGACATCCCCTTAAAGCTTCTCCTTCGCCGTTGTGACGGTCCCCACTCCCCAAACATCCACCTTCTTCCTTATTTTCGTGCGTGTGTCTTCATGCAGCGTCCGGTATACGCACCGCCTTTTGCCAGCTAGCCGGGGCTCCGAGATGGCCTCCCGGCGGCTTGAGTCCCGTCTTGTCTCGGCTGGACGCGTTCGGAGGACGTGAGCAACTGCTACTTCCTGCCGACGACGACGAGGAGGGCTCTCTTTAGGAGAGCAGGCCTTAAGGGAAGAAGCCGAGCGAAGCCGCGTCAAGTGCTACACGTACACGGGCCCGGAAAGCTAGAGCAAGTGCCATGCGCCGCGCGTGCCTAAAGTTACATACATGTATGCCCCGCGGAACTTACGCGGATAAGACGACAGTGAGTGCACACTCATGGACGAGAGATGCCGCTTGACTCCTACATACCCCGACATCATCCAGCAATGAGAGAGCATGAGGTGATGTTGCGCACGCCTCGCGCTGGCGAGGGCCTCAGTGGAATGAGCTGCGACGAGAGTATAATAAACAAACGCAAGTAGAGGCTGTACTTCGTTTTTAAAGGACTTGGAATGCGGAGGACAACGAAAAAGACAGGATGCACGAATGGGCGCTTTCAAATCAGCTTTCAGATGAAAGTGGCATTTCCGTGTCGAGTACTTTTCGTTGTCTTACCTTTTTTTTTTATCGCCTTTTGTAACTACGTTGCCGAATCCAGTTCTCCCAGGCCTTTATCTTGCTACTGTATGTACTACGTAATAACAATAACTGTCGAGGTTTTATCTCCCAAAACCACGCTATGATTATGAGGGACGCCGTATTGCAGAGTTCCGGAAACTTCGACCACCCGGGGTTCTTTAACGTGCGCCTAAATCTGAGTACTTGAGCCTCTAGCATTTCGCCTCCCTCTAAATGCATCCGCCGCGGCCAGGATTCGATCCCACGAACCTTCGGGTCAGCAGTCGAGCACCATAAGCACTAGACCACCATGAAGGGTCTATTTATTACGTGGACAGGAAAGGTTCCAATGATTATAAAATATGCGGCACACGCTAAGATACCGAGCCACACAAATCGCTTACAATTAATTTCGTCTTGCGTATCACTCTCTGTGTTTTCTTCTTTTCAATAAAATTCTGTATTATACATTCTTGAAGCAACTTTTTAACCAGTTGTAAGGTTGCTTCCCTGAATCTATTCATCCCAGCTCGCAGGGCTTCTAAAGTTTCCACAGGGGTTCCTTCCTGAATCTTCCCCGCCTTTCCACCACGTACTTCGCGCGCAGACTTAGTTTTCCAGGCCGAGTCGCCTCTTCTCTCTCCCTCGTATCACGCTCGTCCAGCAACCGTCGCTTTCGCACAACGCAATCTCCGTAGACCTATCACCCCGTACACGGCATCTTGCCTCCCGTTTACGAACACCGAGGCATTTTACGTCACAGCGGCGTTTTTTTTTTTCTGTTCTCCCTAACTTTACAGGCAACGGACGGGCGCTTCGCTTTCTTTACAGCAGCCTGTCTCTTGCGAAAGAGGGCCGGCACTTTGGGCGAAGCCCATTACCGACTTCTTTTTCTACTTCTCCCTCGCTTTCGGCTTCGACTTTCACGCCGTTCAGCGAGGAGCCACGGGAGGAGAGAGAATCACTGAACGCACAAAAAGACAGAGAAGGGCCCCCCGCGAGGGGGAAGCTGTTTTGCCTTTGAAATTGAGCGAGGCGCCCGCCGCAGAATCGCGCTTGGGAGTCAGCGATTCCCGTTTCCAACGCTGCTGTAGAGAACTCTGGGATGCCTTAGCTTTCACTTTCACGAGGCTTGCCGAGGCCGTTCAAGAATATCTCTCTCTCTCTCTTGGCCGGCGTAACATAAATTTCTCGAGCCACCGCCACGAGCAGGCGTGGGAAAAGGAATAGCGTGGCATTATGCAGTTGCTGAGTGGGTCCGCATTCAACGGTCAAGCATCGGCCCTCACTTTCGATGGGAACGGCGCTGCTTACGCATACCCGGCAATCTCGCTCATCGCCTTTTCTTTATACGAAGTGCCTCGTAAGAAGGGCGAAGAACTTTGGAAACTTTTCTTCGTTTTGTCTGAGTACCTTCAAAGCGTATAAACTCTGACAAAAAAATAACAATGCGGCGATGAAATCTCTTTGGGTCGGCGAAAGTGGCTCCATTTGAGGAAAAGTGCGGCCATTTCTCTAATTGCGTTGCGCGTTGAAATACATGCGAGATGGAAAGCTATGCCTCCAGTTTCTGCTTAAAAAAACAAAAACAAACATAATTTATTTGTTTCAGTTGAGATGCAGCGTGTATGCTTTATGAACAAAACGTTGTTAACTACGTATACGTGCTGGTTCGCGCCAAATATTTCACTCAGAAGTGGGTTCTGTTTACGTGAGAAGGCAGTGGCAGTGGTCTCTATAGAGGCGTCAGCTCTGCGTCACACATCAACAAATAGAAAGCTTTTTTTTCCTTTTTTTTTCTTTTTTTCTTTTGCATAACTGCCTCTACGGGAACAGTTGTATCAGTATCAGAGAAGTATATCTTACCAAGGCCTATCGTAGAAGCATACACATATGAGACTATGGGTTCTTCGACTCGAGCAGGAAAAGAACACCGTAACAAACAGACACGTATAAAGAAGGGACAATTAAGGACCTGTTTTCTGTCCCTTCCTTGCATCCTGTTCCATTTTACTGTCCATTCTGCTCAAAGGGCGTGCCTTTGTTTTTCACGGCTTTCAGCAGTGATTGATTTGTGTGTTTTTTTTATTTGCTGCGAGCACCGAGTGGTCTTAGCCCTAAGTAAATCTCGGACTTCTGCCGCAGGCTTAACTATTATACCGTAATAATTCTGGGGTTTTACGTCCCAAAACCACGATAAGATTATGAGAGACGCCGTAGCGGAGCGCTGCGGAGATTTCGATCACACGGGGTCCTTTAACGTGTACCTAAATCTAAGCTGACGGACCTCTAGCGCATTGCCTCCATCTAAATGCGGCCGCCGGGGCCGGGATTCGATCCCGCGACCTTCGTGTCAGCAGTCGAGCACCATAACCACTAGACCACCGTGGCAGTAATCCATGAACATTGGTACGCGGTCGCGCTAAACAGAAATAATTTTTATGGTCTACTCTGTAAAATGAAGCCGAGGCGCCCCTACCGCGAGAAACCTCAGCCGAACGTCAATCTATTGGCAAATGGCAAAGGCGGGAACCGCGCAATTTGCGTCTGGGGTTTCGCGTACAGCGCCCTAGGTCCAGTCTTTCAGCAATCTGGATTCGCTTCACGGCGTGGAGCAGTCCCAGGGCAAACAGCGGAGACGCCTCGTTTCTCAGAGGCGAAAGACCCCAGAGCTCGCCGTGGCCGTCGACTTTCAGTGCCAATCTGGCTCTCCTCTCCGTGACTCGTCCTCCTCGAGCGGCGACAGCGACGAGAGGCGAAGGATGCGGAGGAGACCCCCCACCCCCCCTAGAGCACCCCCCCCCCCCCCCTTCGAGGCTGTGGTGCACCCGTCGGCCACTCTCGGGGATTAAGGGACGCGCCCGCTGCAAATGAGCGCAACTGCGTTGGCGCACACACTCCCAATGGCGGGCACAAGACAGCCACTAACTAGAGCCTCGCCATACGTCGCTTCTGTTCTATTTTCTTGTTTCCTATTGCTAACCCTCTCCGGAGGCACATCTAGCACCACCAATGGAGTGGAGCTTATTTCTGTCGGTTGCTTTCATGCACCGCGTGATGTACGAGCGTATGTACCACGCCGAGCGTATCGGCGCTTTCAAAAGGAGAATTTCTTTTCTTGTTGTTTTGTGACGTGAATGTCTTAGATGCCTCATCAAACGCAAAACGTGTCCGCCGGCGTCCACTTGAGTGATGCAAAAAATCATCACGTGATGACGTCACCCTATGACGTGATCATGATGACGTGAAAACTCTGTAACGTCATTATGTTGTCACCATAATATCACTATGACCTCACATAAAGTGACGTCATAGTTATATTATGGTGACAACATTATGGTCATAGTGATATTATGGTGTGACGTCACAAAGTGATGTCGCATGACGTCGTCGCCTGGTCAAAGGTGGGCCGATCTCTGAGGCAATGCGACACCGCGTTAGGCGCAGAAAGTTTCCGATGCCTCCTATCCCGGAGGCGGTGCAAAGGTGGGCCGATCTCTGAGGCAATGCGACACCGCGTTAGGCGCAGAAAGTTTCCGATGCCTCCTATCCCGGAGGCGGTGCAAAGGTGGGCCGATCTCTGAGGCAATGCGACCCCGCGTTAGGCGCAGAAAGTTTCCGATGCCTCCTATCCCGGAGGCGGTGCAAAGGTGGGCCGATCTCTGAGGCAATGCGACACCGCGTTAGGCGCAGAAAGTTTCCGATTCCTCCTATCCCGGAGGCGGTGCAAAGGTGGGCCGATCTCTGAGGCAATGCGACACCGCGTTAGGCGCAGAAAGTTTCCGATGCCTCCTATCCCGGAGGCGGTGCAAAGGTGGGCCGATCTCTGAGGCAATGCGACACCGCGTTAGGCGCAGAAAGTTTCCGATGCCTCCTATCCCGGAGGCGGTGCAAAGGTGGGCCGATCTCTGAGGCAATGCGACACCGCGTTAGGCGCAGAAAGTTTCCGATGCCTCCTATCCCGGAGGCGGTGCAAAACCACGCTGGGTGCAGAAAGCTTTCGGGGGGGAAGTGGGGATGCGACAACACGCTTGCCTGAGAAATGAAGGCGTCTTAGGCAAATGCATAAGGGACCATGCGAATTTTGTCCGCGCAGTTTCTTACAAAAATATTTTCATGGAAAATTTAGCGCTAACGTCGACTATGGATAGAAGTATGGCAATTCAGTCACCATGCGAATGGCGGGCGGTATATTCACGCCGCTAGACTGCGTCCGTAGGAGTACAACTGGCGCTCCATCACTTTGACAAGCCAGTTGCTGCGATGCGATGAACGTTATGCGAAGTATAGTGACAAGGTTGAAAAATACCTACGCTTTCCATGCTCACACCCATAGGCGTGCGCACGAGGGGGGGGCAGGGGGGGGCGCCCCCTCTAGTTACATAAGAGCGGGGGGGGGGGGGGGCACAAAGTCGGCCCTATACGTTGACTTAATAGGGAGGGGGGGCACTGCAATTAACCTTCGCCCCCCTGAAGGGGAGCCCTGCGCATGCTTATGCCCACACCTATGGCCTTACAGAAATTTGTTACGCGCATGCGCACTCATGTTTTTAAACACGCTGTTTTAGCGCAACGTGAGCACGCACAAATTACGCAGAATTAGTGTTGGCACGAGAGGAGTGCAGGTGTGCCTATGTAGGTTGATTAATATAAGATTGAACATTTATGCTGACAGAGTCAGGTTCGAAGTTCAGCATCTGATAATCATGCTCACTTTATTTGAGAGGTCTGAAACAGAGAGCTACACGAACCTACACGCCTAGAAGAACATATAGGGCTAGAAGTGTCCGTATCATAAAAAGAATGCATCGCACTGAGATGAACGACGTCGGCAGGAGAGTTGGCGCAAGTTAGATCTTATAAACCGGTGAATAATAAAAAAGCCCGTGAAAAAATTCATCGCAAACTCTAATTTATTTATAAATGGTAAAATGATAAATGGTAATATATATATATATATATATATATATATATATATATATATATATATATATATATATATATATATTCATTCATTCATTCACTCATCGTGTTACCTCAAAGTTCTCTTGTTATGACACCGCCCTTTGCAGAACCTTGAAAGCATCCCCACCTATAAACTTGAGGATAAGGCCTGTATTCACAAACCAACGTTATCCTTATCTCGTGTTTTCCTTATCGCATTTGTGCCTTTAGTGTGCTCGATAAACAAAGTAGAGCGGTACTCAGAAACGATTCTTGCGGTTAACTTTTACCCTGTTACCATCTCTGTGCCATTATAACGCACGTAGAGGAAAACCTGAGGAAACCTGAGGAAAACATGAGATAAGGATAGGGTTGGTTTGTGAATACGGGCCTAAGACATCTGTATCCTCCATCTATTCGAAGGAATCGTCGAAGGAGAACTCCGCGAGCAAACCCAAGCACCCAAACACCAATCGTGTTCCCGCTTCGCTGCTAAACGTCTCACTAATCACAGAACTAACGTCAAGCTTTTCAGCGCTGGTTGCCCGCAAACAGATGGACAGACCCCAAAGGCATTGCTTCATCGCCGAGAGCGGGGCTCGGGTTATTCTGCTTCCGAAAGGACCGTCTGTGACCCCTCGGGAGGACGCAATCAGCGCCGCGCGAATGGATTAGTGGGTGCTGAGCAGTTACCCCGTGGTCCCTGCGACGTGCGTATTACTTGATGCGCGTCTGTGTGTGTCCGTACCGTGTATTGCCGTCGTATATCCCACAGTTTTCGTTTGGCTTGTCCTTGAGGTTGGCTATTCTACATGCCAGAAAATCATTACTGAAAATTCTCGACAAATTTCCCTAACGTGATCTAAAGTACTGTGCGAAACATGTTAATATAGTGGTGCACACTCGCGGGCAACTTTTCTTGATAATGAAGCCAAGGCTACAGAGCCAAATTGCGCGACTGCTACAGCTAATGAGTGTAGTCCCACAGTTGTGTCCATGTTGTCTGGGGCAAAATTTTAAATAAAATTCGACCAGTTGCGCGTAGCGGTCAGTGATGAAACAGCTAAGCTATTGCCTTGCAAAGAAGCCTTCGCTTCGCGAATTATTTTAGCTGGTTGAATGAAGTGGGTGAGTGAAGTGGGAGGAGTGGCGGGAGTGGTAGTGGGTGTAGTGGTGAGTGGTGGGAGTAGTGTGTAGTGACACCTACCAATTCTCGATCTTCGAAGGGCCCCGGTCATGAAAGCCTCGACTAAGAACAGCTTCATTGTTAAAAAAATTGTTAAAAAAAAAGAAAAAAAAAGAACTCGTTCAGTTTCTTCGAGAACATCTCTGAGACAGGAAGGAGCACACACCAGCGAGATATTTATCATTTAAATTTATACGTAAGGGAATTCTAAGTTCTCGCCTTTTCTGTGTCAGACCCTATATTAATGAGAACTAACAGACAGTAATGCCAAGGAAAAGTACACGGGATGTTATTTGTGGTAATTATAATATAAGTGTGAAGAAAGTAAAGTGGACGAAAAGATAACTCGCCACCGGCAGGGTCCGAACCGACAACCTTCGAATTACGCGTTCGATGCTCTACCAATTAAGCTACAGCAGCAGCCATCCTCCCGTCCATTTCATCGGGTATATTTGCGCATTTGAATCATGGAGTGCTAGTCAGCGCCAATCGCAGCAGTGGCGGCGAGTGCGACACACTTTTTCTGACTGCCGGCGTCACGTAGCACGCGAAGCCATTGTCTGCTAGGTCTAATTAAATTTATACGTTGTCCATTTCACCTTCTTGCAGATGTGAGAAAGTCGCGCCTTTTGCGCGTACATCAAATGCTAAGTGGCGTCTGCGTCTTTAGATGAGCGTCCGTCTCATTCGGTCTCTTCCGTCTACTCGGCCTTCGAAGCTTGCGACGAACTTCCAGCCCCAAATCGTCGTAAGCAGAAAAATCTAATTCTACGCAACGCTTCTGCCGCGCAGTCATCAGTTTCAACAGTGGGGTACGAAACGCGCTCCAATCCGGACCACTTGGAATTTGAAGTACATGTGCAGAAGCTCCGCCCCCTTAGCGTTCCTTTCATTGGCAAGAAAAGTTGTCCGGGAGTATAGATTCATAGTAGCCGACGTATGTTATCTTGTAATATCGGTATTATCAGATCACGCGGGAAAGGGTGGTTTGAAAATCATTATGGAGAGGCCTTCGTCCTGTACGGCACTGCGTGCCGCAGATGTGGTGCCGAAGAAACGCTGGAGCACATCATCTGCTCCTGCCCTGTCCTGGCCGGTGAACGATGCGAGATGGTGCGCCGCTACCGCCTACTCGGTCTCCCTGCGACAACTGTGGAGGACTTCCTCTTTCCCGCACGGTCCAGGACAGCAGCCCTGCGCGCCTTTCTCCAGTTCGCGGTTCCTGCGGACCTCGACGCCCTATAGACGAACGCCTTGGCTTCGTCCTCCCTGCCTGGACTGACAAGACACTCTCTTGTCATCTAATCACCCCTTCTCGCTATCTTCTCTCTTTCTTTCTATCATCTTTACTTCCCCCTTCCCCATCCCTAAAGGCGCTGAGCCGTGCCCCCCATGACGGGAGAAAATAGCGTCCTTTTATTTTCTTCTTCTTTCCCGAATCTCTCTCTCTCTCTGTACGGCACATAAGATAGGCTTATGATGATGATGGTGAAGAGCCGATAGTCAACAGCAGCCAACATTAGCAAGTAATCATGCGAGTAAATGAGATTGATAAGATTGAGAGCTGGGCTAGTTGATGACTGATCATTATACCGCATGGTGAAGTAGCGCACTTTGGACGGGGACAAAGGGGACAAGAAGGACACGGCACTCGCTACACTCACAACTGAATTTATTTCAGAAAAATACTTCATATATATCGCCTCGCCGTCATATTATCGCGTCCCCGTCCAAAGTGCGCTACTTCACCAAACGGTATAATGAAATGAGATGGGCTTCACACAAACTGCACACTTTTTTTAAAACAGTAATTACTGTTACCAATCAGTTCTTCGAAATCTTGCAAGGTGGAGAAAGGGTTACGAAAGGGAAAAGCTGCCGCCATCCACTCGTTTGTAGCTCAAAGCCACAAAGAAATGCATGCGGTGCGCTTTTAATCACTTCAAAGCCGAGTTCGTAAACTACTATTAATTGGTCAACCCGAGATCGCCAATTACGCTCATTTCTTGCGTAGCAACGCAACGCCGAGCCGTTTCGGCGAAAACGGCATCTCCCATTCACGCAGAACTTTAACCAAGGGCACGACGCTTATCTCATTAATCAGTAATCGCTGCATTCTGCCCAGCGAGGCGAACCGGTAACGGCCTTATATTTGAATGCGCCAGTCGTTCCTCGCGCGAAGCCCTCTTTCGGGAACTATTGACGGATACATCTTGCGGGTCGGCATTTTTTTCCAGAATGCCGCGGGGCAAAAGGAACATTTTTTTTTTTTGGGGCGACAAACTTTGCAGGAGCCTGCGGGATAAGCGGTGACACGGGACCGTGTTCTGTTTGCACCGCGGCAGACAAGGCCCGAGTCGACGGCGGTGAATCGATGCAGCAGCACGTCGCTATGCGACGCAAAGCGAGGCGTCGCGCGTTCGCCCGTCGTGCTGCATTCACTTAAGGCAGCGCCTCGTTCCCGAGTATTCCTCGTTTGTTTGTCCTTTCATTGTTTTTTTTTTTCGCCAGGAGTCACGAATGCGGAATTCGAGAATGACAAGTAGGGCGAATCGAAGATAGAGAGAGAGAAAGAGAGTGAGAGAGAGTCACCACCAGGTGTTGGCACGCGATTACCACTGCGGAAGTGCGGGGCTGTAGATTGGTGGTATTAAGCAACCCACAAGGCGTTTTGTTTTTATCGCGTCTCAAAAATTGCGGTGAATATCTGGTGGCCTCAAAATTTGCGATATAATATCGCTGAGAGAGAGGCCATCATAGTTACGAATTAAAAAAAAAAGTTGAAGAAGCAACTCTTTAGTCGGAAAGTATGAGATAGAGGTGACACGGATAGGAGATAGATAATAAGATACTCAGATAGTAAAACTTCACGCAGTATTTAAAAAAAAAAGAAGCAAAAAGCAAAACAAAAACAGAAGTATTTGGCGTTGCTAACAATAGGAGCCTAACTACAACCGCCAATCTGCACGCTTTTTTATATGGAAAGCTTCAATTCCGAGGCCAGAACATTGGCCCTTGCTACGGCACAGCCCATTTGGAAGAGCGTGACAAGACGTGATGACCTCGGCTTTTTTTTTTTCTTCCAGCCAAATGCAGTTGGCATGCCTGGAAGTATTCTAGACCTTCATGCACGCACTATGCACGCATCATAGATACCAGAACATGACGACAGCGCCAACGAGCCATGATGGCCATGATCATTGCTACCTCAATAGAAGACATATGAACGATGTGGCCTCCAAGTGTGGTTGATTTCCTTGTCGGGATAGCGCTGTGGAAAACAAGGTATGTCCGGTGGTATCCAGCACGCGTTGCCTCTTTCAACAATTGACAAATTACGTCTCATGTAGGCCAGCGCATGATCGGCTGGATGAATGGACGGATGCTATGAGCGTCCTCTTTGTAACAAGGCGGTGACATGTGTGCCACCAGGCTTGATAAAAAAAAAAAAAAAGAACTTCTCCCCTGTTTCTTCTTATGTTGGCCTAATGCCTTGTCTACTTCGATTAAACCGATCTGTTCTGTTCTGTTATACCTGTCTTGCTGTGGAGAGGTTGAGGTTGATATTACCTCGGCTACTCCATATCTATGAGTTCTGCAGCAAAAAAAAAAAAATTCACAGCTCAGTTCTCTGGCCCTTTCCTAAGTGCCGGACGGCGCCGCCATCCTAGCGCATGCGCAGATATGTATTGTGTGAACCTTCCTTTCCGCAGCAGTGCGACCCGTCAGTTGACAGTCAATGCTTGTGTTGTCACTTTCGCTTCACTTCAAGCCATGGATTGCACGCTTTCTTTTACGATCACTTAGTAAATAGACTTCTAGAAACACAGACATTACTTGCATTTAGCATGACCAATGCTCAAAAGATGCAAGTTATCCGCAGTGCATGCGAGAGGGCACTAGGGAAAGAGAGAAAACCGGTAGAACACGAAGCTTCATTCTCACAGCGAGGTGAACGAAATCCCTATTTAATCACTAATAATTATTATTATTATTATTATTATTATTATTATTATTATTATTATTATTATTATTATTATTATTATTATTATTATTATTATTATTATTATTAGGCTTAGACACACGAAAATACAGGAATACACAGGGGGAAATATGGAGGGAACAAGCTGACAACTGCCGCCTAAAAGGGCACAGCGCCTGGCAGCTCCTTCGGGAAGGGGGGAAACATAGAGGAAAAGAAGATAGGAGGAAAGAAAAAACAAATAACACATACGTAAACACAAATAATCGTCACATGGAAAGAAGATAAACAAAATAATCAGGACGTCATGGTAACTAACAGATTTATGTGTCGCTTCTAGCGCTGACTTGAGCACGCGCACTCGAAAATAGACAAGCAAACAAACATATTTAATCATGGTTGAAAAGATCAGAGTTACACGAGGCCAGGCAAGGGCTGACTATGTTATGAAACGAATAATAAGCTAATGATTCCAGCGATACTAAACAGTACATTTTTTTTTCTAGAATGACCTTGTCAACACAACCTGTGAGAGGAAAATCGAATGCGACAGAAATATATTTTCCTTGTCGACGACAGATGCATTTCGAGCAAGCAAGAGTTCCTCGTACTTTTTTGCTGTACACAACACCTATCACATTCTTCCATCTAAACAACCAGGGATGAAGAAATAAAATTGAAGCAGCTTCTGCAATGTATTGCCGGGCATGTTGAAACTGGCTTGGACACTCATATCGATGAAAGAAAAAAAGGCAGCTCTGTATGGGGGGCGCGGCGTAGCGGATATCGGACGGTGGAGGAAGTTCCGACAAGGGAAACGTCCAAGCAAATATGGATCGCTCGAGATGCGAAACTTGTAGGCGGAAGTGAACAACGCATGTACGCAGAACTAGAGGGAGCATACGATAGATGGCTAATAAATAAAAAAAATATATAAAAGAAGCCGAACGGGACGGATGCACTATTTTAGAGGTCTACAAGAAATAGGAAAGGAAAAAAAAAGAAAAAAAAGAACGCTGTAAGCGAAGCGTGTTCCAAGGCCAAGTGAGTTCAAAATAGGATAGCCCGTGCTTTTCTGCAGGAGCAGGTGTCCATCAGAACGTCAATAACGTTTTCTGCCGGGCTAGCTGGTGATGCATTGTTCACGCTGTTGCAGCATGTACGCGCACAACAAGAAAAAAAATGAAGAAAGGGGAGACTAGAGACAAAAACGTGAAATCGCTTCCCATGTGTGCATGTTCTGCAACAGTTGAAGCAGTCTTTGTTGTAAGCCTGAAGTGAATTTAAGTCAAAAGTAAAAGCTTTTGACATTGAAAATTTAAGTAAAACTCTGACTTGTTTCTAGGGCTTAACTACTTCGAAGTTGCGGTTTAGATTAACAAGTTGACAATCAGCCGAACCGAAGGCGCAGTAACCACAGAAGGCCTACGTCGAGCGTCTATCTGAAAACGATTGCTTGAACAGCAGCTTTTAGTTAGCTCCGGCAAAACACTTCGCCGCACAACACGATGTATTCGTTCCTGCTTTAACTGCATGGCTCTGAACTTTTTCTCCGAGAAACTTTTAATGACTGGTGCGATTAAACTGGCTCGTATTCTTCGCGAATATTGCCTGGTACAGCGTGTTACCAGACTGTTTGCGTTCGATAGCTTGTTACCCGTCTTTCTCGACCAGTTTTTGTTTTCTTTCCAACGAGAGCCGCAAGTGTAAATGCCTCGGAGTGATTTTATGCGCCTGAGCAAAGTTCGTACTCCAATTCGAGGGGCGGCGAATTTCACCCGAGATGCACGGAAAAATATCCTGTTCCGAGAAGCGTTTCTCCAGTTCCTCAGAGTCCAATACAAGCGCTTCCGGTGAAGAATGCCGGAAGTACCGCAGGAGCAACTCGATATTCAGATGCGATCCTCGAAGGGCGTGCATTTCTGGCGCCGCTTCCGCCATCACCCGGGAAGTTGAAGGTTAAGACAATATGGTTGTGTGTACCTATACGACGATCGTCTCTCTAACTTCTTTATTATGCGATTCGGTTGCTGCTGTTACAGCGAACGTTTATTTTGTTTTCATTAGTCTGTACGTATCTTGAATGTAAGTGGAAGTTTATGGGGCTTCGCCTCTTGACAGTGTCTTTCTTTCTTTCTTTCTTTCTTTCTTTCTTTCTTTCTTTCTTTCTTTCTTTCTTTCTTTCTTTCTTTCTTTCTTTCTTTCTTTCTTTCTTTCTTTCTTTCTTTCTTTCTTTCTTTCTTTCTTTCTTTCTTTCTTTCTTTCTTTCTTTCTTTCTTTCTTTCTTTCTTTCTTTCTTTCTTTCTTTCTTTCTTTCTTTCTTTCTTTCTTTCTTTCTTTCTTTCTTTGATAACAAAGTGAATTGGCAAGAAAATGGTAACAAAGTGGATTTTTAAATTACTACAGCCTAAATCACACTAAAGAACATGTTATGAATGGTCGCACATCTTAAAGAAAAACTAATGAGTCTGTTGCCAGCAGATTTCCAAGAAAAACTAAAAGCGCCATCGATGTGCGCATTACACCACCAGCAATGTTCCAGGACAGCACAAAACGGCTTTAACGACAGCCGCAAATATAAATAAATAAATAAATAAATAAATAAATAAATAAATAAATAAATAAATAAATAAATAAATAAATAAATATATGGTGTAAGCAATTACCCGTGTTTTAAATCGCGTTTCAGTTCCCAAAACAACCGGAACGTTCCCTATTCGAGTCAAAACAAAGAAACACGTCATATACATGCGCGCTTAAATGCCCATTCAGCATCGTTGGACGCTTTTCCAGACGCGCGCGTAACCAGAATGTTCGATGCAAGAGAAACACAGTTTTCCCGGCTGCTATTCGCGAAAGTCTGAATAGTCAATGACTTGCGTTTGCCTGGATTCCGCTTGGTATCCAAACTAACAATATATCAACAACAGTAAAATCATGACATGACAATAAACATGCGAGAGCACACATATGGGGGGCGGGGGGGGGGGGGGGTGCGCAAGAATTGTGTTTCCTCTTAGCATGCAAGAGAAGCGTGTCGAAGCACTTCTATTCCTCCTCAATTCGTATCCCATTCGAATACACAGGGATGACCTCCTCTGGAGCAGAACAGTCCGAAGGCCCACACGCAACTCGCCCATGCTTTATCTTCCCGTGACAGCTTCCTCTTTCTTCCTTTTCACTTTGCTTCTCTGTTGGCATGACGGCGCACCTCGTCCCGAAGTAGTTTCTCTGTATCCGATATCGATGGATGCGAAAAGGACCTCGGCACTGGGCTTGTGTGCAAGTGCGCGTGCAGCATCCGCGCGTTGGGCCTCCACAACTCACGCTACGGAGCCGTAGAGCTAGCGAGCCAGTAGACCCGCCTACAGGGCACTCCCTCGCCTTCTTCGCTTCCCTTCTCCTCGTCATATATCTGCACGACGCGCGTTCTCGGAAGGAGAGGCACGGTTTGCGCTGCATCAGCACCGCGCCCTTTCCGAGTGAGTAGAGAAGGCCCCGAGCGCCTGCCTGGCCCGCAGCGTTTCTGCACAGGCGAGCACGTGTGTGAGATCGCGCGAGCGATAGCACACATACGATCCACCTTGGAGCCCGCGAAGAAGCGCATGCCAAAAGATATAAAGAAAGAAAAGGCGAGAACGGTCATATCTGCGGAGAAGCCCGCCCATGCGGAGAGCTCGCCGAGCGAGGGAGAGAGAGAAGGCGGCAACCTGACATTTGAATTCGAGAGGTCAGCACCATAGTTGCTTGCGCGAAGAGTATACGGGAAATTGAGGGGGAAACAGGGTTGAGTTGAAGGGAAAGTCAGACGGTTGAGGATCAGTGTGCTTAGGTAGGGAGTGCCCATAGAAAGGTGGCAAGTAATAATAATAATAATAATAATAATAATAATAATAATAATAATAATAATAATAATAATAATAATAATAATAATAATAATAATAATAATAATAATAATAATAATAATAATAATAATAATAATAATAATAATAATAATAATATCTGGGGTTTTACGTCCCAAAACCAAGATATGATTATGAGAGGCGCCGTAGTGGAGGGCTCCGGAAATTTTCACCATCTGGTGTTCTTTAATGTGCACTGACATCGCACAGTAAGGTGGCAAGTCTGACACAGTTTTTTGATCAATGGTGACATCATCAAGATCATTTTTGGTTAATAGTGACATCATCATCATCATCATCATTTTGATCAATCGGTGACATCATATCCGGCCGATTCTTCTATTTTTCTTTCATATTGAGTTTTGAGCAGACTCCAGGAGCTTTTAAGAGTATCTGACAAAGGTCGCATCGTCATGTTTGCACTCATCGTATTTCCTGTGCTGGAGGAGAATTAAGCTGTGAGGTGTCTACGGTTGCCTGGAATAATGATTCAACACTATAGCTATCAGCGAAGTCGCCCGAACAGAGGTGTCTACATCAGAGCTATCAATATTGCAATGTTGAGGTGCTAGCGTCGTTGTCGTCCTGTTCTCGGCGTGCTAAGTAATCATGTCCTTGTTTTTTTTTTTTGCGTCACAGCCGCGAGCCTTGTCCTTGCTGTCGCCCTCAGGGCAGCTATCACTGTGATAGGCTTCATCTATGTCTTTCCTTTTTATTTTTCTAGCAAGGACACTACGCCATTGCTTAATATTTAGCCTGCCGCATTGTTCACGATATTGTGACACGGACAATTGTAGACAAACATATGTCGCCCCAACATTTCCCACGTAGAAATAAAAAAAAAATTCGTGTAAAAGATACAAGGCGAATTACGGTGTCAATGGTGCATGTTCAGCCCAAAGTGATGTTATAGAGTAGTTTGTGCGAGTTCCACCGGAAGCGACGGTGATACAGGGTATCAGTTGCCAATAACAGGAAGAGACAGTGACTTCGTCACTTGACTCGTGAGCGCCACCTATTTATACAACTGCATAGTCATACAGTCACCTAAAGCACTCGGAGACCCTCGATTCGGCGTTGTAATTGACCTCGGCGATGCAGCGGACATGTGGGCTTCATTTGTAAACGGGCACCGGGGCCTGGCCTTCTAAAGTAGGTTCCCCGTGTATTCGAGCCGCAGCCTCAAACGTGTGCCCCCCCCCCCCCCCCCTCAATCTGTCCTCGGGATAGCTCCTCGCCCTTCTTTCTATCGGAGGCCCGTCAAGCACATCCCTCGCGATCGATCCGCGAAGAGCGCGGGACACGCTTACCTGGACGCTATTTTTAGGGCTGCGCCCCTCAGCGCACCGGGGACGGTCGGAGAGACACCAGTTTCGGCGCAACCTCCCCCCCCCCCCCCCTCCCCCCCCCCCCCCCACCTCCCGTCGTCGTTCGGCTCTATTCAAAACCCCTTCGCTTCCAAACCTCTTCTTTCTGCTCGGCACATTCAAATTCGAAAACGAGCCCGTTAACGCAGAGATTCGGCCAAGTCCATGATGGAAGGATTCAGAAGGCATCATGGTTAGGGCCTGCGTACGTTCAAGCCGCACGGCCGCACCGCACAGAGAGGATGGCATTCCGCCCCTCTCTCACTGGCTCTTAGCTTTGAGAGAGATAGCGAGAGCGAAACGAAGGGGAAAGGCAGAGAGGTTAACCAAGCTTTCGCTCGGTTGACTACCCTGCCACTTGGGGTGGGGTAAACGGGGAACAACAGATATGATAGAGAACAAACAAGAGTAAGGAAAAAGAAAGAACAGTCAGTGATAACATACACAATAAAAAAATCCCGCTCGTAGTTCCCAAACGCTGCTGAAGTCCGGTCTTCTTCAAGTCAGGCAATATGGCTTTCGTGGCCTTGCGCATGCACGAAACCGTGGGGCCAAGGTCTCAGGAATTAACAGGCAATGAGAGACAGGCGGAAAGCCATCCGCCCTATGCGGGGCAGCTGAGTGACTTGAGCGTAATGTGGTCCTTACAGAACCGACAGCACATTGACGCAAACTCACGAAGGAAGGAACTTGACAGGGAGGAGGAAAATGTGGGGATGTTAACCACATTAGAATGACCAGTATGCTACTCTTGACAGGAGAAAGGGATGAGGGAGCTTGAAAGTTCGACGCGTACACACCCGAAGACGCGGAAAAGAGTCGACGTCAAGTGAAAGCTATAGTAGCAATAAAGGTTCTGTTGGGCTTAAGTTGGTACATATCGTTTAAGGTGAAAACTTCAACGCAAACCAGGACGGACCACTGATATAGAACAGAGAAGCACTGGCGCTAACAACTGCGCTTGTATTCTTTTCGTCGTCTCTTCTGCTCTCAGCTTCTCGTCTCTTCTGCTCTTTGTGGTCCGTCCTGGCTTGCGCTGAAGTTTTCACCTTAAATGCTATCGTAGCAATTCGCTATTCCGTCGCACGTGCACAAAACAACTACGGCTAAACCCACGGAAAAAACAAACAAACTATGACTTCAGGCAGCTATAAAGCAGCATAAGTTATAATCAAAATAAAGGACTCCATTAAATTAAGTGCGGGTCGCATCATCTTTGGTCAGGAGTTTACACACTTTTCTAGCTTTAGGAATAAAAGAAAAAGACTGGCATATTACAAGTACATTACATTACATTACACATTAAAGCACATTATATTACATTACAGACTGGCACATTACATTACAAGTCCGACAGCGATGGCTATACATATCCCGTCGACCACAGGCGGAAACTCCGCGCTATCCTCGCGTAAACAGAGCGTCACGCCTTCGCGAAAACTAACACGAAAACAAACAGCAACCATAACAACATCATCCCAAACAACCGTTTATCAGCGAGCGGAAAAGAACAAAACTGAATAAGGAATAAAGATGCAGGAAACCGATATAAGCCAGTGGGAACGTGCGGGGACAA
Organism: Rhipicephalus appendiculatus; assembly: GCA_030522465.1. Lineage (NCBI taxonomy): Eukaryota > Metazoa > Arthropoda > Arachnida > Ixodida > Ixodidae > Rhipicephalus > Rhipicephalus appendiculatus. The sequence continues at coordinate 204,864 of JALIZH010030370.1, read as the reverse complement.
ACACTCTGCGGAGATGGTGCAGACTCATAAAATGTCCCCGGGAAATAGGAAAAGAGAAAGCAGGGAAAAAAAAGAAAATCAATAAGGAAAGAGAAGAGGGTGGTGGTGCACCTATTCAGCGCGGGCTCCGCTAAAGCGTGGGTTGCCCCCAACGCGCCGCTAAATTGTCAGCTGGGCCAACGAGTGGTGCGGAGGGTTTATCGGCGGACGTGTCCGGCGCGCCGAAAGACTAACTCGGCCGCAGCGGACGCTGAGCCGTCGCGTTTCGAGAGGGCCTCCGCCCGACGGTCGTGGCACGGCATCCGCGCCACGGCCCGGGCCTCTAATTGGACGAGCGCCGCCCGCCAAGCGATAACAACGTCGCGTCTATACAGAGAGAGAGGAGGTGTGAGAGAGGAGGCGAATGACGACGACCACCGCCGGAGACCTCGCTTCTTTTCCTGGCCTCAAATTCGGAACGGCGTGCTTGACTCGATGAGACAAACTCCCCGGCCTTCACCTATCGACGACCCGAGGCCGCAGGAATGCTGTAGCCAAAGGGTTGAGAAATACAGCTTAGCGAAATTCGTTGCTGGACTAGTTGGTTCTTGCGTCCCGTATCGGCGCTATACAGTATTTGAGGTTGGGAAATAGGATGCCTGGAACGTGTTCTTCGCTGGAGTTGCGAGAACGACTTGCTTTAGGGTTCTTTCTTCAATTATAATGGTTGGTCTGTTTAAGAAACGTTGGGCTTGTGGTGAAGCCATACTGAGACACGCCAAGCACTATTGACAGCGAGGCTGTCTTAGTCTACCCTGTGCCGCCGTCTTCACCGTTGTAGTAGTAGTAGTAGTAGTAGTAGTAGTAGTAGTAGTAGTAGTAGTAGTAGTAGTAGTAGTAGTAGTAGTAGTAGTAGTAGTAGTAGTAGTACTGCTAGTAAGTAGTAGTAGCAGTACTAAGTAGTAGTAGTAGTAGTAGTAGTAGTAGTAGTACATAGTAGTAGTAGTAGTAGTAGTAGTAGTAGTAACAGCAGTATAGTAAGTAGTAATAGTAGTAGTAGTTGTAGTAGTAGCAATGGATGGCCAAATTTCCATCACTGCCCCTTTCCCGAGTGTGGGTGCAAACCATTGTATGAGCAGTGCACTACTGTTTTCTATGACGCGGATTAACGCACGCGTGAGATTGTGGAGGCAGCCCAAATGCAATGTGAGGGCAGCAGTTGCGTGAGCATGACCTCAGTTTCGTTGACAGAGAAGGAAATGGACTTCTTGGAAGGGTCACTACATCTGAGGAAGTGATTAGTTGATGTGCGCTGGCACACTGCGCATCTGTGCCATTTGTATTTTAGTTCTGTCACACACATATATACATGTCGTACCTTGATAATAAATTCAGTTGGAAGTTTGCGCACGTCCGTGTCTGTTTTGTCCTTCGTCCAAGAAATTTCCGCAAGAAGTAGTTGATCATGGAGTACCAAGTAGCTTGAACCCACACCTTGCTTAGATTTAGGTGCACGTTAAAGAACACCAGGTGGTCAAAATTTATGGAGCCCTCCCCAACGGCGTCTCTCATAATCATATCGTGGTTTTGTGACCTTAAAAACCACTCATTAAATTCAAATGAATTTGCTTTTTTGGATGTAACACGACTCAGGGCTTTTCATGTTATTCACTGGTTTAAAGCGAGCTTGCCTGCTGTGTGCAATCATTTATCACTGCGGTTTTTCGTTGATTCGCACTGTTTTTGGTAATAATGATGATTTGTTGTGACATGCATTCGTGTGATGCATGCATAAGAACGTTCTTTCAGAAAAATATCAGTCGCTAGTAAACACTCCGTCCTGTGTTATTTCTAGCTTTTCGTGCATATTGCACTTGCTTCATCATCAACCTTTACCAACATGCCCAACTGGCAGTTATCCTTACCAATAGTGCTCATACATGACGAAAGTATGTCGAGTCTACAAATGCGGACGACTTGCCGCAAAAGGTTATAACACGTGCTTTTTTTTTTTTTTTTTACTATACGGCAATATTTATATACAAATCAGATGCTTCAACGACGAAAGGCTCGAACCTCTCGGACTGCGAATACTCTCTGAAGCAGGACGGAGAACCAATAAGTTCGCTTTTTTTTTATTTGCTTTCCACACGGTCAGCTCCGATGGGATTAGCTTCGAAAATGCCGCAGTCACGTCGAAGCAAATTCACTTTGCGGGCGGGCACGGTCAAGCCCCCGGGATATACGGCGTCGAGGTGCCTCGAGTCCTTGTCCACTGCCGTGTCAACAATTCAGCAGTTTCCCGCCCTATTCTCCCTTAAAAAAACAACGACAACAATCTAGCAAGTATGTATTAATGGAAAACACAACTGCCATCAGAACGGTTGGCGCGTGGTAGGAGCGGTATTCGAGGGCGCGCACGACGCGCCTTCTTGGGGATGATGGGCAAGCGAATAGGATTCGACAGCAGCTGTCATGGTTTTGAGCGGGGTTTGAATTGTGAAGTAAGTGAGAAAAAACACCTAGGAAGAACCATTGCCCCTATTTTGAAAACGGAATCTCATCTGTTGTTTTATTTCTCTTTTTTCTTTTTAACAGCCTCGGATTGCCTAAAGGGCACTGAAGTGATAAGTAAACCGAGGCATGTGTGTGATCCAGAGGTCAGTGGAATATGTATTACGCCAGTATTCGAAGGCAAGATTGCAGAAGACGGTAAGGGACCACAAGAAAGAGGATGTGTTATGTACGTTTCGTGTCTCGTTGGTATATAACGCATGCTTTTTATGCCCCAAAGAGGGTTACAGCGAGCGCAAGAGGACGAGGTACGGTCGAGCGCGATTTGAAGGTTATCGCGCGAGCTTCGACGGGCCTAGGTGTTCCAGGGGGCCTAGCGGCACGTTTCGGAACAGAAAATCATGATTGCGCAATCTTCTCTCCCTCGTTGGCTGTTCCATGCTACAACAATCGCCCCTACGACGAACTCTGCACCCTTACTCTCTATTTTAAGGTTTCCGTTCGTTGCGATCAAGCACACACTTCGTTGACTCTTATCGCCTCAGACGATAACGAAATTGATAAGAAAGTTACGGTAAAGCTTGTGCTTGGCACTGCTTCATTTGAACGACTTGCTCAGTTGCACAAAATATATCGCATTGTCATAACAAAAAAAAAAAAAAAGAAATGAAAATGAGTCTTCCTCAGACGGGGGGTGATAGCAGTTTAATGAACAGCAAAAAGGGTGAGTGAAGCTTGCCTGATACCTCCCTCTCCTCGAAAAAAACGATTCTGGGCCGTGGCGCTGTTGTAGTTCTTGGTCGATGCTCCCGATAACTTTCCAATCGCGCTCGACCGTACGCGCGCATTTCGATCATAATTGCCATAATAATCAAGTTTTATGGCCATCGCAGGGTGAATTTTTCTCTCAACCATCTCCAATTCGTCTCTGCTAGCACAGAATTAACTAACGTGCTGGAATTAGAATGAAACAGAACAGCCGAGGTGAACGTTTCTACGAAGTTCTCCACGGCGGATTGTCTAAAACAGAGCCGATTGTCTAAAACAACCCAAGACTGGAATGACTTGCCCACCCGAAGTCGCCACCATCATCGACACCCAAGCATTCAAGCGGCTCATCGAAACCATCCCATCATAACTACCATTATATTGTTAGCTTTTCTATCACCCACGCCTTATGTAATATCTCAACCGGGACCTTTGAGGAAATAAAATGAATGAAATGAATGAATGAATGGAACAGTCGAAGCATTTTGAACGGTGGACCCAGGTCGACGAGGCGTGAGCGTGAGACATGACTGTGTGAGGAACAAAACTGTTAGCATATACAGAGAAAAATGAACGACTCCTGGAATCTGATCTCATGGAAGGACGAAGGAGAGGAGAAGATGGAGGAGAGCAACTGTACTCCGTGTCGCGAATCCAAGAACTCTGGAAAGCCCTTCGCGATTGTAGGCGCAACCACCAGTGCTGTGTGGGGCATGAGAACGATGGCAAAAAAAAAAAGAATAGAAGACCGACAGGAAAGTAATAAACGTGACAAAAGGACAAGGCGTGCGGAAGCAACGAGATGAGTACTGGCCACGCTTGGCGCTAAGACAAACACACGGCGGTGATGTGCGCCTCTCAGAAGGTCTCGCGTTGCTACGTATGCTTGGACCCCGGAAAGCAGTCATGATTTCTTATCTTTACTTCGATTTATTTCTTTATCAGCCGAGGAATAATCCTGCGCCTTCTTCCACCGGGTCTTCCAGAAATAGGATCTCAGGAGCCCGTGGGACCACGTTATTCCCTTCAGTCTCACCCTTTCTCTCTTTCATTCCTATATTTCTACAAACTTCTTTCTATTGGTCCTATCCTCCTCCTGCACTTTCTTTCACTCGTGTGGTTTTCTAAAACAATGTACACGCAACAGCAAAAGTTTGCGGGATGTGAACTTTCAGAAAAACGTATATTGCCGCTTTGCCCGGGAACATAACCTCCAATCAAACGTTCCAGCCTTGCCACCTATACAGATGCCCGCTAGAGTAGACGCGTCATTCAATAAGACGGCAGAAATTTCCGTTTGCAGTGAAACCCACGTCCCATAAACTTTTGCTGTCGGGTGTACGCTAGTTCTACTGACAGACTATTCTTTCTTTTTTTCCTTTCGCTCTGTTCCGTTATTGTTGTCTGCCCACTGTACACTATCGTCGCGCTTGCCCTTGTTTGCGAACGAGCGCGCGAGCGAAGGGTGAGGTGCAAATAAAGTAAAAGTGACGAAGCCTGTTTAGGGCCGTTGTCGCGCGCGGTGCTTGAAACCCGAGAACCCCCGCAGCCCAAACCTCGGTTCGTTCGTCTCGGTCGTTCCCGTTCTCACGCGCGCATGCGCAGCGCAGCCACAACGTTTCCGGAAGCGGTGACGGCGTCGAGAAAGGCCCCGGGAGCGTCTCCTCTTTCAACCCGCAAGGGTTATCATTTGCTCTATCCCTGTACTTTTGTATTTTACCCTGAACATCATTATTTTTTTCGTACACTGCTCCTCTTTCCCGTGCGTTCCCAACTTGCCTGCACCAGAGACGTCGTTTACTGTGCTGCATAGCGGCTGCATATGCGACGCTTCCTGAGACGGGAACTCGACGGGCGTGTATGACGTCATTCGTACGGCGACGCGAAGAGAGAAAATGTGTTTCGGCTATGTCGCCCGATGCGACGGCGCACCAATAGCGAAATGTTCCTGTAGCATCGATGTTTCATTATTTTTTTTTCGTTCATTGCGGTATAGACTTCCCCTTAAATGGGTGGTGCCACCAAATTTGTGGCTTGCGCGTTCTTCGCTGCAAGCGTTTCTTATAGCTCTAAGAAGCATGAGACACGTACCAAGGTTCACGTATTCTGTCTAAATAATTTAATAACGCCTTATTTATGTGGATAACTTTCGGTTTCGGTTTCTGGGCGCCAAGTTGGGCAGTGACGTAGCAGTGTAGGAGGCTTGGTCACCTGACCACACAAGGCTCGCGCGAAGATGCGCAGCACTTAGCCAGGAAGCGATCGAAGCTCGGCGAATGATGTAGCAAACGATGCGTTGCCGGAACGTACGTTTCGGAGGTGGCGAAAGTTCGGAGGTCATCGACGTCACTACAGATTTGGTGTGACGTCCCTACAACTTTCGTTGCCCTTCCTATAGAGCTACGTCAGCTTTGATGCTCTAGCGATGGGTCTCGATCGGGAGAAGGAGCATTTAGGTACTCTTTAGAAGAGAATTAAAATATATTCTAAACGTTTGCTCTGTCCGACCCTTCGTGTGGAGTGTCTCCTTGCATAGAGAGGAAACCCACAACAGGCTTGCTATAGCCTCGAAATTTGATGACACCACCCCTTTAAGGCAGTGGTTCTCAGCCATGGATGTTTCGGGGACCTCTTGTGGATTCGTTGCAGGAAGAGAAAGAAAAAAAAAGGGGGGGGGGGGGGGAGGGATTCATAAATTAACACAACATGCACAACATGCAATTAACACAACATGCATATTCCACGGCATGCAGAGTGGAATAGGTGCCGTTTGTTTCTCCTCAGTAAAGAATGATCAAAGTAAATGGTAACGCCAATTCGATCTCAGGAGCTTGTCAATTAGATTGTGCGGTCTGCAGCCGCATTCAACCTGTTTTTCTAGCCTTATTTGCTCTGCAAATATGATAGAAAAAGCATGCTCGCGTGCATGTATCGTGGACAACTGCAACAAAAGTTGTACAGCCATCTCACGGAGAAGGGGGAAACATAGGTGAGCTCCGCCGCAGTGCCAATGTGTTATGCGGTGAAGCCTACAAAAAAAAAAATCAGACGGGGTCGCTGTCACCAGACATAGTGTGCCTCCATAAATGCGTTTTTTTTGTTTTGTATTTTTTCTTTTTTGTTCGAGGGTGGGTATCGTGGACCCTCAAGCATGGTTTCGCGGGGTACCCCCAAGTATGGCTTCGCGGGAACCCCTATTTGAGAACCACTGCCTTAAGGCATAATGCTTTGTTTGCATACGTGTATTGGATATGTACCGTAAGACCGGTGTTGTGTTTTAAGGGATGCACTGTCTTGTGGAATATGTTATGTATCCAGCGGTCATTGCTGGTCGTGTCACTGCAGCGAAGGCTGGATTGCATTAGTATACGGGAGCCTTATCCGATTGTAACCCAGACGGCTAAAATGAAATTCAGAAACGTGCTGTGGTGTTTCCCCCATCATCTACAATACGTCACACCGCAATCGGGTCCCGCGCAGTCAAGCCTTGAAGTTAAAGTAGAGTGTACCAGTCTAGAGGAGGATGACGAGGAGGCGCAGCAGCAGAAAAATTCTGTGGGCCAAACCAACACATGAATGAGAACGAAGAAACGCATTAACACGAGAACCTCTTGAAGTAATGAACCTTATAGAAATGTAGTAGCCGAGGTGACGTAAACATCAACCTCTTCACAGCAAGCCCGTGAGAACATAACAGAACAAAACAGATTAACTGTATCTCAAAACCCACACTTGTGCTCGAATGACTGTATTAGTATGCATGACCGGGATTGGTTGGTGCATTACGAAAGGAAACAATGCAGCGCTTCGGACAGCACAAAGTGAAAGGACGAAGCACCATGTGTGTCGTCTTCACTTGGTCCTGTCCATAGCGCTGTTTTGTTCCCTTTCAGAATGTCCGTATGCTGTGGCAGCGACAGATGGGTCGTCTGTGCATCTACCAGCGTGCACAGCTTGCACAGCCAACGAGAGAGAGAGAAGAAACGAGGGAAGAGAAATGACACTGGCTGTGCGCGCAAACGGAGTTGTCCGCGAAATGCTTTTGCATTTGCCCCTCTGTGACTCTCTTCTCCAAACGTTACTTGCACTGCGAGTCAAGACAGGTTAAAGATATACCGCGCGCGTAACCGTAGACTCATTACTTGCTTCATGGTGTAACAGCGCAAAAGAACGGACGGGAACACGAAAGAAGAGAAAAAGCACAAACAGGCGACTTGCTTATTGCTTCCCCGCGTTCTCTCTTATTTGCCTGTCACAGACGTGACACCAAGGTCCCTTCATGGTTTGGAGGATGTGCAGTTAAGAGCTCAAAGGGAAGACAGGACCAGAACGCACGGCCATCCCATTGTTTTGCAACCGCGCCAGTCTCCCAAGTGTCCCCCTATACGCTTCCGCTTTCTTCTCGAGACTGTACGCAACGCATTGTTATTAAGGATCCGCCACTCACACCGCACCCCGGCGCCCTCCTTTGCCTCCCTAGTTGGCTCGGTTCCAAAGTGTTTTCGCATGACCCTTCATTCTACGCGATGCATTGCACTACCATACAACAATGCAGCGCTGTATGGGCTACGGCTTGCATAAGCTAATCTGGCAGCTGGAACGCCGAAATGGCTTTTCCTGTAAAGAAAAAGGCGCCGCTCAGTCGCTGTCACTTTCTGTCCGGTATATAGAGAGAACGAATGCAAGCTTCACGTTGGCTTTATTGCTAATTTTGAAGTGAAGGTAGCTTAGCTTACCAACGTGGGATTTTGTAGTCGAGAGTTTGGCGGAATCCCGCCTGGCTGGGGAATGACATGGACAGCGCCGACCGAAGTAAAAAATATGCTCTAAAAAAAGACGTTTCGGCTCAAACACGGGAGCCTTGGATTTTGTGTTAGCAAGAACACATGCAACGTTTCTAGTTCAATAGACCACTTCTATGTTCCAGGAAGCTCACTGAATTCCGTGCCCTTAAGTTTACATATGTTCTGTGTAATCAAAGAACACGTGACGACGTAACTTACACATATTATTGGCTTATAAGTACACCTTATGAACACATACCTTTACTAGAACCGCGCATGGCATTCGACTTGATTTTTTACTCTTCTTTATATATTACTTTCATTCCTTATATTATTATATTCCTTATATTATATACTCCTAATATATTGCTTATATTACCATATTCCTTATATTTGGACCACACAATTCTTGGGCCACCTCCTGTGCGCTGCTAAGCGTTATCTAATTTTTAGGCAATGCCCCGGAATGGGTATGCATAATTTGCTCACACGGCACGAGAAAGCCTTACATGTAGTCAAATATGTGCCCAACTTCTCTGCGCATCTACCTCTCGTGAACTTTCTTTGACTGATACGCATAACACAAAACTTTTCTTTCTCGTGCCGCTGAGAGCTAACAAAAGGCGACAAGACTATGACAGTGTCAACTACTACCGCTTCCGTACCCCACTAACTAAAAGACCTTCGTAACACTTAAACTATAACCGTGCGCGAGATCTGAGTAGTCGTTTACTCAGCTTTAATGATGAGAAAACAGCAACAAATGGATGCATTTCCCTTACTTGTAGTAATCTACGAGCACAGATGTATCTGACGTGTATGGACAATCCCTCCCGCGACAAGATCACTGACCGAGGAGTGATCAACAGAATTTATTCATTAAATAACAATTGATGAATGGGGGGCGTACAGTACTTTAGTGTCCGGTTATTCAAAGAAATAATTAGGAAGTTGGGACAGGAAGGCAGGCTGCAGCGTATCGCGGCACACGTAGCGAACCAGCATTATGTACGATTGCAGACTTCTAGTTGAAGTTGAGAAAAATTGCAGTACGATTATAAGCTAAACAACAAAATCCGCTCGCTTCCGATATATGCTGTACTGGACAACGTTCGCCGTTTCTAAAGCTTCCTGTGTAACTTCGCGAACGGTTATTTTAACTGCAACCGATAGCGCCAGCAATAGTTATGCGTGCACAGAGCGTCGTCACAGAGCGTTGCCACTGCCAGCCGGATTCGCGTCAGTTGCCGCTGAAACAATGCTGCACGGAAATTAGAAGTGAAGATCTGCCGCGACTCCGCTACTGCGCATGCGCAGAGAACCCCAGGACGCTTGAGGAGAGAAGGAGGAGGACGCGTTGCCGGTAGAGAGCTATTTCACACACTGTTGGCTTGTTTTCTCAAACTCGATGTTTTTGTGCCATTCTGTCTTTTTCGTTTCACCAACGAGTCATCGCGGGAGAGCCCTTATTCTCTGGCCATCGGCTGTGTCACTGACGCGGCCGCAAAATTCGTGGCGAAAAAAGAGCAAGACCATCGTTTCAAGTTTGAAAGCTTGCGAATTTTGGGGTCAGAAAGCTGAATGAAAAAAAAAAAAAAAAAAGGAAATGAAGTAATAGATGACGCGTCTTCGAGTTCAGCGCGGGGAAAACAAACAACAACTTGGAGAGTAACAACGGTCCGAATGAGACTAAGAGAGAGGCAGCGAATAGAGCACTGCAACAAAGCTGAGAACAAGCATATCGAAACATAGAAGAGAAAGCACAGAACGTAATTACCGACTAAGACGCCTTTGGCTTACGAGGTAACTTTCGGTTTCCTCACGTACGCGACTAGTTTTACTCGCAGAAAATTGTCTTCATCGAAGGAGAGAGAAAGAGAGGGTGAGTGAGTGAGGGAGTAAGGCCACTCGTCTCAAGAGCAGCCTGTACGTTGAGCGCACCCTACTAACTTCCTATGGAGCTAAAAAGGCCAGTGGACCATCATCACTCATCCGAGCCGAAGCATGTGATACAGCTTTTATGAGATGATTAATTCTGCCTACGGGTCTGACAGGCTAGATGAGGCAATGGGCTGGTCGCGGGCGTTCCGCAGTATACAGCGAGCTTTAAACGACGAAAATAAAAGAAAGATGAAGATTACGCGTTTAGAAAAGGCCTGTTTGTCGGGCAGCCTGCGTGAAACACGAAAATTAAACAAAAAAAGGCATTGTGAAACAGGCAAATCTGAGGCGCAGCGACGGTTTTAAGCACCGATTTTGAGCGTGTGCGATGAAAGAGGCGATAAGAGCAGGCGTTAAAGAGAAAGCCTCCCGCGGCGTCGAACTTCTACAATTTTGGTATAAGCGCAAGTGGTGCGAGAAGTGAGGAAGGAAAGTAATAGAGGTTCGGCGCTGCTGCAGCGAAGTTAGGAGAGAGAGTGAGATAAACATCTAAGCAAGGACACGATCTTAAGGCTGTCGATGACGTAATGCAAGTAAAATGTTACGTGCAGCGGATAATGATGCCGGTAATTTAGTGGGGCAGTGGTGTAAGGTGGCGGAAGCGTTCGTTTTTCCATAGCATCGTGAGCCCACAGGTCAGACAGAAAAATAGACTGAACGATTAAAAAGCGTGACGCCGCAGCATTTCGAGACGCGCTATGCAAATTAAGATTCGCGGAGTTTCGCGCTATATTAACTGGCGAAGCGTTCATATTGTCGCGCTATCCAACGACAAGCCGACGCGCGTCCGAAGTCGAGCTTTGTAGTGCCGCCGTAAGTAAGCTCAAATTTCACTTTCTGCTACCTGAAGCAGTGTTCTTGTGATATCAAGTACTTGCCCCGTGACCCGCATCGTCGTGCTTCAGCGCACGGGTATTGGTGAGTGAGCATGAATCACAGTCACTGATCACACAATCCAAGTTTCCCATCACACCAGCCTATGGAGATACCGAACCTTTGCATCACCGCTTTTCATTTCATTAGTGGTGCTTCATTTTTAGTCTTCATAAGTTTTATGTTTCGTGGCGACTGTGCCTCACTTTCTCTTGTTAATATCAACTAAAAGCACAAAAAAATAAAACAAAGTAGAGGAAGAGGCACCTTATTACCTTGCCGTTCTGCTTTTTATTTAAGGTAGCTTTTTCGCAAGGGAGATATGACACCTAGCATTGTCTACACGATGACATGATAAGCCTACAAAATTTTGTACAACCTCATAAAGAAGCACAGAAAGGATTTCGCTACATACGCTTGTTAAAGTGGCGTGCCTCTAGTGATGTAGTTGAGTTGAGTAACCGGCTCACGCGAAAGGGACCGAATTGAACATGCAGCGAACAGAAGTTTGCGTATGCAGGCGGAAAAAGGTGAAACAAAGACTGAGTATGTTACTATTCACCCAACGAGCTCCAAACTCCTACCCATTTCGCGCCTAATCCCAAACAGCGGCCAGGAGCCGTTCCTTCGTTGAATAAAGGTCTCATTCATTCATCAATTCATTTCGGAAAATGCGAGACCCGCAAATCAATAGAAATTGCAAAAAGCTGAACAGTTTTCATGATGTAGAACTGTTAATCCATTGATTCCCTTATACTTTTAGGTCGTCAGTTATCAAATAGAAAGACCGGCGTTTCTTTCTTGCCGAAAGTACGTGCCCAGAATAATGAACGCGTTTACATGTAATTAAACAAATATTCTTGGGAGGCTTGACTGGAAACTGGGTCCATATACAATGAGGGGACGTCAGCTTAATACATTTCTATGATTCAGTGATCGCATTATAGGCGAACGAGTAAGTTTAATCACGCAGCGCCAGTAATATTTCCCACCGTGGTTGAAGGTAACTCAGTGCTTGCCAAAAAATAAATAAATAAAAAAGAAAAAGAACGGACGGGCCTTATACGTACATAAGCGATTTCTCTACAGAACGTTTTGTGAGCACACTAGGGCGGCGTTTGATTACACCAGTTCCTAACAAAAGAAGCATTGTCCTTAACTAGTTCCCTAGAAATCGTTCAATCAGCCATCATTCGTTTGCTACCTTCATGCTTACTTCGCCTCTAAAATTTTCTCTTCTCTAAAAGTTTTTCTCCTGATTCCGTCATAAGCATATTCTGATTGTACCATAATAATATGCTTTATCCTTGGCGTAACTATATTTCTTGGAGTAACTGCTAGAACTACGAAGAAATATGCTCTTAACCAGTTTCGTATACTCAATGTTCCAAAACCACCGTATTTTTCCTTAAATGCTTCTGGCTGACACATTACATGGTAAAAGAAATTCTGAAAACAACTCAACCACTGACTTTAGGTTCTCTCCTCTAGGCGAGCAATATTCACATTTTTTTCTCCCTCAGTCGTCTTTACACTTATTGTAAACATGGCGAATACAAATCGTCCGCTTATACTTAAGGCTGAGAAATAGACGCCACTAGTGAAATTTCGGAGGGCGGCGGAGGGGAGGGGAGGGAAGAAGTGGGGTAGAAAGACTTTTCAGTAAGATAAATTAAAAGAGGGCAGTACTCCATGTTGTACCCGCCGGTATGCCCACGGCAAAAAAAGATGGACGTGGTGAACTTCGATTTTCGTTAGCGCGAGAGGGCGGTCGAACAAAGACGCCGGCGGGTAGCTGGCAAGCGGACAAGGATTTAAAAAAAAAATGGGAACGAACGCATGCATACATCAAGGCGGTTGCTTGCCGTAGGCCAAGGCAGTTGGGAACCTGAACAAGAATGTGTAGCAAAAAGACTTCTAAGACGTGCACAGCTCGACTGAGGAGATGAAGCGAGTTGAAAGACTGAACGTGGTCTTCATTACTAAACTCTGCTCGGTGCTACGTTAGAACGCTTTAGCGGCGCGCAGGCTGCGCATGCGCAGACCTCGGGAACCCTAGGGCATGCAGGCCGTTCAGGTAAAGGTCGAACTAATTCTGAGCCGAGAAATTTGTTCCGAGATAATCTTGCGAGGCATTTTTTTTGTATCTTCCCTGTGAACGGCACTTCCAGTGTGTTCACCTAGCCTCAGGCGCTTTTTTTTTCTTTCTTCAATTTTTATGCTACCAGAATACTTTGCCCGCGTGAGCTATACCCAGGTCTTTATTAAGGGCAGCATAGTCTTTTTTTTTCTTTTAAGTATAGATAGTACAGCATCGAGACACTACCGTTCACCTAAAGAACACGATCATTAAAGGTTGGTGGTCCTTGACGCAAGCGCTGCACTCGTTTCTGTCGTAGAGTGGTACGGTGTACGATGAGTCGCATGCGCTTTTAAAAAAAATGAAACAAGAAAAGAAACAAGCTATGCTGCTACGTTGCTCCCACTGAATAGAAGCTATAATTATAGACCCACCTTATTTTCTCCCTCTTGAGAAAAAGAGAGAGAGGTGTAATGAGGAAAGGCAGGGATGTTAACCGGAAAATAAATATCCGATTTGCTACCCTGCACTGGGCAAAGTAAGGAAGAAAGAATGGAGATAAGTAGAAACACGCACGAACACAAGGACGCACGCACGCACGCACACACGCACGCGCGCACGCACACACACGCACACACACACACACACACGCACGCACGCGCACACGCACACACACGCGCGCACACACACACACACACACACACACACACACACACACACACACACACACACACACACACACACACACACACACACACACACACACACGCACACGCACGCACACGCACACACACACGCACACACACACACACACACACACACACACACACACAGAGACAAAGGAGGCAATCCCCCTGCCGGGAAGGGCTCCTGAGAAGTTTCGAAAATATTCCCAGATAGGGAAGCGCACCTGAAATATTAAATTTTACAGGTTGCCTAAGTGTTAACGGGCAACGAACACCTTTCTTAAAATTACGCAAATCTTCGTCACCACAATGGTTATGGTTTCACAGTACCTTCCCCGTCTGTTTCTTATTCTAGTGCGTTTTTCGACAATGGCGGGTGGCCTTGCCTTTGGAGGGTAGACGGCGAAAAACTAAAGGTATGATCTTCCTTCCTCGCCGATCTAAATGAGTCTCTGACGGGAAGGCGACAGTCGGGAATGGAAGCTCGTTTACAAATCATTAGAGCCCTGCGAGACGCAATTAAGGACCGCGTAGCCTGGCCTCACACTTGCTGCAAATTCTAGGCGAGAACAAAGCGAAATACACACGCCTCGTCTCTATGGTAACGCTCAGCTCCAGCAGCAACGCGATGCCATTAAAAGTCTCTTCTCTAGTGAAAGCAGTTAAAGACGCAACAGCTTTCCTAATGTGTGTCGTAATTAACATGAGTACGCCTAATAACATTGTCTCGTTTATTAAGGCGAAAGCCTTAACGCCTGATCAAACGAGAAAGGCGAGAGCCGTGGTAGACGTTTTTGTCAGTACGAATGCGGCTGAAAATAATCGTCAATGATGATGATTACTCATGCTTATCATTATCGTGATGGGTATAATCAATGATGACAATGATTAATCATTATTGTCGGCATCATAATCGAATAAGATGATTGTGATACTGATGATGATGATAATTTGACGATGACTAGATATGCACATCGGATGGCTTTCGCCTCGAGTCGTCTGAGGCGAATGTATAAGCCCCCCCCCCCCCCCCCGCTTCCACGTGCGCACGCCTATGCGAGAAGCTTTCCATTTGAACGAACCAGCTATACCAAATGTTTGCTAACAATGGCAATGAATATTCAAGAACATTGATGACAAAACACCGTAAAAGCTAATGCATCAGCGGCAAGTCAGCGGCAAGTCGCTGCCTCAAACTAAACTCTGGTTTTCAATCTTGGCAGGCCTGTCCGGTGCACCACAGAAGAGGATCGCGGCACTATCTGCTGCTAAACACGGGCGCCTGGATCAATCCATCGCGCATGCACCATTCTGGACGGTTGTCGCATCACTGGCAAGCAACCACCGGTGGGCAAGGGTGTAATCGCCTCGACGGATCATCACATGGTTCCTCTGACGGCTACATAAAGCCCGGCCTTCTCAGGAAACGTTGCAGTCAGCGGCAAGTCGCTGCCTCAAACTAAACTCTGGTTTTCAATCTTGGCAGGTGAGTGTTCTGCCATTATCCATTAGCATTTATAACGATCTGTGCCGCTGACTGCAACAATGGCCTCTACATGTTCTGCATGCACCGTTATTTTGGAGGGAAAGTATCTATCCTGCGCGAACTGTAGGGGGAACTATCATCTTGGAAAGAATTGTTCATCAGTTACAGAGAATGCGTACACAAAGATGCCAGTTGCGAAGCGTGAAACTTGGATCTGCCCGCCTTGCAAAAATAGCGACACAAGCCCGTCACAGTCGGGTATGAACCGCGGTGAACTTTCTTTTGCAAATCATTTTACTGCGGTAAACGTTAAACTGGATCAGTTGACGACAACCGTTGCGGCACTTGCTACTAAGGTAGAAGAATTGCTGACCTTCAAGGCTACTGGAGAAAAAGTGGCTGAGAAGGTCAGTGAAATTCAGTCTTCAATTGAATTTCTATCTAGCAAGTACGATAGCGTGATTTCCAATATGGAAGCTAACCAAGCGGAGCTAACACGTCTGCACACTGAAGTGTCATCTCTTTCTTCAACTGTTGTCGAGCAAGCTGAGTTGCTGGACAAAATGAGGTCGGAGGTAAATGATTTGGAACAGTACAGTAGGAAGTGTAATTTTGAAGTCCATGGTCTGCCGTTCAAGCCTAACGAGAACTTGAGATCTATCATGAATGAGTTGGCCCAGCATTTAGGGATATCCGACTTTCAGGCCACTGCAATAACTGCAATACATCGTCTTCCCAGTAGGACCGATTCTATACCGCCTATACTCGTCCAGACTAGCGATGTAGCTTCTAAGGATAAATGGCTTGGCGCAAAGAAGGGTCTCTCGAGCCTGGCCCAAACTGGGTCCTTTCCGCGGCTATACTTCAATGAGAACTTGACACGCCACAACAAGGACCTATTCAGGCTTACTCGTTTTAAAGGGAAAGAAAAGGGCTTCAAGTTTGTGTGGACAAAGAATGGCAAGATCTGCGCTAAGAAATGTGAAGGCGCATCCCTCATTCGGGTAGAAAGGGAGTCTGATTTAGAAAAGATTTGCTGAAATGGATACCAGTTCACTAACTTGTAACAGTTTTTCAGAAGTTTCGAAGTTTTTCGATAAATCTAAAGGTGATTCTTTTCGTGCCACACACGTTAACATACGCAGCCTTCGAAAAAACTGGGACGAATTTTGTGTGATCACGTCATCTACTCGCCCTGCTACTGATGTCTTTGTACTAACGGAAATTAATGTCACAGCTGAAGATCTCAGGCGCTTTTCACTACCAGGTTACAAGGTATTTTCCTACACGCGTCAAGCTAGAAGGGGTGGGGGGTGTAGCAGTTTTTGTTAAAGATAACTTGGTCGTAACAGAGATAAATGTCAGCTTCTTCCAGGCTGAAATTATTGCCCTCCGATTAAATACGCCCACCTTGTCGTTGGTTTTGTTTGCCGTTTATCGGCCACCTCGTTTCAATGGACGCTTGTTCTTAGCCGAACTAGATCAAGCGCTCTTAGCTCAGTCACATGAAGATTACGTTTGCTTGATAGGCGACTTTAACATCGACATACTGCGTCCTACAGTTACTTTAGTTGCAGACTACCTTGATACGTTGTCGAAATGGGGATTACAAACCATTATTCAAAGGGCAACGCGTGAGGAATACTTATCTGGCCGTCTTACTACTTCCTGCATTGATCATATAAATATCCGAACACAAACGTTAACAGTGCAATCTGCTGTCGTCGAAATCAAACTTGCTGATCATTATTTTGTTTCTTGCTCGTTAACTCGGCAAAATAGCTCATCCGCTCCTACAGGGATCTCTAGTAAGAAAGAAGTTTCTATATGTGATGCAAAATCACTCTACACACTGGTATCAAAATACGACTGGAAAGGTTTCTTAAAAAATGTTGCTCCAGCTGACATATATGACAGACTTATTGAAGTATTACAGCAGCTTAAGAAGGCGGCGACGCGCATTATCCTCGTCAAACAGCGTAACAAAGAAAATAAGTGGATGACATCAGAAATTTTCGCTGCTTTAAAAGAAAAAGATCTTCTTTGGAATCTAACTAAACGTTATCCAGGTTCTGAAGCAATGCGGTGTAAATTCAAAGAAGCGCGAAACAGAGCGAATGCGATGATTCGCTGCGCAAAACGTAAACACTTACGGGATGAATTTAAATATGCTCGAGCGGACTCCAGGAAAACATGGTCCTTAATCAACAATCTTAAAGGGGGTAACAAACGTGGTAATCATGCACGTGATTATAGTTCTTTTGGGGTTGAAGATAATACCCTCGCTAACGACTTTAATACTGTATTCTCCCGAGTGTCGGGTAATGTGTCGCCACTCCCACAGACGTGCACTTTGCAGAATAGTACATTAGAGTCTGCTCATTTACCTTTTCTTACTGAAGATGAACTCAGATCCCTTATTTTCAGCCTAAAGCGTAATAGATCACCTGGTATTGATGGCATTCGTGTAAACGACCTGCGGGCCATTTTTCATGTTATCAAAGATGTTCTGCTGTCGCTATACAACAATATCATTTCCACTGGCACAATTCCTGTGAATATGAAAACTGCTGTAGTAATTCCTCTTTTTAAGGGAGGGGCACATAACAGAACAGAAAACTACCGCCCTATATCTGTGCTTTCTTGCCTATCTCAGGTGTTAGAAAAGCATTTACTCGTGACTATGACAAGCTTTTTGGACAAGCATGGTATACTATCCCCTTCCCAGTATGGGTTCATTCCAGGAAAAGGTACACAAGCGGTTCTCGAAGATTTATCTGACGTGCTGAACTTATCGTTCGAACGTAATCAGTGTGTATGCGCAATCCTTCTCGATGTGAGCAAAGCATTCGATAGCGTGAGCCATGGCATTTTGTTAACCAAGCTTTCTTTATTAGGTTTTCGTGGCGCATTTTTGCAGCTCCTGCAAAATTTTCTGCATGACCGACGTCAGCTAGTTTCACTTGGGCAAGCCAAGAGCGACTTCTTATTAATAAAATCCGGTGTCCCGCAAGGCTCCGTCCTTAGTCCATTGTTATACAACATTTTTGTGAATGACCTGGTTAATGTGGTCCCGGTTGGTCTATATCAATATGCAGATGACACTGTCATTATAACTCAGTCAACCAGCTTTATGCATGCCATTACTTCATTACAGGCAGTTGCAACAAGGGCTATGGACTGGTTTTCTGCTAATTTAATTAAAATTAATACGTCTAAGACAAAACTGATTTGTTTTCACAACCCTTTGAAAAAAATTAGATGTCAATTACTGGTTTGTTCTGCATGATTCCAATTGTTATCCTTGTTCGTGTACACCCTTAGACTATGTGGATACCGTGAAGTACCTTGGTCTGTATTTTGACAGTGATCTGTCCTGGAAATCTCACGTAGAGTATGTATGCAAACGTCTTCGCGGTGTATCGTGAATGCTGTACAATTTGAGATATTTGATGCCTCTCTCTATTCGAAAACTTGTTGCACATGCTTTGGGTTATAGTGTAGTGAGGTACGGCATAACAGTATATGGCCATTGTGCGGCACGCTGGCAAATGAGGGTAAACTCTATTCTTCGTCATGTGTTAAAAAACATTAGCTATGACCTCAACCTCAATGCCAAAAATGATGTTTTTAAAACCTTATGTATGCCGGACTTTACTCACTTACTAATGGAAAGTGTAGTGCTTAGGCACTTTTGGAACAACAGTTTCAAAACCAAGTATGTTCCTCCACGTTGTTTACGTCCCAAGGACCCATTTCTAGTACCGAGGCGTAACACAAGGTACGGAAAAAGAATACGAGACTGCTACGTTCCTCTGCACTTCAATGAGTTGCCTCCAAGTGTACTGCGCACCCGGACTAAACATAAATTAAAAAAAGGTTCTCAGGCGAATGATTTATTTATCGTCGTAAGTGAAGTGGTTGTTCTCTTTCCCGTGCCGTATTTATTTTTTCATTTTGTCATATAAGCAAATGTATAACTTCAAAGATTGCTGTTTTCCGCTGCTGCCAGGCACTGCCGCTCAAGCCCTATGTGGCTTTGGCAGGCCTGATATGTGTACTACTTTTTGATGAAATGGGCAATAAAGATTAATATTATTATAACAATATTACAAAACCATTCTCACACAGTTCGACGTATCACCAACAAAAAAAAAAGAAAGAAAGAAAAGAAAAATACTACAACAGCTTATAAGACCACGAGAAAAGCGTAAGCACGCCCTGGTTACCGAATTGTTAAGAAAATTATCACCAACTTTCCTCGACAGGTGCATCAAGATATATTTATCTCCACTAGATATTTAGTGCACAGCAGGACGCACGACGTGTCAGCCTGCCGTGTCTTCATTATCATTATGTGAGCGTTGTGATGACGTATTTGCTATTACAGAAGTGATTTCATCACAACGATGCGCGAGCGGTCTCGTGAGATGCGTGTGACGTAATATCTCAGCGTCGATACGGGAAGAGGCAGTGGACAAACGTTGTTTGCGTGAGCTGATGGAGTTGCTCAGGTAGTTTTCCCTTGTAAGAGTTGTTTCGTTGCAATACCTTCCGTACTCCAACAAAGCGAACGACGACTATTTATTTTTTTGATGCCTGTGTGTGATGACACACACAGGCAAATTAGATGCGCGCACACAAAGCGACGCACCCTGTGAGTGCGTCGCTTTGTGTGCGCCTCTTCATTACGCGATCGTCACGGTACCGGTTGTTTTAAACAAACGCGTCTCATTGCACAATAACGCCAAAGTTTTCCATAGCATTGCTTTCGTTCTGCCGCCTTCGTAAACGATCTCCTGATAGAATCTCAGCTGGCATCTGCTCGTATAACCGTAATGAAGTGAGGTCTTTTTTTGTATGTATGTGCTGGTCGATGTAGTTGAATCCAAGTATTCGAGGAATAATAGAAGTACCGATAAGTATTTTCAAATAATAGCCGTCACTTTTGTAGCACGCAACCCTAGAAGATCCACATTTGATAGCTTAACCCTTGAACTGCAGTAATGAACAAAATTTATTAGAAGATTTATCAGGACAGATGCATTTTTTTCCCGCAGGCAAGGGTGACGATGTTCTACACAAGCTTAATTGCAGCACTATTTGTTTGTAAAAAAAATTGAGAGCAAAAACAATCTCCCGATGAAATGCTTCCGAAAGAACTGTGCTGAATTACGCCATTCAGAACGCAGGGCAAAGAACAGACTTCGAGTAATAAGTGAAATAAATTGAGAAAAAACAGGCTAAGGTAATGAGTTCAACAAACTTACAAAGTATATTGCTGCAACGCTGTCTAAACTGTGGACGCGATTTACCTATATGGTGCATGTCCTATTTCTCGCTACCTTTCTGCACCATTATACGTTTTTCCGAGAAAAGTAGGTAACCTGAGCAACCTCAGGTTAACCTTCATTCCTTTATACATGCGTCTTCTGCTTCTGTAAGAACCAGCCGAATGTATTGCGCGGGCTCAAGAACTGCAAGAAATTGAGAGAAACGGAGGGTGGCATAAGGTGACTGCACACCTAAACACACACACACACACACACACACACACGCACACGCACACGCACACGCACGCGCACGCACACACACACACACACACACACACACACACACACACACACACACACACACACACACACACACACACGCACACGCACACACGCACACACACACACACACACACACGCACACGCACACACACACACACACACACACACACACACGTGTGCGTAGGGTCTCCAGAGGCAGGGACGATTAAGACGCTGGCGCCGAGACGAGAAATTCATTAACGATGACCACGAAGATCACTTAAGTCACCATAATTTCCCCAGAGGTGCCGCCGTGCTAAGGAGTAACAAATTGGACGAAAGCTGGCTGACAGGTGTACTGTTACAGTTTCACTTTTAGTTTTGCTTTTACTGTAGCATACGAAAGCTTACTGTACATTCTGTCGAACCCGGTTTTAGTGTTGCTTCTTTCTCTAGCTTCTTTTTTTTAACGAAAATAATCCCGTTCTCTTACTATCAATTCTGTTGAGCCTCGTAGCGTATAATGAACATGAAAAAACAAGCATTCCTTGAGCTGACTGTTGCCTCGCCGGCTAGTGCATTGGCGAAAGCGGTAAAATGTACGAAAGGTTCAGACAAAGGAACTTTGTTAACGCTTGTCGGCGGGCTTGCTGGTTTCACTGCATATGAGGCGAAAAAAAAAAACAGCGCGAGAAGTTATGAACGAAAGGTGATACACAAAACGCTCGAGCGTGTCACATTTTGTCCCAGTCTTCTGGCGCTGTTTCTTTGTTTCAACAGACATATAACGGGCTTAAGCCAATTAAGACTAATGAATAGGGGAAATATCCTGAAAGAATGTAAAAAAAAACCTAGACACCGCATCGAAGGGGGAAAAAAATTAAGGCAGTTTCGCAAAGGAAACGCTGCTCATATTACATGATGTGTTATATGAATACACATAAATAAATAAATTCAGACGGTTCATTCTGCAGTCAGACATAAAGGGGCCCCTCACCAGCCCCTTAAAATACAAAAAATAACGAACACAAGAAACAAGTGTAAATTGATGGGCTCGTTTTCTTTGTTAGACACAATATTAATTAGAACTAACAGACAATGATGTCGTCTTTGTGGCGCACTTCGTGACGCATGAACAGTGATTCCCGTGACGTCTATAGTGTACATACTTTCGATTGGTCCACATACGTGAAATATCAGATGTGAATTGTGTCCTGCACTGCTTTGCCATGCAGCCTCCCACCCGTTCTTCCTTGTCTCGCATGACTATCATGCGCGATCAACTGATTTTGCTTCATTTTTTTTCTGTTCGCTACTGCGCAAGCGGCGGTAACAACGTGTAGCCGACAAGCGCGAAATCTCGGTAGGCTCAACGCTTAGTTCCTTTGGTTGGGTGTTGCCTTCACAAAGGCGTACTCGTTTCGCATCGGCATGGCGGACACCTCTACATGCGACTCCTGTGGAACTTGAAGAGACCATCGAGCACATCCTGTGCAGCTGCGCTCGCTATGACGCTCAGCGATGCCCGCTCCGGATGGTTTTGAACCAACTGGACCCTAGACCATTTTCTTTTACAAAAGATTCTAGGACCTTGGACGTGCGCTTCGATAGCGCAGAAAGCAACAAAAGCGCTAATGAAGTACCTGAACTCAACAAATCTGAGCGACCGCCTGTAGACTGGATGTGCTCCCCCTCAAGTGTGCTCGTGATTCTGTGCATATCTCTTTCCTTCTCTTCTTCTGTCTCTCTTTTCCTCCCTTTATCCCTTCCCCCCAGTGCAGGGTAGCAAACCGGACGTGCGTCTGGTTAACCTCCCTGCCTTTCCTTGCATCTCTCTCTCTCTCTCTCATATTGTACGCGTGATTTTAAGAAATAAGAAGTGGTGAGGAGGAGATACTGCCTGTAGGAAGGGTAGCGAAGGCGAGGAGGAAACCACTGCTTCATCTTTGAACGCGGGGTGGTGAGGGGCGCTTTAAGGCTGAGTAACGAATGAAACGAAAGTTTTGAAGCTCAAGCTTTGGCTGTGCGTTGTGCCACATGCACAGAACTCGTCAACAGATGGTGGCCCATGGTTTCTATATCTGAGCCTGTTAGGCTGCGTTTTTTCGCCTTGCTAATGCGGTTTTAATAGCGTACTTGCGTGCATTAGGCACGACGTAGTATTGACGCGAGGCTCAGACGATGGTAGAATTTAGCGCCAAATAACAGCACGTCTTATCGCTTGTTTTCCGTTGACCTCGGGTAACGCGAATAGCGCGGCGCTATTACGCACATGAGTTTGAAGGATAACTTGCTTTTACCGGCTTATTGTATTTTGAGCATTGCGTAAATGAAAAAAAAAAAAAGGTGTCTAAAATGCATGTTCCCCCCCCTTAAGCTTAAGCTCGTTTTCTGTGCGCTTGTTTAAATGCGGGTATCCTACGTATCATTAAAATTTTGAATCTCGGTTCGTAATTACTCGAGGAGAGAATCCGAAATAAAAGAGCGCGATAAATTACCAATTAAAAAAGAAAAAAAAATGGCAGTCAAGAAAAACAAAGTTAAGCTCAGCTCTCGACGTCTCTTTCTTGCCTCGGCAGGTGGCACTCGACCACCAATTAAATTGCCAATGCAAAAGTACCCCCCCCCCCCCCCCCCTCTCTATTTTCCATTTTCGCTTTGCCACCGTTCCCAATCAAGTTAAGCCTTGAGACTCCTATGAAAATTAACGGTCGCCTATGCTTACAGAAACGAGAAAAAAAAAAGATCTTTGTGTTTCTCTGAATACGTTATGCAAGGAGAACGCGAGAAGAGACGCCTATTTGCATACAATCTGCATACGAGGACGGCGCAGGGCCGTGATAGTAAGGAAAGAAAAAATTTTGAGAAGCGCAGCGAAGCGGGAAATAATAAATTTGATGGCGTAAAGCGTTTTACAGCAAACGCGTGAAAAGGGCTGCGAACGGTTAACAAACACAAAGAAGCTGGACGGTGTTCAGATTTTAGAAAAGAAAAGCACGTGAAGAAGAAGAACAGGAAAAAGAACTTAGAGAATACTGAATTGAAAGAAAATTCAGATATAAATAAGGTGAAAAATGTTGCATAGTTCTGGTGGGGGGAAAAAGAAGATAAGATTTCGATAAAGAGAGAGAGAATGAATATAGGAAACGTAGGGAGGTTAACTAGACTACGTCAAGCACTAGTGTTTGAGATGGAGGTAAACATAGGCTACAGGTATGAACCAAAATAGCAAAGCCGAGAGCGACGCGCACAAGGAAAGAACGTACAATGTCGAGTACAACATCTGTTAGAAACACAAGTGCAAGAAAAAGAACTGATTTTGACTTAGAGAAAGAGAAAGAGAGGTTATGAAAAGAGTGCTTCAGAGTAAACCTATAAGAGGGTAGTAAGCGTATAGAGTAGTGAACGAAAGGTGCAGGAAAGGTTACGGGGGTAAAGTGTTGGAAGGAGAGATGAAGTAAGTTTACCGTCGAATATAACGAAAAGACGCGAGAAATATTCACATCTCGCTGCGCAGAAGAATATGACGTTCCAGATTTGCACTTGTCCCGTCAACACTGTTTTACGGTAGTGCTCTTACAGTTCCGGAAGTTAGCCAGTCTTTCCAGAGATTGTCCAGAGGAAATTTATGCACGAACGAAGCTTTAGCGCCTAAACATTTGGACCGAATACTGAATATATTTGAAGTTGTCATTCCATTTATTTTTATGTACACTGTCAATTTTTATGAAAGGGAACACACGAGCGCGTGGCCTTCGCGTGTTCCCTTTTTATAAAAATTGACAGTGTACATGTTTAAGAAAATACGGAATTAGCCCTTATAAAACAGTCTTGACATCTTCCCTCACATTTTGCCTCGACATTACTTCAACATGTACTCCCAACAAAGGATTTTTTTCCCCATATTGTTAAACCAATGTGACGCGCTTTTATCGGATGTTCACACACGGGCATGACCACAAGACCTCGAGCCAGTACAAATGGTAGGATATGCAGCTAACACACAGTAGAATGATATGCGAAAAGTGACTGATACCATGATAGTAGCGACAATGTTTGTCCTTGTCCAGTAAAGCTTAAAGAATAAAGGCTCGTTCACAGCTGCGACTAGCACCGGTCGTGCGACCACTTGCAGAGGCGACGAAAAAGCGATTCAAGACAACTGGTGTTCACACATGCGAGCGACTTACACCCGGCGCCGCACACAATTCACGCCTGCTCGCGTTGATATTGCCCCGCAGAATAAGCTCACGTCTTGGTTCCCACGCATCTGATTTGGTTCAGAGGTTTGCGACTGCAGTCGCGCGATTGAAAAATCGAGCAGCGAGCAACTCAGCCCGAGCAGTCGCTTTTGCGACCAAAGCGGCCATGTGCGACCAGTAGCTTTGCGACTAACTTGGTCGCGAGAGTGTTGCAAGCAGCAGGTGTTAACGAGCCTTAAAGTATCTAAGTAAAATAATGCGTACAACAAAAATCCCCACCAGAGTCTTTAGTACAGATCTGATAAAGACTAAACACACGGCAGAAAAGACTTCCATATCATACAAAATAAGAAATGGAAGAAATCAGGTCTCACTAAAGAAGGAAGGGAGAAAACAAGAGAGAAGGCAAGTGAGATCGCAGAGGCAGATGAAATAATAAAAGCGATAGACAAGTGCGTGAGCCAGCCACCAATTGCTGTCACTGATGCTGAGTTTTTTTTTTTTTCCTTTTATTTGCAACACACTTGATTAGAAGTTAGGTCTGGTGTGATAAGGTTTTGTCTGTGCCTCCCTTTCTGCTCAAGTATGCCACGTTTTTTTTCATTAAACCTTCAGTTGATAGACAGCGCCTGTGTCCATTACTTTCTGTAGTCTCTTCTCGTGTTTGCGCTGGCCGTGATGAGTATGTTCCAACATGCTGCAATTTGCTACATTACTCAAAGCAGGGAGGTTAACCAGACACATGCCCGGTTGGCTACCCTACGCTTGGGGAATAGGATAGGGAAGTGGAAAAATGAGAGAGAGAGAGAGAGAGAGAGAGAGAGAAGGAAAATAAAAGAAGGAAATGATCAATGAAAAGATCGCGCAGCTTGCACAAAGTCGCGTATGGCTGGGTCACAGCAGAGCTGCTGGGCACCTAGCTTGTCCTGGCTTGGCTAGGCTTTTACCCTCTCCCCTGTCTTTTTTTCAACTCTCGTTATACTATACCATACATGACTATGCTTGCTCTCGCCAAGAAATTTTTTTTCGCCAAGAATTTCTTTTTTCCTCTATCTTCGTTTCTCTGTCTCTCTCTCTCTCTTTTTCTCTGCCCTCGTTCTCACGCCCATCAGAGTTATTGCATCCCACGCTGGAGAAATGGGTGCACGTGTTCTGGGAGCAAAGCAGAAGACGACAATGAAGAAGAGAGCGCGGGCGGGTTCATGATGAAGATAACTTTCTATCTACGACACACGGCCAATCTCGAGCATAACAGCTCTACTTCAAAAGTTCAAGAAAAATAAAAGGAAAAAAAAATAAAGAACCACAAAGCTGCCGAATAAATGACGGCAGTCTGGGCGAAGGAAGGCCCGGATGTGACGATTAGTTGTGACGGCAAAAGACAGACTGCGGCGCGCGCGCTGAGAATGAAATAAGAGCCCAGAGGCTCTCCGAAGAATCTGTCGCTGGGGACAAGCGCCTCGCAGTGGGCCGTTCCACGATCGAATCCCGGCCTCCGATAGCGTCACGCGGGACAAATCCGTGGGGCTAAAAACTTCTCGCATTGAAAACGTCAGATAAAGCTGGTCGCTCGCGGAGAAACAACCGAAAAACTGTCACGTTCTCCTCCGCAACCTCTCTCCCTTGGTCCCTTTCCATGTCTGCGCAATCTCGCGACAAAAACGCCCATGGCAAAACACGTTCCCGAGGGCTTTCGTTTCTTAGTTGGGCGCAGTGCGAAGACCGTGGATTTAGGATGTGGCAACCTCTTTGGTAGCTTGAGCGGCGTAGGTGTTTTACTGCTACGCACGAGGGCGCAGGTTCGGTTCCTGACCGTGGCGGTAGCGTTTCTTATAGGGCGAAATGCGATGTAAAAAAATGCACTTTGCGTATTTGCAATTACGTGCACGTTAAGGAACCCTGGATGTTCAAAAGTAATATTGAGTTTCCCTACGGCCTGCCTTGTAATCATATTGCCACGCGCGTTTCTTTCACTGTATTCGGTTTCCGCCCACAAAGACTATCAGCAGTACTCGGCGCAGACCGCGCCTTATTGTTCCAGAAGGTTCTCGCTTGTAGTAGATCGTTTTGTTAAGATTGCACGCAAGACGCTAACACTCATGATTGTTCCAGAGCTTCCGCGACGACTAGTGATAAGGCTAGAATGTTCGACGCGTGCGTTATAAAAGCCGGCGCGTTCCAACGATGTACAGTTGATCGACGGCCGACACTCTGTTCGCCGCTATCAGTGCCAGCGTTTATTGCTGTAATCTCACCTTCCGTTTACCGGCCACAGGTTCGGCCAAATAAAGAGTTTCGTCTTGGACTACTGCCTGCTGCCTTCGTCGACGTCACGACCACGTGACAATATCATGGTTTCGGTACGCCAAATGCCTGAGCATTTTAGTAATTTTCGTAATGCAGCGTCTAATAATTTTATCATGACGATGTTGTGTTTTGATAATGATAAGCAACTTTCTAGCTTCATTGTTCTATGTTTATCCAAAAAAAAATTCAAAATGGCGTCGTCGCTTGTTTACCATTTAAGCCAGATTTTCGTTACAACGAATGACAGCATAGACCTAGAAATTGCCGTAATTCCAGAAGGTGAGCTTCACTTTTCTCCCCACTGAATTCGCACAGCACCCCGGGGTGATCTAAATTAATCCGAGGCAAGCCATTGACGATATCCACCCAAATCTTCCGTTCGAGTCTCGTTCCTAACTACAGTGATCTACGAAGAAAACTCCGGCAATAGATTCACCCGCCGCCGCAGCAAGTCGTTCACGGCACCAGAAGGAGAGGGTGCCATTCGGGTCTGAACGCTGTACCGTTTCCTCCTACAGTTACGGTCCAGGCGTGCCCACTCGAGCAGGATACCGAAACGCCCTGGAGGCTTTGGCATGGAGAGACGTAGGAGAGAGTGAAGTCTTAGTACTGAAACTCCCGAGGACTTTATACAGACTTACAAGCACAGCATCTTCGTCTGGCCACATGACGTGGGCAGCGAATGGACTCCACCGTGGAGGGTTTATTCGGTGCACACTCCGGATTTAGTGGATGTGTGCCGGGAACGTGATGTTTTCGGGAAGTTTTGTACGCATTGCCACTCTTTACGGCCAGAGATCAGTGCGAAAGTTTCGTCGGGATTGGCGAGAGCCAGCGCAGCGACACTCTTTGGGGATGACGGGACAACACTGTGATCCCAATGGAAGAAGGTTGAACGCTTAATGATATAACAGTTTTCTAAATAAAAAAAATGCCAGGCCTGCGCGGTACGCGCAGCACAGTCACAGTGAAAGCTGGAAGAATGGCCTTTTGGAGCCCGCTGGAACTCTCTTGGGCCTACTACTACAAGTACACTTGCAAGGTACCCACTACGCCGCAAATCATCAGAATTTTTGTGAAGCAGGAAAGCAGCCACTATATCTAAATACCAAATAACAACAACAAGCAATGACCAGTACCGCGAAGCGTCTTCGAAAGGCGTGAGATTCAAACATCGTTAAAGGGATACTGAAAGAAAATTGAAAAAAACTGACAAAAACATCGAAATTCTACTCGGACGACGCCACTGTTCGCATAAACAGAGTTTATTTGACGTATTTTTGAACAGTTGGCTGTATTTTTGGTGGATTGTCAGCGGGCGGTGGCTGCACGCGAGCGCGAGCCGTGACGTCACATTCTCCTAGGCGCATGCAGGGTGCACGTTCCTGTCCTCCTCTTTCGTTTCTCCACCTCTCCTTTTATCACACTCTCCCCCCTTCCACAAAAGCGCTGACTCGAACATATAAGAACGTTGGGGACTGTTCTAACAGGTAAATGACTGTGGCTCTGTCAGGTCAGTGGGTAGTTTGTTCTATAGCTGTGTTGCGGCATGCGCGAATGTAATGATTTCGGAACGGTTAAAGTTTTTCTCGTCACTCGTCTTAACGGGTATATCGTAACTATATGATAAAGAACGCTCAAACGGTGATGCAACGCTTACGATATCAATCGTTTCTTCCTCTTCTCAACCTAACACCTACTCTGTATTTTTTAAAATTCTTATATCACGGAATTTTTAGCGCCCAGGATGCGGCTGCCTTCAGTATTACTTTAAACGACTCGTCTGTCTTTGTTTCGCTGGGTCCCTGGAATAAACCGATCGGTTACCATTGTTTTTTGCCACCATTAGAGGACACTGCCACACTTCCTCTGAGCACTCAAGAGGCATCCGGTGACAGCGTTTATAAAACACACACACAGACACACAAAAGAAAACGGCAGCGCGAGAGAAATGGAGAGAAGATTTTTAGCCGCAGTGGCCGAGAAGTTTTTCAGGAAGTCGCGCTTGTCAAGCAGTCGGCGCACAGTCGCACAGTCGGGCGACCGTCGACAGATGGTGGATGGCAGCTCGGAAAAGCGTCCCAGAAGGCTTCTCTGATGTTAGTAAGAAGCGGAAATAAAAAATAAAGCAAGCCTGAGACACGGAAAAAAAAGATTTGAAAGAATCGCTTCACGTCGACCGTGGCCATCGCAAGCACGCGAGCACGAAACGTAACGCGTCCCCGCTTTTCTCGGAGGAGAAGCCGCCAATAGAATCGAAGTTTAAGGTAACGAATCATAAAAAAGAGAGGCGAAGACACTCTGCGTAAAGGAAGAGGGAAATGGAAGGGATATGACGTTGGAGGGGTGAGACAGTGAGTGCGTGTGTGTGTTCGGGAAGGGTGGGGGTGGTAGGGGAGGTGGCGGGGGGGTGACTGAGGTGTAGGAGGGGGAGGGGGGGGTTAGGACATAGTAGAGGCGAGACGAAGAAGGACCCGGGGTTTCAGCCGGTGGGTCGAAGCCTGCAGCTGCCGAACGCACGGGAGGTCGGCGGCGCGAAGCGTGGGACGGCCGGCCCCGCCACCACCGCACCGGCGGGTGTATCGGCAATCGAACGACGGCGACGGGGAATCGTTAGAACACGCGTGAGGCACCCCCCTCCAGTTGCACTGGCTCGTGCTCGAACACTTGGCAAAGGCGTGCAACGATTTTCGCCGGGCCGCACTTAATCTTGCCGCTGGCCGCTAACTCGAAAGCCGGAGAACAAGTTGTCTGTCTCGGTGGCGTAACGAGGAGGCGCGAGACCAAGGAGTGCAGTGGGAGGAAGTAAAGTGCCTGTGCATTGCCGCGCGTTTAGTTTGATTTACTTCATTACATTTGATCTCTTTCCAACACCCGAAGCAAAAATAAAAGATTACCCCTCTACTATTTCTGGCGAGTCCTCAGTTGTCCCGTATATAACTCGCTTTAAAGCTCCCTCTTGGAGAGTCGCGCCTCTCCTCTACGAAGAGAGAGAGAGAGCAAAAAGAAAACTCGCAGGGTTCTGTATGCGTTCATTAAGGACAGTTAAGGAAAGTTATATATGTGGCATGTAAAGACTCATCGAAGAGGGTAACTGGTAAACTTTTTTTTTCTTGTTAGAGTGAACAGCGCATTTGGGCAGTATCGCGTCACGGCTACATGACGCCCCCCGCAGTGGTGTAGTAGCTCTCGTATTATGACGTTGCTCCAGTAAGCTCAACGCCTTAGAGTACGAGTACGTGTCAGCGCTTGCATTGCGATGCGACCCCAATGAAGAGAACGCTCGTGTAGTGAACTTTCGGAGCGTGTTAAAGAAACCGAGGTGGTGAAAATTAATTTGAAGGCACTGCCTACCTAATAATCCCATCTCGTCTCGTAAAGTCAATGCCCCATAACTTAATTAGATAAAGAGTAACCCCCCCCCCCCCCTCCTTTTAGCGCCGAAGTTCAATATTTCGATTTCTGATGGCGTGTGTGCCTTTACGCCGAGTGAACGCGAATAGTGTGAATGATGACCACACCAACCAGACGCCGTGGTTCAATCACAGCTTGCTTTTCATATCACACAGAGAGAGGCCAGCCGTCCACGTACATATAAGGTATTATTTTTAGACAACACATATCTTTTTTATCAAAATGCTATGACAGTCAGCGCCTTCGCAACCGAACTCTACGGCGAGACGGATGTACTTTGGCGAAGCTAAAATGACATAGAAGTGACTAATCAACAAAATATCGCAAACCAATTTTGTATTTATTGATCTGGAGGACCTTGTTTACATGCGAGAGTTATAGGCCGTCACAATTTATGGCATACTCAATTTTGTTATAGAAATGACAAAAGCTGGAAGCGAATTGAGATATTCATAATCGAATTTTAAGGCCGATACCGGAACTGACCGCACTCGACGCGCAGGAAACGGGGCCGCTGTGATACGTCAGACCGGCACTTCCCATGACGAGGAAGCCTGTATAAAAACTCTGTATTTTCTATTTAAGAAAACACACACACACACGTGGTATATAACGGAAGTGCAGACAAATCGCTGTGTTTGTGTCACCAGTACGTGAGTCTTGCTGACAAATTCTGGTACCTTTTTCTTTTCAAAACACGAATCTTTATAAAGTACGAACTTTAATTAACGTATGTGTATTGGTAACTTATTCTCTATTACTATGCGATAGTTCACATTCCGCAAATAATCTGTTGAGTGTCCTGGGCCAGTATGTTTAATAAACGTCGTACTTGTGTAGAGATAAATTTTTCTTTCTTTTATTGTAGACATCCTAACACTCATTGCCTACTAAAACGGAGACTTACTTGGATATGTTTCATGAAACTAAAAGCCCGCGCTATCTGAGCTAATTAAGAAGCCCTTTCTGCAAACTGCTTCGAAGCTTTTTTTTTTTTTCCTTCGGAAGAGCCTAGTTATGTATCGGTTGGCATCAGCCAAGCTAGCTCAGAAAGTCAACGTCGTTATCAATGCTTTATTAGCCTACACGACAAGAAGACAACAGATCCTCCAGGAAAACTTTTTTCTTTTTTATGGCAATCACGGAACATTTAGTACGCAAAAATAATACGTGTAGTACTCACACATACACACTGAAGCGAGTAATTTGAAACTTGCCAAACTCTACAGAAGCAAGAAGTCAGTGAATTCTGAAGTTAAGGTCATAAACAGCCCAGTGAAATTAAGTTCAGGTTGAGAAGCTGAGGCATGGGCTTACAGCGTGCGTGGTCTCTTCAATTGAAGTCATAAAACGACGAAGTGATTGTGGAAGCAACAGTGCCGTTAGGGGAAGCTCGAGAGAAAGGCGCGAAGAAAACGTTATATAATAAAAAAATACAAAAAATCGAAAAAAAAAAGAACGAAACTGGGAAGTCATGGAGAAAGTTGCGGAAGGAAGGAGCGTCTGAAAAAACAACGAAGGCAAAAGAAAAAAAATAAAGAAAATAAAAAAAAAAACAGGAGAAGATGCACTCGACGGCCGACATAAGAGTGAGAGATCAAAGGGCTCTGCTATCGGCAATAAAGCCAGGCGCCGCCGCGCATTCCGCCGGAGCACTCCGCAGAACGCGAGAATGCCACCTTCACCGAATGCGGCGACGCCTATAGCTGCCGAGTGTTCCGTGCTTCACCGCTACGGGCCCCCCTCTTCGCAAAAAACACGCCCTCCCACCGCCATTCCTGAAAGCCTCGCTGTGGCTTCTTTTTTGTGTAGACGGCCTTCTCTTTCTCTCGTCGCCAAATCTGGCACTCGGCATCGTCCCTCCCGACCAAAACTTGCCAACGCATAAATCAATTCCCATCCCGTAGCGGCGCCGTCGTGTCTTTGTTGCCGTCGCCGAATCGTTGTTCCCTTTCGCAGCCTATAGTATAGAGCTGGGCCTGGTTTTAGTTGCTCTTTCACTCCGCGATCAGTGATCCGACGACTTTGTTTCGCCCGCATTCTCTGAATGCCGAATTGTCGCGTAACATTCGATTTCTCTTTCTTTCGCTTCGCGTGTTTTGTTTTCCATCCTCTCGTTTCTCTATTGTACAGATGACAGCAACAGAAATAGAGACTTTGGTGGAAAGTGGCTTTGGCCTACAGCCGCAGATAGGGCTCGTCTCTTTTTACGCTCTATCGGAGGGAAAGCCCAGCCGTGCTCTGTGAAACGCCCATCGGCCGAAAGCAGTCTGTGGATATAAATACAGACTCGGTTTTGTAGGTGAAAGAACCGACAGGGAAGCCGGTCACAGGAGCGGTATTTTCATTACCTTTGGTTCGTTCACTCACATGTTGAACCCCGCAGCTAATGCTTGTGAGTATCGGCTGTACAGACTCGCATATGGTCTCGTATTTCCAAAATATTTCGTACGCGTTAAGTTACGGTTGGTTTGTGGGGTTTAACGTCCCGAAGCTACGAGAGACGCCGTAGTAGAGGGTTCCGGATAAATTCGACGACCCGTTAACGCGCACTGA
The DNA here is from genome assembly GCA_030522465.1 of Rhipicephalus appendiculatus. Classification (NCBI taxonomy): domain Eukaryota; kingdom Metazoa; phylum Arthropoda; class Arachnida; order Ixodida; family Ixodidae; genus Rhipicephalus; species Rhipicephalus appendiculatus. The sequence continues at coordinate 171,740 of JALIZH010030370.1, read as the reverse complement.
TATTGCATAGCACACGGGTCTCTGGCATTTCACCTCCATCGAGATGCGACCCCCGCGGCCTGGGTCGAACCAGCATATTTCGAGTCAGCAGCCGAGCACCGTAGCCACTGAGCCTTATTATGCGTGAAGTGTTAAGAACGGAATGCCAGCTGGTCTGTTATAGTGGACAAAAAAAAATTAAGGCAGTTTCTCCCAAGTGGAGCCAAGCCTGAAGGAAGTGCGGAGCTGGGCAGCCTTTTTTGTTTCTCATTGGTTTTCTCTTCCTTTCCTCCCCTCTTTCCTTCTTGTTCTTATTTCCAGTTATTTCTGTGTTTTTCCCTCTTTGTTTCTATTTATTTCTATTTATCTTACTTTCTTTTTCATTTCTTTCTCTCTCTTCCTATTTCTCTTCCTCTTTGAATTTTTATACGTGGCATGTCTTGTCGTGTTTCCTTAGCCATAGTAGTAATGTCCATAGTAGCCATAGTAGTAATGTCCGCACAAGTCCTGTCAATGAATTGTCTTTGCATACCATACTACGGACCGACGCACAAATTGTGTTCTGTAGTCTCAGGAATATCGCTTTCAGCGCAGACCGCACTGTCTGCACGATCGATAACGTGTACGGTGGATGAACTTCACCCCTAGTCATCGTCCCAGCAAGCTTTCATACCCACTTCATTAGCAAAAGGTGGATGGACAATGACACACGGTACTCAGGAACGATTTCTCTCTCTCTCTCTCTCTCTCTGTGTGTGTGTGTGTGTGTGTGTGCGTGTGCGTGTGCGTGTGTGTGTGTGTGTGTGTGTGTGTGTGTGTGTGTGTGTGTGTGTGTGTGTGTGTGTGTGTGTGTGTTTGTGTGTGTGTGTGCGCGCGCGCGCGTGTGTGTGTGTGTGTGTGTGTGTGTGAACTTGGCGCCACGGTTCCACGCACGTACGTCGTTGCAACTAAAATACAGCTCTTTCCTCACGATCTCCTTTAGGGGTATTCAAAGAAGCATGCTGCAAGGCGAATATTTAGGATAGTTTAATGACTATTACGTAAATTCTCTTTCATAATGCAGTAGAAACCGCAAGGGTTGCAACGCCTGCGGCATAATTTGCAAAGCTTTCTTCTTAGCAACTGCTTGTCTCTACAGCCAACCGGCTTTTGTGATTGGCTGGCACCTGCTTTTACGCAGGGTTTTCGCGGATAGAGCGTGTTTTTTGTGCATGGGTTTCCAGAAGAGACACTAATATAGCGCACGTAAAGCTTGCGCTTTGTTATTGTAATTTTGCATGAATCTTGAATACATTGAAAAGCGGCAGAGGTTTCTGAGTTGAGCGCCACCCTCTAGAACTGAGAATTGCTTGATGGGCTCTAGCCCGTGAATCGTAACGTCAATCGCCATTGTCACCAAGGTAGCGTGCCCTGACGCCGGCCTGACGTCACTTTGACGCCAAAGTGACGTAAAAGTGATGTCACTTTTATGCACGACATCGGGAGACTTAATAAGAATCTAGGAGAATTCGTCACGGCCGGATGCTTCAGAGGAGAGGATTGCGGCTTTCGCAAGGACTTATCACGAGGAAAAAAAAAAGAAAAAAAGTTATAATTTGAGCAGTCGGGAGAAGCTTTTTCACACTGGTGAGTTCCTGTGGCTGTAGGGCAAAATTCATGAAACTTTCCCGTTTGTAAACGCTCCCCAGATAAGCGGTCCTTTTCGCTATGCATAACATCAGAATTTGCTGAACCTTATTGCACACGTGAGTAATCCTAGCGCAAATGTGTTTCTATATGTGCGTGCGTGTATGCTGATCCTAATGCTTTCTCGATACCAGTGTACGTTAGTGCAGCGAGAGTCGCGTACGGGTAGCCGTGCTGGAATTTCTGCATATTCGCGGAGATTGGCTGTTGCGTAACTTGCGTTTCGAAAAGTCCGTGTTGCGCGAAATTTGGACCGCTTAGCTGAACAGAGAAACGGGGCCAAGTAGGAATATGTGCGCCAGCATCTGCTTTCATTATATGCGCAACCTTCATCGAAATATCAAATCTCCTATATCGCAATATTCCTAGAGACCAGTAAAAAAAAAAAAGATGTTTTCGTTATGCACTGGATTAATAATTGGTGGTGAAATATTACTTCTGGGGAAAAAAATGCGCGTGGAAAAGGCTTTTCAAAATGGCGAAGAAAATGTTGACTTCGTTCTTGGCGTAAACGGTGAGTCATGAAGGCAATCAGCGAAGCGTGAATTTAAGTAGGAAAAAAACTGCTTTATCCCGACATTGCTCACGCTTATATACCGCTTTGAATTCTGCGATTCTCATCATGTCTATAGAAAAACTCAATTTCCGGTTCTTGCCTTCTATGCGCTACACTAGCATCAATAGTTCACCTGTAGTTTTGGAGAGTTGCAGAGATTACGTAGGAAAACTTCTTTTTCTTTTTTTTTCTTTCTTTTTTACCGAGCTTGCTGGTACATACTGCATGCTTAATAATAATATCTGGGGTTTTACGTCCCAAAACCACGATATGATTATGAGAGACGCCGTAGTGGAGGGCTCCGGAAATTTTGACCATCTGGTGTTCTTTAACGTGCACTGACATCGCACAGTACACGGGCCTCTACCATTTCGCCTCCATCGAAATGCGACCGCCACGGCCGGGATCGAACCCGCGACCTTCGGGTTAGCAGCCGAGCACCCTAGCCACTGCTCCACCGAGGCGGACTCATACTGCATGCTTAACATCTTGAAATGTGCTCAGTTTTCGAAATGGTGACACGGCACTCCTTCCTCATTTCTTTATTTTAAAAATCATCGAGGAATTCTGCGACATTCAATAAAAGAGCTGTCTTTTGTATCTACATTATATACGCGGCGGCAGTCGTGGAAAGCCGGCAGTTTCGGAATTTCCGGAATATCAAGAAAACACTAATTATCCGTGCCAGAACTTCGTTTTCTCCGGAACTGCGTGGCATATTTGCCTTCTCACTGCTCATTTATTTTTCGGGCAGTTGTTGCATAAGCTCCGAAACTGCGCGTAATTGGGGATGAATGGCGCAAATTGAAGTTTAGTGAGTGGGTATAATATATCAGCATTTTCAGCGAAAAAAAAAGCATAAAACAGCAACAGTTGTGAGTCAATGTTTTAGCCACACTTGTAGGTCTAGACAGTTCACGTCGCTCTCAGATGCAACGCGAAAAGGGGGAGGAGCCTTGGTAAACGCGTCGTGTTAAGGTTCTGGGACAGATGGACACAGAAGGATCTTAAGCTGTACAAAAACTTGTAAGAAAAATATTCAGCCTGCCTGATGCCGGACATGTTAGCGAAGCAGGTGGATCGATGGCAGGGATCACTTACCAACAAAACGCTTTTGGACTTCAGCACCTATTGGCCACAAAACACTCAACGCGCACTCGTCTATAGCAATTACTTCGCAATCACTCAAGCATCTGTGAGAAACGATGGTTTATCCTAGTCGAACAATATAATTCTGAGGTATGAAAGAGGCTTTTTTTATGAAGTTGATTATTGAAAGCTCAAGCGATCAACGTATTTAGGTCTTTCAATTTAAAAATGCTCGCTATCACGAAGTCGGTGTCAACATTTTGGGTCTTCGTTCCCCGGCCAATCCCCCGGCTTTTTTTTTTTTCGTTCGACCGTCGCATGACTTTATCAGCGACGCGTCGGACGCTTCACGCCAAGCAACAAAGCATCGCGTTGTATAGACTCTTGCGCCTTGACGCCTCGGCTGCTTGTGGTGTGTGTGTGTTGTCATCCTTGGGCTGTTTGTTGCTGCTACATAGACACGTCGCCGAAATGCCACTCTGTAGTACGTAATGCAAACACGCTCCTTCAGCTTTGAGTACCCGCCCCAGTTAAGCTCATTGGGGAGGTTAACTGGGACTCGATCTACATCACCCCGTTAACGAGACTATTTTTAGGTATAATTTCCATCCAAATTTCCTAAGAAGCACTCCTGTTTACGTGTAATGATCTCCATAGGCGTCTCAGATATTTGAAAAGACCGTGCCAGGCTTGATTACCCTTTCATTGAATGTGCATGCATTAAGCTGCCTTGTATCCTTCTTCTAATCGTTCGCTGCATTCAAGATGGTTGACCAACTATGCTTTGTCCCCCCTTTGTACCTTTCTCTTTGCGTAACTCATTAAAAAAAAAGTTGGGTAGGATATAAATCCCAGTTATTCCCTTTTTGCCACAATACCGCACTCGTGTTGTGACGCTGAAACTGTAAAAATCCACAAGTAAGGAAAATAAGCAGGTCAGCGATTGCCTCATGTGAAAGATACATGCCAACCCGCTTGAATAAGGAAGAAAAAGAAAGGAACACTACCAGAAGATATAACAAAACGGAGTGAGGCAAAGTGAGGGAAGGCATGTTATAGCACATCGCATCACATCACGCCACACCACACCGAGTCGCATCGCATCACACGCGTAGCACGAGAATCACAAACGAGATTCGAGTGAAGTGGTGGCTAAGACTTTTGGGACACGGTATCAAAGCTCGCACCGTGAAACCTGAGGTACATCAAGGCAATCAGTCGTCCTCAAACGTGAAACATGATTGGAGCTCGTAATCGCTCCCATTCGCTCATTCGTTTCTTTCTAGAGACATTCAGAGAACAATCCCAATGGATGACGCTGCGAGAACGCACACTACAACTCATTACCCCCCCTCTGCTTCTTTCAACAAAATGAGATACAGTCACTTGTCCTTGCCAACTCCGGGCATCGAAATCCTTCCGTCACATCGCCGGGCAACGACGTGACCCTTAAGCGCGAAGTGTCGCGTAGAGCATTGGGCAATGTGCGGCAGCCGAGTGGAGGTTCCGTTCGCCCGTTCGTACACAGAGGAGCCAGCCGGACCCATCCGTCTCCATCTCACGGCGCACGTAATGCCCATGTCTATACACTTACGGCACCCTCGTTGTTTCCATATATAGGCGGGGCAAAAAATACAATAGGCAGAACGGCACCCCACCCCTCGCGTAGCCGAGCAACACCAACGAAATCGCGTCGAGCAGATCACTGCGAGGCAGTCGCGTTCTAGCTGCCGCTTTTCTCCGAGACGCAGACCGTGCGGGTTGGCTGCTCAGCGTCGTCGTCGTCGCTCGCTTGTGCGGGACGGTTGCTCTTTTGCGAAATCACGCCGGGACGATGTGAGAGTACCGGCCATTTTCACTTGCGAAATCGAGCCCTTATAACGCTAGACGACGAGTCGCGAACAAAAAAGTAACGCAAGATCGCCGGATGATGAAGACGAATACCGAGAAGTGCACGGGCGATGACTCGGAACGACGACGCAGGGAGGAAAAAAAGAGAAGCAAGAAAATCAGAACGAAGCGGTCTGTCTTTGCTCGTCGGTCACTCGATGGCGTGTATAGGGACAGTTATAATCGCACGCGTATTTATTGTTTGCTTATGTCAACGAGAATTCATTGCAATTATGGCGGCGAACTATGCGAAACATGAACCTTAGCTATTTTGTGTGAAATAGTGACGTTTTGGAACGAATGGCTTCAGTGATTTTGAAGGTCAGTGTCGTGCGTTTGCGACGTCTGGCTCTTGTTAATGGAAAGAAAGAAAGAAAGAAAGAAAGAAAGAAAGAAAGAAAGAAAGAAAGAAAGAAAGAAAGAAAGAAAGAAAGAAAGAAAGAAAGAAAGAAAGAAAGAAAGAAAGAAAGAAAGAAAGAAAGAAAGAAAGAAAGAAAGAAAGAAAGAAAGAAAGAAAGAAAGAAAGAAAGAAAGAAAGAAAGAAAGAAAGAAAGAAAGAAAGAAAGAAAGAAAGAAAGAAAGAAAGAAAGACTGCACGAGAAAATTAATATTAGTGTCCGCCGCGGTGGTACAGCGGTTACGGGGATCGGCTGCTCAACCGAAAGTCGTGGGTTCGATCCCAGCCGCGGCGGTTGCATTTCGATGGAGCCGAACTACTAGAGGCTATTGTACTGTGTCATGTTAGTGAGCGTTAAAGAAAACCAGATGGTTGAAATTTCCGGATCCAATTACTACGCCGTGCCTCATAATCACATAGTGGTTAGATATAGAGGTTTTAATAATATCTGCGGTTTTACGTTACAAGCCCACGATATGATTATTATTAGAATAAATACCAAGTAATAGACATATCAAGTGTAGATCATGAAGAAGCAAGTCACGCTTTATAGGCGCGCTGCGAAGGCGTAAAATTTCCCGCTAAACAAAACAAGAAAATCAAGTTAAAGAAATATACTATTTCCCAATACAGTGCGGCAATTAAGCTACCATCCTCTCACCCGCTGCAAATGCTCACGTGATCTCATCTACTTTATCTCCTAACTCAGTGACTTAAGACATAATTTAGCCGCGAATTAGAACACACGCAAAGGGAGGAACATGATGACAGGACGTGCGGCACTTCAAATTCAATTGTTCTGGGCGTTAAACTAGAAATAAATAGACAACACACATGCGCAATCCTATCACAACCTAGGCTAACCAGCGATCAAACAATGTCAGAACAATTCAGTTGTAAGTGCCATTCGTCCTGTCATCACGTTCCTCCCCTTGTGTGTGTTCTAATTCGCGGCTAAGTTATGACTTCAAGTAAGTAACAACTAGGCCCGCAAGAGAGAGAGAGAGAGAAGTAGATAAAGGAAAAGACAGGGAGGTTAACCTGGTAGAAGAACCGGTTTGCTACCCTGTACAGGGGCGGGGAAAGAGGGATCGGAAAGAGGATATAGAGAGAGAGAGAAAAAAAAATTAAAAAAAAAAGGATGCCCACATATGCACACACATGTAGGAGGTTCTGATTAGAGTCGTTCGGAGAGACCGGTTGAACGCAGAAATCGCAGAAGCGCCTTCACAGCCTTCTTATGCGACGTTGAGTCCTGTCTGTGGCACAGGATTCTGACTTCCGAAAGAGTCTGGCCATCCAGTTGATCGAGTGCCATGCACAAAGACTGTCTCTGCAAACGGTATTGCGGGCATTCGCACAGAATATGCTGAATAGTTTCGTCACTGTCGCAATGGTCACAGGCTGCGGTGTCGGCCATTCCTATGCGGAACGCGTACGCATTGGTAAATTCGACACCCAACCATAACCTGCACAGTATGGTAGCGCAAACAGTCTTGTTGACTCAGTGACACTTGGGATCCGCACGTCACTTCTGTATGGCGGCCCCATCGAAGTCAAATCAGCCTTTATTTTGATTTCCGTCCATCTCCGTGCTCTTTAATCTAAGCGCACGGATTTCTCACAATGTCACCACCGCATATATCCACGCCCCTGGAGCGGCATTTTACTTTCTTCAGGTATGGATGAAAAGAGAAACGTCACGAATGATCATTAGATTACAATTGAAGTAGACTTAATTCACTATAATACGGCCGCGAGCGTATTATAAGTTTATCACACGAGCTGACCTCCTCGCTGTTCCTCCGTTTCGTTGAAACAATGGTTAGTTGGAGTGTTTTCAAAAGCGTTCTCGGATCGTTTGTTTTAGATAATAATGCTCATATGATGGGCACGTAAAGCTGCCCACTTTTCGCATATGCTCCTCAGATCATATTACTAAATTTAATAATCGCCTACAGAGCTCACAGGTCTCTTTGTCTTTCTTTCGTTCTTCCTCTCAACATACCGAACTCTAACGTCGCGACGTTGCTTCGTTGAGATCAAGGTCTTGGGTTTGACTTCCTACCGCTACGCTCATGTTGCTTCACGGGCCTGATCTAGCAGTGTCGGTTCAACCACCCTTGTGCGCACCTACAAAACTCCTAGTCCATAGACAAAAATATATGCCGAGCCCCTTAGTTACGCGTCCCCGTCTGTCGTAGCCTATTGTATGGTTAGGGCACGTCAGAACCTGTTATTCACCCGCCACGGTGGTCGCGTGGATAGGGTGTTCGACTGTTGAGCCGAAGGTCGCGGGATCGAATCCCGGCCGCCGCGGCCGCTATTTAGATGGAGGCAATGTTTGAGGCCCGTGTACTTACATTTACGTGCACAATAAAGAACCCCATGGAGGTGGTCGAAATTTCCGGAGCCCTCCACTACCGCGTCATTTGCCATCATATCGTGGTTTTGAGACGTTAAACCCCAAGAATTAATGTTATTGCATACCTGTAATTAAATGTATTCATTACGCTGCCCGTGCAAGTACACAAGAGCAGTGAAACACAATTGCGCAACATTAATATTTCCTTCGCGGTTTATCCGTCTTGCTCCAGAGTTTCCAAGCCCAACTGTGGCCCATGAAAGAAACCAAGTGCGCTTGTTGGAAACCCCATTAAGCTCACAAGGAACGATCACTGCGTAATAGACTCGAAAATCAGTGTCCATACTTTATTTCAAGCTGTGTGTTGTCGAGGAAGTTATTGAGCGCATCATGTGCTACTGCCCGTCTTATGCAAACGAAACGCTTGACGTCCGTACGTTTCCGTCCAGGGGCTATATCACCTGGACGGAAACGCTTTTACCGCTGAAAAGGTATTGGGACCATGGGACTGCTTGTGACAGTTCCGATAGGCAACGAAAGCGCTGCTGCGATTTTTTAAGAATACCGGACTGATTGACCGCTTGTGATGTCAGCTGTTGCTACGTCGGCGGCAACAGTGACTTTTCTCTCCTCCTCTGTAACTCTTCTTTCACCTCCTCCCTTCCTCAGTACAGCGTAGCCTGGCAGGCTCAGCCCTGTTTAACCTCACTGCCTTACTTTTATTCCTATTCTCTCTCGCTCTCACAAGCCCGTCGTCCTAACTTGCGGTGCAGTTCCACACACTGCACTGAATTTCACTGCCTCTCTTTCTTTTCCTTCTCTTCCCTCCTCTCTCTCATCTTTCTATTCCCCTTCCCTAATCCCCCCAGTGTAGGGTAGCCAACCGGAAGTCTTTCTGGTTAACCTCCCTGCCTTCTCCCTTTCTGTTTGCTTCCTTCCTTCCTTCCTTCCTTCCTCTCTCGCTCTCTTTCTTTTTCCCTTCTCCTCCTCTGAAGCATCCAAACGCCGCAAGCTATAAACAACACGGAAACTTGGTGAATCGTTCCAGTTTATATTCATGTTCGCGTTTTCAATGCGTAGGCCGATAGTACACAATGATATATCACAAGCACTGCGTGACACGAATTCCTACCAGCAGCTTTCTGGCGCCTGCGAAGAACGCGCAGTAAATATGGGCCGTACAAAACAATGCGAACGAGGCGGCGGGGATCAGTGGCTCGACCTTGACCGCGGCGTAGCACAACGACGCACGTGCTATATCAGGAACCGGCGGCGGCGGCGTTTGAGCGTCGCGTCAGGCGCGGCTTGCGCTATCGCAGTCGGAAGTCAGCGTCACAGGGCAGGGCAGTAGCGCGAAGAGAGCTCCGGCCACGCCCACATTACTCTGGAAACGCGCCAGGTTATATTGCCCCCGTGAGGTGGAACGCGGAAAGTTTTCCAGCAACCTGACCTTTCTCGAACTGCTCTCAATGGTTGCATTTTCGAAAGGTAGTGTTTGAACTCGACGTCACGCTCACGCAGACCTATTACTATTCAAGCGAAGCTTATAATGCCTCGCGAGTGTCGTTGGCGTTGTAGAAGCGACCGCAAAAAAACCCCGATGACCGCGAGCGCAACGTAATGTGGGCCCTCGAAGGTGATCCGGTGACATGCGTATTAGTACGCGCCGTTTTCCGATAATTTATGCTCTGGTTGGCGATCAGTCGTTTCCGATACGGTAGTCTGATCCGTTGTAGAGGTGATGGAGGTCAATTATTATTTGACGTTGCCGCATTGGATTGTTGCCTGGATACGAACGCTTTACCGGCGTTGTTGCCAGTAGCAATCGAAGTGTTGCACTGCTAAGCATGTGGATAACGGTCAAATTCCCGGCATGGAAGAAGGAAACAGTTAGGAGGGAGCATTGCGCAATGAGAAAGAAAGAAAGAAAGAAAGAAAGAAAGAAAGAAAGAAAGAAAGAAAGAAAGAAAGAAAGAAAGAAAGAAAGAAAGAAAGAAAGAAAGAAAGAAAGAAAGAAAGAAAGAAAGAAAGAAAGAAAGAAAGAAAGAAAGAAAGAAAGAAAGAAAGAAAGAAAGAAAATTAAGACAGCTTGGCACTAGAGAAGCCAAGCCTGAAGGAAGTGCGGAGCTGAGCAGCCTTCTTTGTTTCTCTTCGAGTTTCTCTTTCTTACCCCCTCCGTTTCTTTCAATTTGTATTTTTCCAGTATTTTCTGTCCTTTTTTTTCCCCGTTTTTTATATTTATTGCTATTTTTCTTCACATTTTTCCCTTTCTTTCTATCTCTATTTCTTGCTTGCTTCCTCTTTTTTCAATTATTTATACGTGGTTTTATTTAAAGGTACTCCGCACTTAATATCATCATCAAGGCACTCGAAGAACAAGAGGAAGAAGACTTCTCTTTGGCGCGAGCGAGCGCTACAGATGGCTATGGTATATGTGGTTTTGCCTGCGTTTCGCCAAGCGACGACGACAGCATACGACAGCCTGGCCCCCCTAAAGTGCTTCCGCCCTTAAAAAAGAAATAGATAAAGAAAACAGTAGTAGGTCAGGCACCCAGCTTTGTTAGCCCCCCCTTTTCCTCGGATGGGGAAGGGCTCCTGAATTTTTTCCGAAAGCTGGTCGTTGAACTCGACGTTACGCTCCCACGGACCTATTATTTCGTGACGGGACTGTACTTTCTGTCATAGGGTTCGTACCCAAGATTTTGACGTAACGTGCTCTTGCAGGCCTCCATCTTCAGTCAGTCTTTTTAGACTTGATCGTTTTCTTTACTCATTTTGGTCTTTTTCAAGACGGGGAGAGTGGAGTCCTTTTCTAAATTTAAGGACGAGCCTGTGGGCCTTTTATTTGTGCGCTGTTCATGCATATCTAAATGATTACTAAGACAATATCTTACGCAAAAAAAAAAAAAAAAAAGGAGGGTTTCATTCCTCCCTTCCCAAAAACATTGCTGTTCGGAATCTTTTTTATCTAAAGAACGCGTGCGGAAATGTCCGCATGTCCGCCGCGGTGGATAAGTGGCTACGGTGCTCGGCTGCTGACCCGAAGGTCGCGGGTTCAATCCCGGCCGCGGCGGTCGTATTTCGATGGAGACAAAATGGTAGAGGCCCGCGTACTGTGCGATGTCAGTGCGAACACCAGGTGGTCAAAATTTTTCCGGAGCCCTCCACTACGGCGTCTCTTACAATTATATCGTAGTTTTCGGGACGTAAAACCCCAGATATTATTATTATTATTAAATGTCCGCATATAACCAGTGACGTCAACCGGAACGGAATAGTTTTGCGTCATAACACCCGACAGTTTTCAGGGGCTGGGATTATGACATATGCAACTTTAACGTCACGTATCTATCGACAGTCTATCATAATTCATAACTCAACCTATAAGCTTTTTAAATGTTGACGCGCTCATTTCGAACGAGGCTGTAATGACGTATGAGCAAGCAAGGCCAATAGCCCATTGGCATAGACTTAGTCACGTATTTTTCAAAGCGGCTACAGTGCACAGCGACCGAGAAGCAAGGGGGTGAGGGGCTACGAGAACAAAGCGTGCTGTCAGTCTCTGTCTGCGAGACAGAGACTGGAGAATAACAGGCCCCTTTGTTTCGCGCCTCGCCCACCCCTCGATAGCCGTACATTCGGTCATTGTCATTGTCTCGGCCGATGTCTTGAGCGTGCCGCTGACATTCGAACTTGCTTCATTGTAAACATTTACAGCACAGTCGGGGGGACAAACACAAAAAGAGCAAGCGTGCGTCACGGTCGAATCCGCTTCGCGTCACCGTGGCCTCCGAAACAGCGCTTTCAAGTTGAAGGCACTCGCATTCTCTGGGGCTATGTTTGAACAGCACGCAGATACTTTCCAAGGTGATAACGCAAATTAGAACGGCGAGGTCATATGAGGGAGGCTGTTTGTGCATGCGTAACGACGCTGTGACAAGAATGTGACAAAATCTAGCAAGTATTCGATAGGATGACATCAAAAGCAATTTAACAGCGGGACAAACAGCCACTCGCAACAAGTCATATACGTAGACTAAGTCGCAACTGAAAATACAAAGCCCATTATGAATTTCGTCATTCGACGTGTATTCAGCATGCACCAACCGACCCTACTAGTTAACAGTCTAAGACCTGGTTTGCCTGTTTGAATTTCGTTCCGTTTTCTAATCGCTAGTTATGAGTTCAATTGAAGCGAACTTAGATGCTGGATATTAAAATTTAAGCTGCTGGATACTTAAGCTGCTGGATATTGAAAGACAGCAGCGGCCGCATTCTGATACAGGTGGAACCGGAATGCAACATCCCTCGCGTAATTAGCTCCTACGTAATTGTATTAAAATAAAATGGACGGATGAAATTAATTCCTAGTGCTCCCACTATGATGTTCCTCATACAGCGCTGTGCAGTGTAACACTGCTTAGTTTCGTCTTCGCTATTATCTTTTATTGGGCAGTCGCACTCACGATTGGTTGAATGAATGAATGAACTAACTTTTTTAAAACCGGTCCGGTAGTTTTCCCTTGGGCGAGGAGGAGGCAAGATGTTTTTTGTTGTTGTTGTTGTTGTTGTTGTTTTTGGTGTTGTTGTTGTTGTTGTTCCCTTACCTCTCCCCGAGTCCTCAGTATCCAACCGGACTGGTAACATTGTTAACCCCTCCACCACTCCCTTCCTCCCTATCTCTCTCTCTCTCTGTTGTGCATACACTACTGTATTACATCTCGTCGTTGTGATTTCCAACGCTCACGAATAGGAGTACTGCAGCTTCAGCTATGGGCAGCAAAGGGGAAGAGCAATATGGCGGATGAATCCGATGCGTCTTTATCGGGGCTTCGAGTGAAACGTTCGCTGTCCGAGCGCGTCTGTTTGCGATACGAAGTGAGCCGGCAAACACTCGTCTTCTGATGCGATTCGTTTCCGGGCGAGCGGGGGCCGTACATAGTGGTTCAACGTCGTGGACCGTGGCTTGGCAATAACAGAGAGACGGCGCGAGTACGAAGGCTAGGAGCAGCCGCGTATGGTGCTTACAGAAGCGTGGCCCAACCTACTTTCGGTGTGTATTCGCCGAAGCGTCACTAAAACGAAACCATGTATAACTGCGGGATACCACTTAATACAGTGTTGCGTACTTCTTTCTTTCTTTCTTTCTTTCTTTCTTTCTTTCTTTCTTTCTTTCTTTCTTTCTTTCTTTCTTTCTTTCTTTCTTTCTTTCTTTCTTTCTTTCTTTCTTTCTTTCTTTCTTTCTTTCTTTCTTTCTTTCTTTCTTTCTTTCTTTTCCTTTTCTTTTCTCTTCTTTTCTTTCTTTATAATACACCCGCCACTGTGGTCTAGTGGTTATGGTGCTTGACTGCTGATCCGCAGGTCGCGGGATCGAATCCCGGTCGTGGCGGCCGCATTTTCGATGGAGGCGAAAATGCTTGAGGCCCGTGTACTTAAACTTAGGTGCACGTTACAGAACCCCAGGGGGTCTAAATTTCCGAAGCCCTCCACTACGGCGTCTCTCATAATCATGTGGTAGTTTTGGGACGTTAAACCCCCGTAATTATTATTTATTTCTTTATAATAACTCTGACAGGTGTTATTTAATGCCATCTTGAGTATCTTCATTACCAGAGTACATAAGTGGGTCTTCGAGTGTACGCCTAATTCGGTTCTATAGACTATTTTGCGCAGGTTATCGAATGCACCTACACTCCGTTTTAATGCGCATGCGACTACCTTAGCACTGTTCGTTTAGTTGTTCGAGATACGTAACGGCAAGGTTATATGCCCAATATGACGGCACCGGAACCCATCCGTAATATATATAGTTTACAGGCCACACTGTAACACACGACGTGCCCTAGGCAGTTTAACAGAATACGAAAAAACCCTGAAAATCGTTAAACGTACCCGTTCAGCATTGAACTTTTTGTACTGTTTTCAGCCATACTACGAGGACCTATGAGATGCTGGAGAGTTTCGGGCGTATTGGTTACATCAACTCAAGTTAAATTACAAATTCATGACCCGTACATTTACCCAACAATCGTGCCAATAAACATGGCTATGACTGAATCTGTCACAGCAAGCACTTGTTTGACGGTTCGCAATGGCTTTGCACCTACACGGACAAAAAGAAGCAAGAAAAAAAAAACAAGAAAAATTAAGAATGGTGACAGCAGGTAAAAAGAAACAAGAATAACACACACAAAGTATAAAAAGGAGCACTGGAAGACAGCCGTGACAAGCGAGCGTCAACGATGACGTAGTACAGTCGCCAATTCGCACTGCGCTCGAATCGCTGTCACCGACCTGAACGATGTTTCGCACAGCGCACGCTAACGCCACACCGGAGGCATGTCACAATCTAGTTAGATGCGAATCTTCGAACAGAGACGGAAATTGAAACGAGCTGTCGCGTCGTTGCTCCTGTTGCAACTAGCTTCTTATCTCGACCGTACAAAGCTTAAACTTTGCCGGTCGCACGTGCGTTATTGCTTTTGATCGGGATCGCGAATAACTCTAAGTGAAATCACATGCTGCAATGTAGGTAGACGTCACACGTCGGGCAGCTCCGGCGTCGGCAGCGACACCTGAGAAGGACATCGTCCTGCCTTGGCGCGGGAGCTGTAGAAGCGTAACCTGAAGACGCCCAGCGGAAACGCAGTTTCGAGTTCGCAACCGTCACGGGACTAGCACCCTAACTCGTATTATATAGACGACGCGGCGGCAAGCGCTGAACGTGTCAATCACAAGGAGAGGTTGCGAAAGCGATGTTTGAAACCGATTCTTCTCCTCCTAAAGCGTTGCCACGACGTACCAAGCATGCAAAGCGACGACGCGATCCGCCTAGGAAAAAAAATAGAAGAAAATTCGTGCTTGTGTAGTGTTTCGTGTAGTTCGAAATGCTGCGCTAAACGCAGCTCCGCTACTGTGAAAACGGAGATATTGCGTAGCACAGGCACCCAGCGATTTCCGTTCGTAGAGTTCCCACTGCTCTGTTTGCCAAACCGTCGATGACGTCAGTGTTTGAGGTAAGCATGTACGGTTTCCCATACATGCTTACTATATAATCTTATTAGGGAGATTCGCAAACTCGGTGTGCGAGGCTGTGGGCGCTACTTTTTGGTGCGCTTTATGGAGTTCCTGCTTGTTACGACAGTTGAGATACGTGCCGTCTTCAGCGAGTTCCGTCAGGTCGTTTCCCCCCTTCAGATGTAGGGCCGAAGCGCCGGAGAAGCGCCGGTGGTAGAACGCCTCGATGCGCGTGCCAGCAGAGGCGAACGAGCGCATCGAGGCACCCTAGATGGTGGGAGGAGCAATCGTGCGCTCGGCGAGGCTGTGGCGCCCATCTCTTGCGTGGCTAGGGTGTCAGCCGCATGTTTCTGAAGCGTCTTTAGTTATCTTAAGTGACGTTCACCTCTTACTCATTTCTGTTAATTATGCTATTTTAGACCTTGTTCGTTTATTCTAGCCCGGTTTTGAGCATTCCTAGCCTTGTTTGAGGCCTGTATTGAGCACTTGATTGTGAGCGTGACCATTCGACATGAGACGACGACAAGCCAGGCCCCTCTAAAGTGCTACGCGCTTAAAACAAGCTGTGTTGCAGTGTCTTTACGACTTCATGCATTTACGTTTGGTGGACACCACAATAAAGTACGGTAGGTGTCAACCTAAGAAGAAAATCTATTTTTTTATAAGCTTCACCAACAAAACCACGACGCTCTTGTCCCCTCTGTAAGAGAGTCGCAATCCACTGCTTTTTTGTTCGAAGCGCAAAAGCATATCTTTTCACGATGCGGATTATCTATCATTAAAGATGAAGAAACAATTATTATTGATTACAGCTGCTTTGCGCTTTGTTTCTAGTGCTTGTATCCGCATCTCAACTTTTGCGTACGCCTAAAAACTGGTTAGTGTGCGTGTTTCTTGTTTCTGACATTGCACATGCCTAAAGTTCAGCGCCCCACACTCTGGTTCTCTTCACCAGTCGTCCTGTTTTCTCGAATGTCTTGCAAAAGGACCCCCAATGTCATCGACCAAACGTCGCGCACTCGGAGGACTTACACAACCGCCGCAGCGTCCGCCGCAGCGTCCGGGAAACGGCTTGCTCCTATTTCCTTCATTGTGAGCAGATAGCGGCGCGCGCTTACGCATCAGCAACCTTAAAGATTGAAGTGACGGATGTCGAAGCTCGCACTCGTCTTGTGACGGTCACCATAACCGCAACCGATCGCTGTGGCTCAGACGCTGCGCTGATCGCTACACACACGCCAAAACAACCGACTGACTGCATGGCTCACCGTAGCTGGGGACTCTGATTCAGTTTTCTCTGCCTGGAACTGATTCGCGTGCGCCCGGTGGCCCGTAAACGAACTTTATAATGTGGAACATTCTTTGGGAAAACCTACGCAAGTTCTAGCTCGGTTTCTCGCAAGTTCTCGCTCGATCGCGCTCTGTCTAATGCCTAGTTCACACTGGAGAATCCGCTGTCAACAGCGAGCGGAATTTTCCTGTCGCCGGAAACACAGCGCCGTTCGCACTGCACGCGCACCGCGTCGCCGGATCGCAATAGTGCGCCATCTGCCGAGTAAACCATCTACCACGGGGCGAGCGTGGGATGGATGCGCTGTCACCCGGATGTTGTCGCGGCTCGCAACCATCGCAACTACGCCACTACGCTACGCCAGTACGCATTTAAATCCGGTTCGATGTATCTCTTTCGCGCACTTTCACTGCTTTAAACGACTATGCTGAAGACTGAGCAGGAAGAAGCAGTACTGCTTACTTTGCTGGCAAGCCGCTGTCTTGCAATGCATGAAGAGCAGAAAAAAAAACATGGCTGATCCCTCCGTCACAGGAATCGGTATAACACGAAAGTAAAACGCGTCTTCGCAGAAGTAGTGCTTATCGCGTAGCGATATATGAGAGCTTGTAGAATGTATATTGGTGTTTGACAGCTATAGCACCGTTTGACGTGGACACACCCACGTTGACGCCTAGTGGCAAATCTCCATCGCGACGACTAACGCCCATGGTCATGAATTAACCGTTGTTGTAGCTGAAGTTGTCAACATGATATACCTGGACACAGCGTATCGTGGATCCAGCGCAAAGACACCAACAAGCACGTAATGAACACTGGCACTCGATATGCGCGTCTTCAAAGACAAGTGGTACGGTGTGCGCGCCTGAGTAATAAGGAAACCTACTCCTGCGCTTATGCATACACTACCACGCTGCGCTTCAGCAACGCGGGAGGCAGAGGTTCGTAGCTTGAGCCGCAAGCACGCGCAGGCGTTCTACGTCCTGCTGGTCTCTGTCTCCCTCCACCGCACGACATTCACCCTGTCGACATCGCTGCCTTGCGGCCGCGCTCACTGCAGCAGTTTCATTAGTCGGTGCTATCGCACCCGAAGTAGCCGTCGGCGAAACAACGTTGCTGCATGTGGAAGATGCACTACTCCGACAAAGAGCAGTCACACGCTAACACGAAGCTAAAGGCAAAGAACATAGCTACATCGGCGACTCTCCGATGCTTGCGCGGCCGATGTTTTTCACTGCTATCGAGACGCAGTTAAAGCATGGCCTCCGAGATTGTGCACCGGCGTGCAATCTCTGACGCCATGCTTTAACTGCGTCGTCGACTAATCGTTCGCTATCGGCGCTAGTAAGTGTCATGCCGCATTACTTCTCTTCCCCGCTCACAGGCGGCGACACCGACCCGCCACGCCTAAGCCACGCCAACAGAGAGCACCATGCGAGAGAGAACATGTGTGAGAGATACAAGGCGCGTTGGCAGGTTGCTCTCCAGCTGCGTCGGTGGCATGGTCGGTAAGAAACCGGGCGCCCTTCGTCGCGGGCCAAGGAGTCAGAGGTTCGATTCCCGGCGGGAGAACATTTTCATAATGATTTTTCTTTCTCATTTGGTAGCGTTAATTATATCAACGTCATATCCGTAACGGGTATACTTGGTGGACCCCGGCATAAAACACTTTCGTGTTAAAAAATCGGAAGACGCTTGTGCTTCGCTTCAAGAGTAGAACGCGATAGCGTAATCGGGCCCTGTTCTCATGACCTTCTCAATTGGTAGCCTCGCCTCACTTCTTGCTGGACACCTCAAGAAAAGGAACGTCTGTGCAAGTAACATTGACCTTTAAAGCTATCCTAGAATGCCTACTACAAGCAAAGCTGCGAAGTGCCCACTACGCCATAATTGTTCCTTTTTGTAATAATAAGCGAAGTACCCATTAGGCATCCGTAAAGCAACACGCGAACTTACGCATTGCAAATGAAGATGTTAAATCCCTGTGGAACGCAGCAAGTTTACGGCACACGCGTCTGCATAGGATGGACCCGTTTCGTCGACTTCGGCCTCCGTAACGGTGCTTTGCCGACTGTGGCTTGGTGTCTCTTTTACCAAATCTTTAGCATTCCGAATCGGCATGGAAGACAGTGCTGCTTGCGACCATTGCGGCAGCGATGAAACTATTGACCACGTGCTTTGTCACTGTCCTCGCTACAGCGCGCATAGACTGCCGCTAGCTGCTGTGTTGGCCCGCCTTGACGACAGACCCTTGTCGGAACAGTCAGTGCTCGAATGCCGACGCGAACTGTCCTTCACAGAGAAAGTCAGTCAAGGCCTTACTGAACTTTTTGCATGGCAGTGGCCTATTGAATAGGCTATAGCGCCCTGCCCTCTTTTTTTCTTTTTTATTCGCGCGTCTACTCTCCTCTTCACTTTCCTTTTCCATCTTTCTTTTCCCTTTCCCCCCTCCCCTTAGTGCAGGGTAGCAAACCAGATGCTGCATTTCTGGGTTAACCTCCCTGCCTTTCTCTCTTTTTATTCTCTCTCTCTCTACGAAGGTGCTCACTTTGTTGATGCTTTTGCTGATTAGGTATGCCTTATTGCTTCGTAATGGAGGCTTTCGCTGTTGATGCTTATTATGTCCGATTGCTTTGTAATGGTTGGGCGTTTAAACCCCTCACTTGCTGTGCAAGTGACGTATGCCTGGCGCGATTCTACGCTTCTACCACGCAACATAACATGCGTTAAGGAGACTCCTCACATTACATGACATGGAAGCAGTCCTGAGCGATGGCGTGGCTCTTTGGTAGAACACCTGCTAAGGACTGGGTTCAATTCTCACTGGAACCAAAGTTTTATATCCATTTTTTTGGATATATCTCGAATTTTCGCTCCCGGACAACGCTGATTTTTCGCTCCTAACCAACGACACCGCCACCGGAATTTCTGCGAAACGAGCTATTTAACGCTGTCGCTTTAATACTTGCTCCACGGGCTACAGTGGGCCATCAGAAAAGAGAGCTTGTAACTCTGAAAAAGTCTTTCGAGGAAACGAATATGTCATGGAAATATTAAACATCAGTTCATTCAGAAAGCCATATGAGCGACACAAACGACGTTATGTGTCCAACGTTGTGCAATGCGATCGTGTGTTTTGCTGTGTATTATACCGTCATAGAAATAGTTGTATTTATACATGTTTCTGTGAAGTTATTTTTTTCTTACCTGAACTCGTGCTCGAATCTTTGTGAGTGATGAAGCGTTCCATTGTATTGTGTCTGCACATCTGGTGTTCTACTAGGCGACATATTTCGCGCCATTTTTCTCTTTCTTGTATTTTACCTTTCATTTTCTCAGCGAGAAGTAGTAGTCGGTGCCGCCATAAAAGTGCCATCCTTTCCTATTCATGAGTTCAATAAAAAGAAAGACCAGAGGATCAGCATAGCTTGATAATAATATCTGGGGTTTAACGTCCCAAAACCACGATATGATTATTAGAGACAAATTTCGACCATCTGGTGTTCTTTAACGTGCACTGACATCGCACAGTACGCGGGCCTCTACCATTTCGCCTCCATCGAAATGCGACCGCCGCGGACGGGATCGAACCCGCGACCTTTGGGTCAGCAGCCGAGCACCCTAACCGCTATACCACCGCGGCGGACTCAGCATAGCTAGAAGCTGTCTTCCAAGGTTACTTAAAATGATCTCGCGTCGGTGCTCCAAAACAGAGTTTTCCTTCAGTAATGAACGCTTGAGGCTTGAGAAACAAAACCTAATTGGTTTATATAAATGGCTATGTCGTATTTATGTGGAACATAGTACCTCAGAAAGATGCTTGCCAGTAAAATCTTTTATGGAATAGTATGTGCATAATAATACGCAGGCAGACTCAAATAAAACGAAGGGCACGTGTTCGTGAAATTCTTTGTGTAGCTTTCACTATTACTTTAAGCATCGATTTATACTCATGAAAAAGGTTTGGAATTGTAATGTATTCTTTTTGCTTTAGACCTCGGATCCTGTATACAATATTACGCGCGCATTTCGCAAAAGGACATAGGTCACGTTGCATCAGCGGATTCGTTTTGTTTTCTCAACTGATTCAATGGCTTGTTTTAAAATCAAATCTGTCCGCGGTACAAGGAACCCAGTTATTCGCTTGTACAACAGATACACGACAGCGGTGAAACCCTACGCAAGCGAGGACACGTTTCACAGGTAAAAAGAAAATCGTCGCACTTATGACTTAAGCGTCCCGTACGATTGATAGGGAGTCGAAGTGATTCGAAGAAAACGGAAGGCGATATAGTCGAATGAACAAAGCGCCATGCCGGAACTTCAACCAGACGTCCTTTCGCGTTCAATTCCGCCCATTCTTGATGATTACAACCGGCAAGGTTCGATTAGTTTAACTAAGTTTGGATTGCTTTCTCGGCAGCGGATGACATCGAAGGAGACCTCCTAACTACACGGCTTTTGTGTACAGGTCCGGGCCAGGAGGTGGTGGAGGTAAGGGAGGGGGACACCTCCCCTAATATGCTTGTCTCTCTCCCCTTGCCCCCCCCCCCCCCCGCTTCGCCCTTCAGAAGCAAACATGGCCACACAGAGTGCATAAGTACCCCGCCTCTCCACCTCGCCCATCCCCACCACCCACCCTCCCTTCCGGAGGAACCTACTTGTAGTGGGTGTCCCAACAGAAAAAAAATTCTGGCGCCGTCCCTGGAGCATACGAACATGGCGATGGCAAGTGCTTTCAGTCGTGCCAGAGGCAGATATGACAGTTGCTCGCTTTCTTGTCTGGGTCACGTGACGGGCCCAGATTCCGACGCCAGAAGGCCTGCAGGCACCGCGACGAGCGTCTGACGGACAACTTCCGTCACGGTACCGCACGAGTGCTGTCTTTGAAGCGACGCGCGATCGAGCGCATCGAGCGACAAGCGCAGCGACGAGTGATGCACGCGACTGAAACACGCGATGCGCCGTTCACAGAAGAGAGGAGAGGACGCGCCGTCTGCGAGCGCCGGTTAACTGCGAACGTTTATTACTCGCGCCCACTTCGCCGGCGAAATTCTTTTGCGAGGGTCGCGGACGGTCTGCCAACCAGGAAAGCGCCAGCACGTGTCGCACGGATCATATCCTGAAACAAACCGTCAAATCAAGTAAAACTGCCACGAGATCTTTGCCTGACGTCACCGCAGAGACGTCGCAGAATTCATTATACAGATATTACCTGTCGCGTGCAACGCAAGGACATCTGTCACAACATTTACCAGAAGCTTTGCTGCGCTGAGGATCTTAGCTATCATCTCTGCACGGTATTTCGAGGGTCGTGTACAGGCACCGGTGACGAGTAGTTTCGCGAGCGCGGTCATGGAGAGCTGACGAAAGACATGTCACCCTGAAAAAGCGCGGGAAAGTTTGGGGTAACGGGGTGAAAGAGAGAAAGGGTAATTGCCGGAGCGGCGCTCACCTTGCCGACATGGAGCGTGCGTCGTGGCGAGGCGCGCTCGCAGCAGCTGCGGCGGCGGCGGCACACAAACACTCGGACCAGCGGCTTCCGCGCCGGCGACTGTCAACGCGCCGGCGGCGCTGGCGAGCAAGAGCGAAGCGAACAGATCGAGCCTAGCGCAGCGCCGCCCCTCGCGCCGGCGTCGCCGGCGTCGCTGGAGATTCGGCGCGTCGCGAGCGCTTCCTGGCGGCGCAGCTTCGACGGCCGTGTGTGCACGCCGGCGCCCTACGGTCCGCTCAATAATACATGGCAAATGCCGAGTGTCCTGCCATTTGCGACAGCTAGACCGATCACGTCTCTAGTCTGTATCAATAAATCGGTGCATCTTTTTGCAGCAAGCAGGTGAAGCGAGTGAAGCGGCCCAACTTCACAGGTGCCAAGTTCTGTCAATCTTTGTTGTCCCGTGTGTCCGCGCTGTTCTCTGTTATGAAGCCAAGCCAACGAACTCAACTTTATTCCCTCTTTTAAAATTCACAGGTGAGATTGCTCAGAAGGACGATTCGCAGAGATGATGATGATGAAATAAACGTTTAATATGTCCCAAAACAGTGTTCCCGAGCTCGTGAGCTCGGGGATCACCCTAGGTGGGAGGGTCCCTCATTCCAGGAATCCTCTGGCCGTAATCGCCTCCCGGGCCCTGGCGACGAGTCCTCGCTGGTCGTCTAGGTCCCGTGCGGCGATCTTGGCCTCCCACGTCTCGGCTAGGAGGTAAGAGCCGTCGCTTCGTGCAACTGTTCAGAAAAGGCGGTTCCAGCGCTTTTATAAGAAAACAACTTTGTAAAAGCGGCTCGAATTTCTTTTATTCCGATCTCAATTGTTCTGTCGTATTACGTAGCTGTTTACATTGATATCTTGCTTGCTTTTTTTTTTCTGCCATTATTTTGTCAGTATTCTTACAGCGCATTAAACCTACTTGCGATACTGCCAAGAGGTGTCGGAATTGCGCAAGATTACTGAAGTATTTCCGCAGCTTTTGACAACCGCAATGGCTCCCTGCAAGTGTGTGCGGAACACAGGCATCTGCCTCACCCTTTCATGTTGTTTAATCTATTCTTATATATTTTTGCGATAGCAATTATATGGACACTCGCGGCTGGTTTTCGCCGTCGGCGTCGGCGTCATTTGCCGTATATGTATATGTATATATATAACCGGGCCCGCCCGTCGTTCGTGAGCGTGAAAAGACGCGAGGGGGGGGGGGGTCCCTCGAGCGACCTTCGATTTTACGAGCGGGGGGCGCGCGCGTTATCTCCCCTTCTCGGCGGCCGACAGCGGGCGGGGGGGGGGGGACGTTCGATTTTACGAGCGCGGGCGCGGGCGCGCGCTTTATCTCCCCTTCTCATCTCCCCTTCTCGGCAGCCGGGCCGGCGTACCCTTCTACGTGCTGCGCTTTCAACGCGAAGAGAATTCTCTTAAACAAGCGTTTTCTAGAGTTGCGTGAGATCGGATCCAAAAAGAGTTAGCTGCCAGCCTCACTTCGTATAACATTACAATTTTTTGCTATCGCATTCATTGCTTCACCCTTGCGGTGAAACTGTGACTTTTTAATATCTCACTACCTTCACATTTTATATCCCCGAGATTTTATCTTTTTTTTTCTTGCAGAGTGGTTGTAAAGAAAGTACAAGTATAGTAAGGTAGACAGCTAAGCAAACTGAAAGAAAAAAAAAATTAACTAACGCACTCTAGATTGTGGGCGATCAGCCGTTTATGATGTGACAAATCTGACCTTTTATCGAGGTCGCTTGTCATTTCACGCTGCCACATTGCATTGTTGCCCGGATATGAGCGCATGACCGTCGTTGTTGCCTGTCGCAAATGAAGTCTTGCGCTGCTAAGCACATGAATGAAAGTTCAATTCCCGTCATGGAGGAAGGAAACAGCTTCGCACTAATGTTGCCAAGCCTGAAGGAAGTGTGGAATTTGCGCAGCCTTCTTTGTTTCTCTTCGGTTTTCTCTTTGTTTCCTCCTCTCTTTCTTTCTAGTTCTCCTTCTCCGTTTCGTTCTGTCCGCTTTTTTCTCTCTTCATTTCTATTTATTTCTTCCTCTGTCTTTATCTATTTCTTTCTCTTTGTTGCTCTTTCTATTTCTCTTCCTATTTTTTCTCTTTCTCTCTCTTTCTATTTCGCGCTTGCTTCCTCTTTCTTTTTCTATCTTTATAAGTGGTTTTGCCTGTGTTAAACCAAGCACACTAGTTGTATTTTTTGCTAATGATGATAAGTGATCATCATCAAGCAGCTCGAAGGACAAGAGGAAGAAGACCTCCCTGCTCTCCATGCTACACATGGAGAGCTACGCCAAGCAACGACGACAGCATACTACAGCATACGACAGCCCGGTCCCCTAAAGTATTCCGCACTTAAAATTATGTGTCGTTTCCACCTGCGTGTCTTCCGTTGCTTTCCCGCGCTGATTGACAGGTATGTGCATGTGTAGGGCGAAAAAAAGAAGCAAAATGCGATTCGTGTTAACTTTTACACCGACGCTGTATAGAACTCGGTCATTCGTAACTTCGGGAACCTACTCAACAAGAACCTATCATTATCATGAACAGCACTTGCCTTCAAATTAGAAAAAAAAATGCGACCGTGGCCACCCAGACTGAGCTCGAACGGCAGCTGGCGAACCGGGTGAATCGGATTACGTGACTGCGACCTTGAGAATAAGAGATTTGAACCTATCGTATTTCCGCGAGCCAGAACAGTTATATAGTCAACAATTACCTATTAAACAGAAAATCGCTAGCAGGTACGTGCCACAGAAATTGGGCAAACCCCACTACTCACGACTGGCCCACTGACAATAAATAAATAAATAAATAAATAAATAAATAAATAAATAAATAAATAAATAAATAAATAAATAAATAAATCTATGGGCTGCACAGCTTCGCTGCTCATCAACATTCAGAGAGAGATTGATTGAGCTCATGTTTTTTTTTTCCTTATATCTCCGCTAGTTTCTGTCTACGTCACCTTATCTGATGCTGTAACGCATCGCACTCGCCGAACTTTCCATAGGAGAGAGCTGCGCGAGTTCTTCGTTTGTGTGAATTAAACCCGTTTGAAATCGACTCCTATATAGGCTACTTTCACGAAACGGCGTGGCTTTAGCGAGAAAGTTTGCGGTAGTTCCCGCGCGCGAGCGCATTTCTTCCAGCATGCGCCTCAACACGCGCGCGACGCGAAATGATACGTTTTCTGGTCTTCCGCCATAACGCGTAAATAGCCGGAGCTCTGTATACTTCCGTCGCAACGAGTTCGCGAAAGCGTGACGAAGACGATGCGTGTATTCTTACATCCGGTCCGCGAGCAGTGATTCCTACCCGGATAGCATTTCCGACAGGCGAGGAGCCGAAACAGTGCGACGCCGCCTCCTATTCTCGCCTCTATAGCGTCGAAGAAAGACGTCTTTGCGTGCAGGAGCGTAGGCAGAGATAGCTTTCGTGCAGAGTGGGGGGGGGGGGGGGGGGGGCACCCGCTACATCTGAAGTGGGGGGCCGAG
Organism: Rhipicephalus appendiculatus; assembly: GCA_030522465.1. Taxonomy (NCBI): domain Eukaryota; kingdom Metazoa; phylum Arthropoda; class Arachnida; order Ixodida; family Ixodidae; genus Rhipicephalus; species Rhipicephalus appendiculatus. The sequence continues at coordinate 146,472 of JALIZH010030370.1, read as the reverse complement.
CATGCATATGTGGTCGTCGAGTGTCATTTTGGGCTCTGTATGCCGTGGCAAAAAAATTCCGGGGTGGTGAGGGGGGGCCCGGGCCCGGTGTGCCGCTCTCTGGCTACGTCACTGCCCACGTGGGAGTCCACGCGAAGCTCTAAGCACGCGAGTGGTTTATTACTATTAATGTGTCTAATTAATGTATTTAGAGAGAGTGATCATTGCGTTCCTGGTGTTTCGTACCAGAATTCGCAATAATCATGATCATTATATAACTTATTCTATAACTTAGTCTACAGGCAAAAAGAAAACAATCGGGGAATTCACAATAATCTACAGAACTGGAATAGAAATCATGTTTGTTTAATACCGAAAGAGCTTCTTGACAGTCGAGATGGGAACAACAGTCGCGATAGGAAGTGTCAAAGGGAGAGGAGGTATCCTGGCGTCGTGCCGGGGGCCACATAATAAATCCTCGCGGGCCGCATGCGGCCCACGGGCCGCAGGTGGCTGCCCCTTGTACTATGCAAATACATACGGGACCATTTCACTTTCTTAAGTTCAATTGCCCGTTATAAAACAGCAGGAGGTCAGAATCATTCCGAATTCCCAGAATACGACGGGGTTCATAACGATATCTGAACGCAATGTTAAGAATTTCATGAGTTTTTTTCATAGAAGAAACCACCGTGTCCACACAAGTTACGTACATTACGTAGTGTGAAAGTTGATGCACCTCTGCGAACCACTCCCCATATTTCTTCGTGCCAGTGAAAGAAAGCCCAAACGAGAGAACGGGAAATTTATGAGCACGTTAGAGGTACTCTCAGGAATCCACGTGAACGTTGGGGCGTCGCGGATAACAAAGGCAGGCTCTGTGCGCTTATATAAGGGAAAGGAAGTAGTAGACGCAACGAGCGCTGATATGCAGGGAGGTTAATCAGCATAACTGTCCGGCTGATTACTCTGCACTGGAGGACAGAGAGAGGGTGGAAACGATAAATCACTCGACGAGAAACACACGGAGCCGCTACGCGTGGCACTGATTTATTTCCGGCAATGCTAACACTCGAATGGAGAGCATTTGTTCTAGTCTCCAAGCGGGTACCGTGCGACGAAACCTTCTTCAGGGACGCTGCAAAAGGCTAACCAGTAAGCACACACGTAGCTACAAGAACGACAGTTCACGCAGCATGCAGCCCTGTAAGCGTTATTGGCAGATAAGTACTCCGCACTTCGCTTAAGACCCTTCGCGTGCGCATGGTTCTCCAGTAGGGGGCGGGGTGAGGGGGGAAGGGGAAACAATTACTACGATGCCTTCTTCTGCCCCCCTTCCCTCCCACTCCCTCCCCATCGGACGAGTAAATGAAGCCACCATGTGCTCCTCACAGCAGCCTGCATTTGGTCCGCGAACTTACGTGCATAAAAGTGGAAAGTAAACCCCCCTGAAATGCAACGTCAGGGGTCCTTGGGCGCCATTGTCGTCAAAGACTTTCACGGCCATAAAACTGCACGTTAAACCGCGAAAGGGCAGGTCTGACTGAGTAAGGACATGAGGCTGACTTGACGCCCTTTTTAGATGATTAGAGGGAGGGGGGCCCTTTCCCTGCGCCCACGCCTATGAGTGGCATAACTTCGTAGATGGCGGGCAGGATACCCATGTCAGGCATGATCATAGGCGTGTGCACGAGGGGGGGCAGGAGGGGCGGCCGACCCCCCGGTAGTCACCTAAGAGGGGCGGGGGGGGGGGGGGGGGCAAAATCTGCCCAAACATTGACTTGATAGGGAGGAGGGCGCTGCGATTATCCTTCGCGACCCCACTGATGGGGAACCATGCGCACGCCTATGGGCATGATAGCAGCATCGGTGCCTGTCTTTCGGTTTTCCGATTTCACTGCTTGGCGTTATTGATTATTCTTTCGATAAATAACTATGAAAATAACGATGCTTGTCACCGGTAGCGGTAAGCTACAGTAAGTTCTACACAGCGCATCGGTAACATCTGCCCATGATATGTCCTCTTTGTGACGCAATTTTCAGCGGTCATCTTACGCTGCCGGTGAACCTCGTTGTGTCGGTAGATCACTCCGGCACGCAAGCACGCGCAGACGTGATAAACAGGGCCAAGAGTCGAGCCCGCTACCTCCAAATCTATGGAAAGGCATTGAAGAAAATTAACGTGGAGCTGAATTGATGTGGTGCTTTGCATCAATCGATAGTAAAAGAAAGCATGCACGCGATTGTACCCTTCATGCGGTTGCGTCGGAATGCACCACTGAACGGCCTGTATTCATTATAATGAAAAGCCGCAAGCCTCTTTTTTAATTCCTTTTTGTCATTCAGAAAACTATATCGTGAATTTTAAAAGTGTATCGCTAGCGTTTCTAACAGCGATGAAGAACATTTTAATCCGACACAAGGCGAATGAAGCTTTTTTTTTCAGAATTATTGAAAGAGACGCCGCCAGGAAAATTCTAACGGGAACAAAGACCGTCCCCAAAGCCGCCAAGTTTCCTAAAGCACTATCGCTTATTCGGGAGCTAAGCCTTCCGACGAACACCAAAAGAAACACGAAAGAACCGAGTGAGATAAAAGCAGGAGCACTGCAGGGGGAGGCATTTGCATTTAAATTGGGGCGACCAAGCACCGTCGCCGGGGTTGGGAAGCGCTTAGCGCTCAACTCGACGGCTAGGCGCGTTTATGGAACTGCGTCGCCAATGAGCCGTATAGCGCCGGGAGTGTTGGAGAGGAGGTTACACAGTGCGTTTCACGTACGCACGCACAGTTGGCATTCGTATCTCGGCACACGCACTGGTTGACAGCCTCTACGCGCTGGAATTGTCCTCACGGCAGTAGTAGTGGATCTACGTGTACTACCCGCCTTTTAGGAACCTCCTGTCCACCATACTAGTCCCCCCCCCCCCCCTCCCTCCCTCTCCTCTCCATCAACTTCCCTTAAAGCGTTTTCACTGCGATTGTTTTCAGTGTGTCGCGCCCCCCAACCCAGCACCCTTTCTTTCGCTTCCCTTTCTCGCGGTGGGAGTAGTACGTACGCGTACATTCCGCCATTTAGGAACCCCCCCTGTCCACTATAACAGACCTTTGCACCCCACCCCCCACCCCCCTCCTTTCACCCAACCGTCCTCGAAGAGTTTTTGTTGCGACTGTCTTCAACACCTTTTCCTCGTCCTATTCGTCGCTTCCCTTTCTGCTCGATCAAAGCCCTCCACCGCTCTCGTTTTCGCCATTTTCAATCGCGCTCGAGTTTTTTTCTTTTTTCTCGATTTGTTAATCGGCAGACACGACAGTCCGTTCGGTCTCCTCGTCGTCTCCAAACGGGTCCCCCCTTCACATTCTCATCACGACCGCTTCGATGTCGTGCGCTTGGCGGCCGTCGTTACATTACGCCTCACTGTGCTTGTATCGGAGCGCTGCCGTCGAGCGGACGGCGCGGGTACAGGCTACAGAAGAGTCGGCGGGGGGGGGGGGCGGGGGGGGGGGGGGGAGGGGGGCACGCAGGAGGGGCTTTCGATTAACGGTTTCCTCGCGCCCAGCGCTCGTCGTCGATGTGGGAGGCTATTCGAGCGGCCGCATTTCGGACGACGGGTCTTTTAGAGCGGAGCACATTTTAATTTCCGCTCCGTGTTACGCGAGGCTTCCCATCAGCGACGCGCCGGTTGGCATTATGCGCGCAGCTTAGGGAAAACGAGTCGAAGGAAACGCGATAAAATAGGAGTTCACCGAAAATTAAAAAAAAAAAAAGAAACAAGTATCAGCTTTGGAGAAGATGGAGTTACGGAATTAGCTACATAGGTGCGGAGATCAGGAAGGGAAGAGGGGCTGGATTGAACAGCTGTGGGTATTTTGGACGGCCGTGATAGGGCTGACATTGCGAGTACTCCGAACCCCCCCCCCCCCCTCCCACCCTACCTTTTTTTTTTCTCATCTCCTTTCCTGTGCCCTTTTGTTTTCTTTCGTCCTAAAGCGATCTCATTACAGCAACAAAAGACTACATCCATTTGAAGTTGAGTAACCACGTTAACGTTAACGAAGGACATTGTTATCGCAATTAAAGTGATAATTATTTTGAGTTATAGTACCCGCCGCACTCATTACCGCTTTGAAGTTCGACTGTGGATTACTGTTAGAGAAGCGTATGAACTACACGCGAAGCACTGGGTCGTCGGCTAAGGTTAGTTGGGCGAGAATATTCTTTTTGTCTCTCATATGTCTTCTGCGCAAATCTCGGTTTGCTGTATTCGTCCGCAATTCACACAGCGCTGCTTTTGTCGGGCCACCTGCTAACCGTGAACAAGAATAACTCGATGAGGCAGTGCGGAGCAGGGAGCGCCAACTCGTTGATCGCTTGCCAATGAGACAGCAGCGATGCTTAAGTTTCAAGGCAAAAGCTGCTATGAGATCCCAACAGTCGGTTTTGGTGCCATAGTTGTCCGCCGACGGTGTCCGTAACAGCTATCGCTCGAAATGGTGAAAGGTCGAAGGTCTCTTAAAACGGAGTGTTTATGAGCAGCCTTTCCATTCATGATTTGCTGTATGGCCGTAAAGATAGCCTTTCGTTGGACGCGAAATCCAAAACTTTTCGGCGCTGACTATCTCTTCTGCTGATAGTGTGGCCGAATTCACTACAGATCATCTGCAACTTCGATTCATAAATCGGAAGATTCAAGCTCTGACACGCGGAAGCTTTTGCAGACTGCTAAACTTCGTGATGTCCGTCAATATTTCCTCTCGTAGTTGTGCGTGAAGAATAACGCTTGGCGGTTGGCACCTGGCTCGACGTTTTTGCCAGAAGTAGAAAATACCTCTGGTTCTGTAGGTCATGTAGATCTCGCCTGATCCAGCCATATATCACCTTTCCACCAGTGACTGCTCTCACGCAAGGCTTGAGCAGATATCCCTCAAGTTAGTAAGTCGGCTGGACCTGGACAAGTACCACCATGCATCTAGTCCTGTGGTGTCTCCGATCTCTCTCACTCCATTTCCTGTCAAATTGGCTAACTTACCTGCTCGCCACGTATCCAACTGAGTGCTATGATGGAGTCAGCCCACATAGCACAATGAGTAAACTCTGAATCGCACGTCGACCGTATATACTTCATTAGCCTTGATCCTACAACTGCTGACCATGAGCTCAAGTTTTGGCAGCGTAATTGCTTTTAGCGGTGCTATTCATGATTTAGCTGCTACTATATGAAGTGGACACTTTGTCATAAATATCGACCGTTCTCGAGTAAGCGCGAGCCCCGTAGGCTTCCAAGCTGGCGTCAGAGAAGACATGTTCATCCGACACTATCTCTCCCCCTGAGCCATCTCTTACACATTGCGGGTTCTTCAGAGAAGGTAATTGGATAACTTGGGAGCTATATTCTTTCCATTGCGTCTTTATCTCTTGTGGGGTCTGAAGAGACCATCGCCACTCTCGGAACACATGGAGAGAGTCACGCGGTCGTGGAAAACCAACACGTGTACATTTATTCACTTGCTTTGACATCAACGAGCTCGTCGGCCGAATCTAATACATCACTAGTGACACGCTTAATAACCTTATACAATATGTCAACGTAACACACATACAACATAACAAACAAAAGGTACCGCGAATGCGGCGTCGCCGACGTTGGACTCGCCACGAAGGGATCCACGTGAAACGATGGAACCACCGCAGCATTCGTCCGTCAGCGCCCGCCGCCAAACCCCAAAAGAGCCTCGCTACTGTTTCCCGTGCGCAAACTAAGCCTCGCCGCCGAGCAGCACTGCTGGCGTTACCGCGGCAATCATGGAGGAAGAAAAAAGAAAGGAGGGAGCATTACGTCACACGATTGAAGCCCAGTGAATCCCACCGTGTCGGCCCAACACGTGATCTAAACGTCAGAGCGTGCGGTAGGTTTTAATACTCTCGGTGGTGTTCCGTTCTTGAACCTCCTGCGTGAGCCGGCCGGTCTGCGCCGAACAAGCGCGCTTCGATTAAAAGCTACCGGGCGCCATACTCGAAGTCTCGGCAAATCTCAGTGCTTGCGTGATCTTGACGCAAAAGGTCACGTGTTGGGCCGACACTGCTGGCTTCAAAACGGGCCGCCTTGCCAAGGCTGGCTGCGTGACGTCATACTCCCTCCTTTGTTTTTCTTCCTCCATGGCGGCAATCCTAACCCGCTCGAGCACAGCACCACCGCTCACCCGCGGCTGTTAAACCTGACTGTGGCTAATCCGCGAGACGCGCGTGCACCACGAGGCGCAAACGACTTTACAGGGGGGTGATAGAACCTCCACATTCTTCAGGCAGGTCTTCATCCCAAGGGCTGTTTCTAAAGATTCCTGGTTCGTTCCAGAGTTTCGGCACCATAAATATAAGAAAACTGTGAGTGATTGCGTTAAATTATACACGGCTCGAGCCTTGTTGCCCATAGCATTCTGAACTTCCTCCTCTTCTCTCGCAGTCCTACGCTGCGCATGTTTATTCTTTTTTCTTCACATAGCATATCACTATATTATAGCAGAAGGGAATTTTGAGGGCTCATTTCTTTGTTTGGTACAACCTTAATGAAAAACCAACAGATAATGGAATCCAAGGAAGGTATAGGGGACGTTAATTGCACCGTTTTATGTGTATGGTAGTATTTGTGATATAGATGTGAAGGTCATCATCATCAGCTTGACTACGCCCACTGCAAGGCAAAGGCTTCTCCCATGTTCCGCAAATCAACCCGATACTATGCTTGCTGCTGCCACGTTGTACCCGCAAACTGCTTAACCTCATCGGCCCACCTCACTTTCCGTCTCAACCTCGTGCGTTTGCCTTCGCTTGGAATCCAGTCAGTTACCTTTAATGACGAGCGGTTATGCTGCCTACGCGCTACGTGCCCGGCCTATGTCGATTTCTTCTTGTTTTCAACTATGATATCCTTAACACCCGTTTGTTCCCTGACCCACTCTTCCCGTCTCTTAAGGTTACACCTATCATTTTCCTTTCCATTGCTCACTGCGTCGTCCTCAGTTTAAGTTTAACCCTCTTTGTAAGCCTTTGAAGAATGTAAAGTTGACAAAAAGACAACTTGCCGCCGGCAGGGACCGAACCTGCAACCTTTAAATAACGCGCCCGATGCTCTACCAATTGAGCCACGGCGGCGGTCATCCCCTTGTCCACTATTGGTTTTCATTAAGGTTATATCATAGCATCACTGGTATGAATGTGAAGCGCAATATCACCGGTATGACGCAACACTTCGGTATGCCAACGATCTTATCAGTGTGCCCTTTTGAACTTCTAAAGTAGGTCGACCACACAGCAATATGCGTTGCGCGCCCCATCCAAAAAGGAAAAAAAAAAGAAACACATTAACTGGAACGTCGCTTGGCAGTCGTATATTGAATCGGAAAACAAAATTACGATCCGATGTGAACGACGGAGTTCGGTGGTCGATTCGAGCCGCGTGTGGGGGAGGCGAGTAATTCATTCAATCATTTCGCACGCTCGGCTAGTTCAGCCCGGTAGGTGCTCGCGATTCACTCGTTATGAGGAATGCCCCCTTTGGGCATGTAGGCCTGTCGCCATTGTGCCCTTTCTTGCCGGAGCAAGCAGGCAGCTGCCGCTGGCAGACACTGCCGCCTTGAAGAAGATGGATGGCTCCACGCGAGGAATCCGGGAATCACCTTTTGTCGTGTCATTGCGTACGGCCTTGCGAAAGAGTCCGATTGCAGAGTCGACACGAAGAAAGGAAGGCAAACACAGTGCGAACCAGTACGCCTTGTAAGCGCACCGCAAGGACATAGGCAAGCGGGTTAGTCGACACACCAAGTCTGGCGCAGCAGGAAACTAAAAGGTCACGCAGTAAGAAAGCTTGAATATTTTGATTGAGAAAACACGGGATTACCAACCTCCAGCAGTTCCAGGGCAGTTCGCCCATGGTCATCTGAAAGGCCGTGATACCACAACCGATGGTCAGAGCACTGAAGTCGTGTAAGTCAGAAAAACTCCGTCCACAGTGACTGGACTGACTGTACTCCTGTGTACGGGCAGTGCTCTCCTTCTCTCTTTCTCTTTTTAATCCCCATTCCCTTATCCCCGGCGCAGGGTAGCGAACCGGACGCTCGTCTGGTTAACCTCCCTGACTTTCATCTTCTTGCTTTCTCTCTCACTCTCCTGACTGGAAATTGGTTTATTTTATTTTTGAACCCTATTATTCTTTCTCACTCTCAATCGTTTGTTTCTTACTTCTTTTCTCCCCTTACCCCATCTCTCAACGCAGGGTAGCAACCTCCCCTAACTTTCGGTTAACCTCTCACTCTCTCTTGGCTGGAAAGATAATCTTTGTCACTACATATGCAGGCTTTATAATAATAGTTGTTGGGCTTTAATGTCCTGAAACCACGATATGAATATGAGAGACGCCGTAGTTGAGGGCTCCCGAAATTTCGACCACCCATGGGGGTTCTTTAACGTGCACTTAAATCCAAGTACGCCGGCCTCAGGCATTTTCACCTCCATCGAAAATGCGGCCACCGGGGCCGGTATTCGGTCCCGCAACCATCGTGTGAGCAGTCGAGCACCATAACGACTAGATCCCCGTGGCGGGTCACATGGAGGCTATGCCAGTGCGGCAGTAAGGAATCTTGTTTAGTACAACGGGTGAGTTTGATTGATGCGACTCAGAGAAACGCAAGCCTCGGGAGCACATGAGCAGATGGAACAATATAAATAAAATTCAATATGAAATTTGCCTCTCGCTGTGAGCAACCATTGCTGTACGGCTGTGGTTGCATTTGTCTAGCCAACACCTTGGCTCTTCGTTTATTAACATATAGACTGCTTTTTATGTACGTATAAGAAACAGGCAATTTTCGTGATTCATTGACTTATTGACCAAGCGTTCGATCGGGCGTGCCATCACATTAGTAAGAGAATAGTTGAGACGGAAGGTGCAGCGGGGTAAATCCGTATCAAGTTGGTTGATTTATCAAATAATAATTATTAAATGATTAATCAATCTATCAACCATTCCTTCAACGAATGAATTGTTCAATCAAACATTTATTGATTGATTACTCGATTGATTGATTGATTGATTGATTGATTGATTGATTGGTTGATTGATTGATTGATTGATTGATTGATTGATTGATTGATTGATTGATTGATTGATTGATTGATTGATTGATCGATCGATTTAGCGTGTCGTCGCACAACACGATCATATTTATGACAGAAGGAGTAAGGGGTCAGCTCCGGGTCAATTTTGACACCTTGGGTCTCCAACAAACGCGCTTCGCTTAGATCAGCGTTGTTGCCCATAAGTCCAACAAAAATGTTTTTCTTGACCGTTGGCAAGTGACAGGCGGCTTGGGTTTTCACAGCCACCGAGTTATCGCAGGAAAAAAAAAACAAATTCCTCGCTTTCCAATACCATCCACAAACCAATAAGGCTAAAAGCGAATCCACATGCTACTTGTAGGCATCGCAAAAAATTCTGAAATCCTTAAACAACTGCAACGTTTTTGTCTGCGAAAAATAAATAATCCCAACTAAAATAAAGCTCTCTTGTCCCCCCCCGACTCGTGAGCCGATAAGGCTATGTCACTGGCGTCTCTTTTTCAATGCAATTTCGTTAGGCACGCCCAATTGTCCTCGGTTCGTCTATGTTTTCCTAGCGCAACAATCTACACAACGCGAACGAGCTTAAAAAAAAAAAATCGGCGACTGCTGCAGGCGAGGCCTGTTTCGATGGCGAAACTTGAAGTGCGCGACCTTTACGGTAAACAGAGAAACAGAAAAGGAAGGCGAACAAAGCCCCACGGACGCACAATACGCTTTGCAAAGCAGAGGCGTCAATGGGTTTCCGCGCTTCAATTTTCTCTTCAGCCAGCACCGGCTGTCAGGGCAATGTCTTTTCAGCCAGCTTTCTCCTGGCCGTGTTTTCTCATCAGGTGTCCCCAAAAGAAGGCAGGAACAAGATTTCGATGACGCACCGCGTGCATACCGTAATACATACGGCGTAGGAGTTTTGTGTTTCTTTAGATCGCGTTCCATTCGCTTATCCTTTCCGTGTCTTTTTCTGACATGTTTACTCCTCTTGTTTCGAGCGCAAAGGCGTGACGTGGCATTCAGACGTTTTGACTCCTTTTTCCAGAGGGTGCTGTAAATTTTGCGTGTTTGCTTAATATACGGGCCGTTCTATTTGTTTAATACAAACTTACGGAAAATAGAAAGACGAAAAAAAATGCTTAGCAGAAATGTTTTCTTCAAGAATACTCGTTTGTATTACAGGCCTGCATTACACGTTTGTAATAAAGGCAATGAATTATCTGTAATCTTGAAGACCGGTGTAGCCAAAAGGGCAGTCCTATAATGCCCTAGCAATGAAAGAAATCGGTGGAACTGTCGTTATCACTGATGAATTGGCCATTAAAAAGATCTGTCAGCTAGTTTAATCAACTACTTTCAAATCCTTTGCTCAAGCGGAATAGAAAGCGGTTGGTATTTTGGGGTATTTTGGGATATTTCGAGCTGGTAAGAATTCTAAAGTTAGCCCAACTTTACCGACGCTGTTCTGAAAAAATCACTCACAAGGCTCATTAGTCTGAGTTTAAGTTTATTTTTTATTGAGCAGAACCATGTGAAATCAATAAACAAGTAAGATATATAAGATGTTCCTTAGTACGGTGCGATCGGAGGCTTCAATGGGACCTGTTGTAATGTACATTAGAAAACTGAAAAAATTAAAACAGAGGTAATTATGATACATACATTACAGCGCACAAACTCGCCGGTCACAATCTCGCAGCAAGGGTGAAGCAATGAATCCAATAGCGAAAAATTGAATGTTATGCGAAGTAAGGCCAGCCGCTAACTGCTTTATGGTCCGATGTCACGTAACGCTACAAAACGCTGGCGTAACGGAGCGCTGCTGCTGCAGCGAGTGAAGTAACCATCGCGCTGTTGAACGCTTCAAAGCAAACTACACAGCATGGACAAAAGTATGAGCCATCTGCTGATCCCTGTCGAGATAAAGTGCGCGCGACCACGCCCGGCCGATCAGTGTGCAAAGTACAAAGAAAAAAAAGAAAACATAACTTTTATACAAGGCGATTGAGGCACAATCGAGAGAAAACGCTCCGGCCACGACGGCCGGAATTGCACAAGAAAAGCAGAACGGTAGGTGTGAAAATTAATATGCAGAAAACTAAGGTGATGCGCAGCAGTCTCAAAAGAGAACGGCGCTTTGCGTTAGGTAGCGAGGTACTGGAAGTGGTAAAGGAATACGTTCACTTAGTACAGAAAGTGACCGCGAAGCCGAACCGTCAGATTGAAGTAATTAGGAGAATAAGAATGGGGTGGAGCACATTCGCCAGACATTCTCAAATCCCGAATGGCAGTTTACCACTATCCCTCAAAAGTAAGGTATATAAAAACTGCATCTTACCGCTACTTACCTACCGGAGCAGAAAGCTGGAGGCTTACAAAAAGAATTGAATATGAATTGAGAGCGACGCAGCGAGCAATGGAAAGTATAAGTGTAACATTAAGGGACAAGAAAAGAGCACAGTGGGTCCGGGAATAAACGGGTGTTAAGGACATATTGGTCAAATCAAGAAGAAGAAATGGGCATGGACAGGGCATGTAGTGCGTATGCAAGACAACCGCTGATCATTAAGAGTAACAGGTTGACTTCGAAGAGAAGGCAAACGCGCGAAGGGGAGACAGAAAGTAAGGTCGGCAGATGAAATTATGAGGTTCGCGGGTCGTGCAACGTGGCCGCAGCAAGCCCAGGACTGGTTTGACTGGCGGATCATGGCTTTATGGCTTTGCCCTGCAGCGGGCACAGTCAGGATGATGACGATTATGATGATGATGATGATGACGACGACGACGACCTGCACGTTCTTTCTCCGCTTGAGCCGCAATCGTTGGCTGCCCTCGCACTCTTTCAATTACAGATAGGACATACGTCGCGCAGGGTGATGTTATCGCTTTGGACTTTATACGGAACCTCACGGCGACGGCGGCACCAGACATACACCCGGAGTGTCCATATAGTTGCTATCGCACTAAAGACTATGTAAAAGCTTCGCCTGGAAACATTTGTTTGAAGCCTCGGCTCGCCTCCAAAGCGTTTAACTGAATGACCCTCGCAGCTGCGTTCGCAGCGGATTCCTCGCAACGATCACTACTGCGCTGATTCACACTCCAGACAAGCTAACAAGAGTGGCTTTCCTGCGTTCACGAAGTGGAACGAAACACGAGCTCGTTTCCAGCAGAATGGCAGTGCCGATGTGCGCTTTGTATACGGAGAGACAAAAAAAAAAAAAGAGAGAGAAAGGGGAGGGGGAGTAGGGTTGAGGTTGCAGGGGAGAGAAGGTGACGAGGACGGCGAGTTGTGAAAGCTTGCGGGAGCAAGAAGGCAGCAGGCGGCAGCGTCGTTTCGTCGTCGCAATCCAGGTGTGTCGCAGATCGATACAGCGCATTATCCGGACCGCTTTTCGATCAGGTCCATCGATTGACTGAGAGGGAAGGAAAGAGTGAGATGAAAGGAGAGAGGCAAAGAGGATGAAGAAAAGAAGGATGCCGAAAAGGGCAGGGGTGACGAGGGACATTGTAACGTTGAAAGAAAGGAAATTTTGTGGGGAGAGGATAAAGGAAACCAAAGTAGTGAGACCCTTTTAAGGATAATGAGAAGGAAAGAAAGTAGCATAGATGACAGAATGAGGTCTGATGCAATGTTTCAAGGCACTATTTTAGAATCCTATACTGCACTAAGTTTAGCGTTGTAGAGAAGCCGGTGAGATGCCCGTTTCAAACTTTTAATCATGAGGTCATTATGATAATCGTTATGATAAAGCAAACAAGTAAAAAGCTGGAAGTAGCAGAAATTCAAGAAAACACTGGGGTGGTCAAAGTTTGCGCAGAGTGAGTGAGTGAGTGAGTGAGTGAGTGAGTGAGTGAGTGAGTGAGTGAGTGAGTGAGTGAGTGAGTGAGTGAGTGAGTGAGTGAGTGAGTGGAGTGAGTGAGTGAGTGAGTGAGTGAGTGAGTGAGTGAGTGAGTGAGTGAGTGAGTGAGTGAGTGAGTGAGTGAGTGAGTGAGTGAGAAATTGAGAAGGTTGCCATGAATGCAGATGCTGCTGCCCACATAAAAAAAACAAAAACAAAAAAAAACAAACAGAGGCGCTCTCCCCGAACTTCATCCATTTGCTTGCTCAAATAATGAGCAAGCAAATCTCCGCGTTCTTTTGACATTGCTGTGAGACACTGGCCCCATGGTCATTGAAAAGAGTTGAAGAGGCGGTGGAAATACCGGCCAGCTTTTCCAGAACGCCCCACCTGTGGCAACATCATCATCACTTCTACCAACGTGAATGTCATGTGTGGGCCCGAAGAAAACATTCAGCGATGCAGAAAGCTAAACATACGGTAGTGTGATATTTCTTCCACACTTCCTCGCAGGACATTCAATTTTTCTCACTCACGGTATCTGCTGTAGTGAACAGATGCGACCTTTCCCGCTTACCTTCAAAAGAACCATTGCAGCCTCATTATCAAAGCCACCCATGCCCCGCAGGCTAATGCACAGTGCGGGACAAGGATCAGTTCCAGCAGTGTTTTTCTTTTGTATTGTTTTTATTTTTTTTCGAAAAGACAGGAAGCCCGGGCACATGCATAGCGCTCTGTAATTGCATCCCTCCAGAGCAAGCTCACACCACGTTGACGGAGCGTTCGCTAATGGACGTGCTCCAAATAATCCTGTGCTCTCCTTTCCAGCGCATAAACGGCATCCAACCAATATAGTTTGCACCGAGATTTCTACACACGCCGAGGCATAGGGTGCGTTGAAATACTCGCGGTAGACGGCTAACTAGACATCTAGGTCGGCAGCACACATCAGTAGTCGCATCCCAATACTCACGTAGCCGGCAGAATAAACAGCTTCGCGAAGACAGCATCGGAGACAAATACCATGAAGGCTACTTTGGCGTCCAAACAAGATGGCGTCTGAGCGGAATCCTCTGATAGCTCCGATTTCGGCAGTATGGTCGTTCGCCCTCAATTAGATTAATATTTTAGACGCTTAGTGTAAGCCACGTTTGGTTTTTGATAGGTTTGGACACGAACAAAATTAAATTACTTTGGTTTTCTTAGCTTCTTCCAGTCGATGCGAGGTGGCGTCTAGAGAGCTGTCATCGGAATGACGTATTTGAATTAAGAAACAAAGAACACGTCATGAACAGCTAGCAAGAGTACTCAATTATATTCACTATCTTAAGTTACGTTCGGCTCCGGGAAGTTTATTTTCAAATTTATTGTGACTGAGATCTCCCCACCACCCTTCCTCTCTTGCAGCAAGTGCCTTCTGCAGTCACTTTCTTCTCGTAATGAATAAAGCGCTACTTCTTTCCTCTACCTATCCGTCAAGAAAGCCCCATTGAAAGGTCCAATAAATGACACCCCTCCCATGAAATCCGCAATTAGAACCCAATCTTAATGGGTCTGGAGCCTCATTGCTTCACTTTGCGTTGACCGCCGATCCTTAGCGCCTTTGGCCAGTTTCGAACGAACGTGAGACCACTGCGAGAAAAGGGCCTTAGTTCTAGGGCTTTTAATTCCTGGTTCTCGCACGACCAAGGATACGATTGCGAGCTTCCTATATAAAACAAGAACTTCCCCACAAGCGCACTTGACCTTTCTTTATGGTAGGACAATGAGTACCTTTCGCACAAAAAAGAAAAAAAAAGACTTGAATAATATGGTTATGTCCACTATAATTACCGCCATTCGAGACGGTTCGGGAATTCCCATTGTCCCGAAGACAGACAGCTCTGTTCACAAGTTTAGTGCCACATCCCTCACTCTTGTTTATTTCCTTTCCTTTCTATATTGTTAGCACTGATAACTCAAGTACAGCTCTGCGAAGTTCATTTAGACATCGAAACAAAGAAAAAACCTGCCTTGCTGATAAGGCTGTGGTGCGGTTTCCATGATCACTTTAGGCTCGCAAACTTTTTTTTTTTCGTCACTATCTTTGTGCGTATTTTCACATTGAAAAGATTAGCACAATATTTTGTTCTTTAAAAGAGAAGTAGGTTAGCTTGCTTCAAACGCATTCACAATCGCATATCAACCTGACCGCACAGAATGGCAGGCACCATCTCCCACGGAATCGCAAATTATTACCAACTTTCAAAGAAAAAAAAATCGGCAAACCTACGCTACTTTACTTAGTTGTAGAGATCCTTCCATGGCAACAGCACTCGCGCTTTCATGACAAAGAGCCCATTTGCAAAGTAGCAAACTCCGGAAACAGAATGGGAACCTGAACTCGCAGCCAACGCAGATCCTCTCGGGAGCTCCCTCACCGCAAGTTCTCACTATTCCAATACACCTAGGCACTGCGTCCGCGCAGCTACGTACTTCGTACGAGAGGACCAGGCAGCCTGGCCACCTTTCCATTCCGGAGCCCTGACTCCGCGTGAGGTGTATGCAAACCTCCCAGTCATCTAGATGAGCTCCTCTTTGCACGAAGCCTATCGCAAACCCTCCGGAGGGTCATTTCCGGCGCACTCTGGGAGTCCCGCATATCGCTTGCCCTACGCACTACTATAGTAGTGCGCTCTGCTGGGAACCGGGCAGCAGCAAGCGGGAGTGACCCTAGCTCCAACTCTCGCGCCTCTCGACGACGTTTGGGGAAAATGTCGCTTTCGGCCCGGCGTCTCTCTTTCGGGACCTTGTTTGCTCATCGGGTCCCCCTGGAGTGCGCGCCATTTCAGCATCACGGCGCGCACTGAAATCACACGACCCCACCTCTCAGCCCCTGCTGACTCTGCCGCTGCAACAGGTAGCTGCGACTGCTACTGCTGTTTGCGGCGCTCTCGGTGTGTACTCACGTATCGGACTGACGCAGCGAATGCTGGGCCTCGGTCTTTCGCTTCCAACCTGTACACAGGCGCGCCGGACCGGTCGAGGCGGTACTCTTATGCCAAACTCAATCAAAACAATCCTTCCCGTTTGCCTGTTCTATAGTCGTACGCGTTTTGAAGGTGAAGTGTCGTTCCAGCACGGGACGTCCCCGTCAGGTTACTCCTGCTCGACGATGACCAAATACCTTGACAGGTGCAGCGGAGCAAGTTGGGCTGCATGGTAATGCGACGAAAGGGAACTACTAGTTGGTTCATGTTGTCTAGGCGATGCGCTTACGGTAGGGAGACGCTACGAAGGACAGATTACAAAAAAACACAGGACACAGTTTAACAGTTGCGCTCGTTCTGTTAATCTGTGTCCCTGTGTTCTTTGTAGTCTGTGTTTCGTAGCGTCTCCCTACCGTAAGTACATCGCCAAGCAGCATGATAAGCCATACTTCAAAGCTTAAATAGAGGCTTAACATTAAGCAAAACACGCAAAAAAACTAAGAGTACAATGAATGTGTTGTAAGGGAGGCAAAGCAGGAGGGAGGGGCGCTCCGTGCAATTGAAGATGAACACTAAATTTTAGGTCATCTAATAACACGCTATCAATCGCCGTCACTGCTTCGCCTCTTTGAGTAAATCTTCCTCCTGTTTTCCTTACTGAACAAATGTTTCATTATTTAGAGGTAATGAGCTTTGTGTTCGGATTATATCTCGCCAGAAGAGAACGCATGTATATACGTATACCTACCAAATTGCTAAATTTGCGCTACAGCTTGGTAAAGATGGCTTTTCCTCAGTTGGTGTGTTATTGAGGCGAAGTCCTTCTTGAAGTGGAGGTGGTGGCACAGCAGCCGGTGGCGTTAGCCTGGCATACATAGCCGGTAATCGCTCTGCCTGAGCCTTCGGGTCCTAATCAGTCAGTCAAGAACTTCAATGAAAAGTCCTGAAGGGTTTAAGCTGCCGGGTGATCCACGAGGGACACCCTAGCAGCCGCTACCGTAGGCGACGCCCGAGTCGGAGCGGGAACATGGTGACGTTCCGCCAGTTCTTGGGCCCTCTGGACTGCCTTTAGTTGGTGGTGGAGCTCGGAGCTCTTGAGTTCCTCTTCCCAGTCGTTTAACCAAGTGATCTTCGAAAGCTTTGTGCTCGCCTTGGTTATCAAGAAAAGAGATGAAAGACGGCTGTTTGTCTGTATTCGAGAAACATGGCTGGTGGCACACGCTTGCAAATGACGCGTGGGGTGCTCAAGTGGCATGGCAAGAACTTTATTGAGGCTACCGCCACAGATTGTTTTATTTTCAGTACAATCATTTTTTGTACTGTGGCTCATTTTGCTGCTGGACTTTGTAGGGGGGCCGGAGCTTTGTCAAGCCGCACTATTGCGGCTTTTTTTTTCTCCCCCGTTACCCCCCACATTTCTCAATGAGAAATAAAAGTTCATTAATTTATTGCAGTTTATTTCTCCCTTCCCCAGTTCGAAGTCATGCTGCAGTGCAATCCGAAGTACTTAAAACTCAATAGTGCGGTCAACAAACACAATATTTGAACTTCAAGCGAAAAGTAGTACTCAATAAACGCAGTGAAAATATACTTACAGGAACTGCAGAAGTGAGCCACCGAATGAACAGACAAGACATCAGGGCAGCGGAACGCTTGTATCTGAGGCAAGGGGAAAAAGAAAGGACATAAATAGCTTAGAAGACGAACAGGCAAGCGATATAATTCACACACAGATTCGACCAAAGATAATTTCTTTCGTATAAGAGATTCACGGTGACTTCTTGCTATTTGGCTTAGGAGTGCTTTTGTCTAGACAAGTTGGTGCGACATTGGCGGAGTTAACCAGCATGAAAGATGGAACGAAAGACACACGTACAACAGGACCAGTGCTGAACTACCAACAGAGCTTTATTGTGACACTATAAAACGGTACCTTTATCGAATAAAGGTCAATTGGTAGTTCAGCAGTCATCCTATTGTATTTGTGTCTTTCGTTCCGTCTTGCGCGCTGGTTACCTTCGCAAATTCTTGCTAATGTCTACTTGAATAGTGGGACCCGCCACTGTGGTCTAGTGGTCATGGTGCTGGACTACTGACCCTCAGGTCACCAGATTGAATACCGGCTGCGGCGGCTGCATTTTGATGGAGGCGAAAATGCTTGAAGCCCGTGTACTTAGATTTAAGTGCACGTTAAAGAACCCCAGGTGGTCGAAATTTCCGGAGCCCTCCCGCTACGGCCTTTCTCATAATCATATCGTAGTGTTGGGACGTTAAACCCCGACAATTATTATTACTATTTGAATAGTGGAATACTGGATGGGTATCGCAACTGCCACGCTAGCGTTGACACCGTTCGGAGCCGTCAGTATTCTGTACTGGCGTTATGCATATCATGTATCTCTCAAGGATTTTTCGTGTCTGATGAGGCCTTAGATGGCGCATCAAAGGCAAAGAGTGACAGTCGGCATCAACAAGAATTGGTGTGAAAAAATCCATCATCCTGTGACATTACATACCACCAAAATTTGTGACGTCATCATGTCATCATGGTTTTGCTATGACGTCACATAACGTGACGGCCCATGATGACGTCATCACATGACATCGTCGTGTCGTCAAAGGTGAGCCGATGCCGGACGCACTGCGAAACAACGCCTCCGATCCCGGAAGTAGTGCGAAACCACGTTAGGTGCAGCACACTTTGGTAGAGCGGAAGGGGTTCATACAATACGTGCTCAGAAGAAGAAAAAAAAGATGGTTTTCGTCTAAGAGTCGTCTTAGGCGGATGCATAAAAAACCGCGTGACTCTTTATCGAATGCATGCCAAAAATAATGCATTTCGTGGGGATCAGGTAGTCGAAAATCGAAAATCTAGTGTTTGTCATGAAGTTGTACAGTGTTCTTTGAATTATGCGCGAATAATAAACGCAGCTATTTTACAGTGGTCAATGTCATATAAGATAATCCCGCAAACTATCGTCGAATATCTTACGTCTTTCAATGCATTGAACTTGCGGATAAAACAAATCATTTTGCCTAGGATGTCCGAAACACTCTTTATAACGAACTTGGGTTAAATTTTAGATGAAGACTAAAAACTAAACATTCTGGTATAGTTCTGCTGTGGAACGTTGTAGTCGCAAGCACATTTTTCGGACAAAGCCACCAGCGCCATCTTGGACGATAACCACTTAGGAAAATTCAGCTTAGTAAAGTTGCAAAGTTGGGCGAGTTGGTGATAGTTCATGTTTACGTGTGAAGCAGCGCACTGAGACAGTGCGTCTCAGTGCGCTGCTTCACACGTAAACATGAACCACTTCGGAATTATTGTTGTACTCATAGATACGACGATAAACGAACAGCAATGACTATTTATTTCGCCGATTCGCCAATATAACTGCGTTGGCGAACAAATTATTGTCCCACCACCAAGCAGGGATACGCCTAAAATTTTCGGTTTCGACTCGAATCAACACGGATGATTTTGCCGTCATTTGTGCATTTCAGAGCTTTCGTTTCAGCGACAATGCGAGACCTGAGACGTGAGAAGCAGCGTTGGAGATGAGTCTTGCGGAGACTGCTATGACATTTTACTGTGTTCCCCGACTTCAATTTCGCAGTAACACTGACTTCTACGAAGAGCACGTTTCCACGCCAGTATGTGCCACGCTTGAAAAAAAAAAAAAAAAGAAAGTTTGGAAGACCTCCAAGCCGTGTCTTCTTAAAGGGGCCCTGCAACACTTTTCCAAGTAGCCATGGAATGGATTCACTAAAGGAGCTTATTGCCTCACGAATTCATTGCCGCAAAAATTTTTGGAATCCGTCCAGTATGAGCGGAGTTACAAAGATTTCTCGCACGCTGCAATTGCATTCTCTCTTCTCTCGTCCCGTCGAAAGCGCTGGACGCTAAGCAGGGAGGGATGGCACGGGGAAAGAAAATACGTCACGCGCGCCTCGTGATCTTGAGCGCTTTTTCTCTTTCTTTTTTTGTTCGAATACGCGAATTTTCATTGCAATCGCGCGCGCACGCGTGGACAAGTCGCGGCCTCTCGCGGCGGCCTCTGTAACTACCGAGCGCGCCATGCTCAAATCAGCCAATGGCTGATACAAAAAAATCTCTCGTCGGTGACGAGTGATTTTTGGGTACGCAACGTCATTTGTCGAGGGAAGAGAAAGTAATTTATGGCTGACATTGAGAATTTATTATGAATTCCACGCCGCGTGCTGCGCTATAATATTTGGCTCGCGTGTTCTCGAGAGCCTGGACTACCGATCGGCAGCGTTTTCTGAGCATGCTCAAAAAGTGTTGCAGGGCCCCTTTAAGCTATGACAGTTATTAAGTCGAGCTAGTAAGTCTACAGCCTTAAATGCCTTATCAAACGGAAAAAGTGTTCGTCAGCGTCGGCGTCAACACGAGTGTCGCGATAAAAAAATCAATATTTGATGACATCACCACAACGTTCCTATGACGTTTTCTGATTACGTCATCGCATTACACTGTCGCTTGGTCAGTGATGGGCTGATCACGGAGGCTATGCAAAACCAGGTGAGGTGCTGAAAGCTTACCCGGATGCAGCGCAAAACCACATTTCGTGCAGAAAAACCTCCGGGGAGGGGGGGGGGGGGGGAATAGGGGTAGGGAATTTTGACTCGGACGAAAAAAGAAGAAAACAGCTTTCGCCTCCTAGTCGTCTTAGAGGAATGCTTAAGGGACCGGGTGACTTCCCCCCCCCTTTTTTTTTAAGTTCATTTGTGTCCGGGTGCTGAGCTGGATTCCATCTGTGGCTATTCAAAATCTATAAACACTGATTAAAGAGACACGAATGGGAAGCATTCCGCCAAGACAGACCCTGTGATAAGGACGTGCTGGTGCAAGAAGAGAGCTAATGAGAACAACGAAGAAAAAAAAAGTCCACGAGGGAGAAGAACGCTCGACATCCGACGAGTACTGATTGGAAAAAGGCAAAGAGCCGTCTGTTTTATACAGGACTACGAACGGGACGCCTAATATGTGCCACGCTTGAAAAAAAAAGTTTGGAAGACCTTCAAGCCGTGTCTTCTTAAGCTATGACAGTTATTAAGTCGAGCTAGTAAGTCTACAGCCTTAAATGCCTTATCAAACGGAAAAAGTGTTCGTCAGCGTCGGCGTCAACACGAGTGTCGCGATAAAAAATCAATATTTGATGACATCACCACAACGTTCCTATGACGTTTTCTGATTACGTCATCGCATTACACTGTCGCTTGGTCAGTGATGGGCTGATCACGGAGGCTATGCAAAACCAGGTGAGGTGCTGAAAGCTTACCCGGATGCAGCGCAAAACCACATTTCGTGCAGAAAAACCTCCGGGGAGGGGGGGGGGGGAATAGGGGTAGGGAATTTTGACTCGGACGAAAAAGAAGAAAACAGCTTTCGCCTCCTAGTCGTCTTAGAGGAATGCTTAAGGGACCGGGTGACTTCCCCCCCCCCCCTTTTTTTTTAAGTTCATTTGTGTCCGGGTGCTGAGCTGGATTCCATCTGTGGCTATTCAAAATCTATAAACACTGATTAAAGAGACACGAATGGGAAGCATTCCGCCAAGACAGACCCTGTGATAAGGACGTGCTGGTGCAAGAAGAGAGCTAATGAGAACAACGAAGAAAAAAAAAAGTCCACGAGGGAGAAGAACGCTCGACATCCGACGAGTACTGATTGGAAAAAGGCAAAGAGCCGTCTGTTATACAGGACTACGAACGGGACGCTAATATGTGCCACGCTTGAAAAAAAAAAAGTTTGGAAGACCTTCCAAGCCGTGTCTTCTTAAGCTATTACAGTCATAAATTCGAGCTAAGGCACCTATGGCTAAAGCCTTAAATGCCTTATCAAACGGAAAAAGTGTTCGTCAGCGTCGGCGTCAACACGAGTGTCGCGATAAAAAATCAATATTTGATGACATCACCACAACGTTCCTATGACGTTTTCTGATTACGTCATCGCATTACACTGTCGCTTGGTCAGTGATGGGCTGATCACGGAGGCTATGCAAAACCAGGTGAAGTGCTGAAAGCTTCCCCGGATGCAGCGCAAAACCACGTTTCGTGCAGAAAAACCTCCGGGGAGGGGGGGGGGGGTATAGGGGTAGGGAAATTCTGTCTCGGACGAAAAAGAAGAAAACGGCTTTCGCCTTCCAGGCGTCTTAGAGGAATGCTTAAGGGATTGGGTGACTTTTTTTTACCCTTTTTTTAAGTTCATTTGTGTCCGGGTGCTGAGCTGGATTCCATCTGTGGCTATTCAAAATCTATAAACACTGATTAAAGAGACACGAATGGGAAGCATTCCGCCAAGACAGACCCTGTGATAAGGACGTGCTGGTGCAAGAAGAGAGCTAATGAGAACAACGAAGAAAAAAAAAAGTCCACGAGGGAGAAGAACGCTCGACATCCGACGAGTACTGATTGGAAAAAGGCAAAGAGCCGTCTGTTATACAGGACTACGAACGGGAGGTAACGAAGCGCAAGCGAATACGGCGCGGCGAGAGTTGAATGCCGCGGGCCGCACCTGCTCGCCAATGCCCCGCTCGCTGAAAAGGATGCTCCGGCGGCCTATCACTGTGCTCCCCGCTGTCGTGAAAGCAAGCTCGTTTTCGTCAGCGGCCGTCCCCAATCCGAGACACAGAGCCCGGTGGCATAGCCGGGGCCATTCTTTCGTCTCCAGATGGAGTTGGCGAAGTGAATCAGTGATGGCCAGATGTTTGCCTGATACTATCGTAAAGATAAAGTACTGGCAAAGAAGGGAAGAAGTGTGTGGTAGCAAACGCAAAGGGCTAGTTGCTTGCGACTGTATCTCATCGACCTGGCGATTCACGTGAAGGTATAGGCAAGAAGCAGGGAGCAGGCTACAGCGGTAAAGAAGGAGAGTGCTGGCATCTGTGCGAGAAAGCGAGTCTGCTAACTAAAGCCGTTTCTTGCCAATGAAGCACGTAGGAACACTTAGAAACATTTAGGTAAGTGCAGAAATGTCGGCTCTTCCCCGAGCAGCAAGTGCATGAAAAGAAGATTGCCCGGTAGGAATTGAGGATAAAACGCGAGCTGGGAGAGAGCGTTCTTAACTTTTTTTTTTTCTGCAACGTATGGTCGACTTCGCTTCGGCCACTGGTGTACGGTGTCAGTTGTTTGTGAACATTCGAAGCAGCGACGCAGCGGCACCGGCTCCGAATACAGTGAGGTAATTAGTAGAGGCACGGAAGAAGAGATGGAGGAAATACAAAAAATCTAGAAAGATAAAAAACAAAGCTTACTCGTACATGCACGCACGAGGCAATCGTCACTTAGTCAAACGCGATCACATGGGCTGGTTTAGCTTAAGAAAGTCGCAAAAGCTTCATCTGGGCATTTAGTCACCATCAACCGTGACATAGTGTGGCACCATTAAAAGAGAAGAAGAGAAAAGAGTGCAGAAAGAGCAAATAACAGAAACTAAGCAATCACGCGTTTTGAACAACGATAGCATGAACTATTGTTGCGTTTGCTAAAAAAGGCCAGTCGATCTCAGAAATTCATGTAGCGGGAATAAGTGTTTAACATAGATATATTTACTCTTGCTTTCTGAGTTGAGTTGAGTTGAATAAACTTTATTTGCCCAACGGTTGTGCCCGGGGCTAGCCTTCTCATAAAAGAAATGTCGGCATGTAAGTCTTGAGTATGAGAACTCTGTGGCATAATACTTATAATTTATTAATGATGATTCAGCTTTCTGCAAGGTTACTACCAATGCAGCGCTCAGGATGGCCACTTTTCCTCCCAAGCTATCATAATTTCTCCCCCCTCCCGCTACAAGAATCCCCTTATATTATAATGATAAACACCAGTAATTTTTTTATATGTGCGTAAACGAAATACTTGGTCGGCTGTGAAATCTAGTACAACGTAACCTTGCTCAGGAGTGTTACGAAACAAATAAAACCTCTTTAATAGCAATAGTTGGCGGGGTTTAACGTCCCAAAACCACGATATGATTAAGAGGGTAGCCGTAGTGGAGGGCTCCGGAAATTTCGATCACCTGGGGTTCTTTAACGTGCACCTAAAGAATACGCTGTACGCTTTGTAACCGATCAACAGAAATATGAAGAAACGCACAAAAAATCACGCCATATCCACGAAGTGAATGATGATGAATGGGCGAAGCTCGATCGTTTTCATCCATGGCAGAAAAAGAATGTGTGGTCTGGAACGCGCTTATACTTCATGGTCATCATCGTCATCGTCATCGTTATCACGTGTAGTGGGTAGAGTCCACTATACTGGAACGAACTTATACTTCATCGTTATCACGTGTAGTGGGTACATTCCACTATACTGCGTCATCGTCATCTTTATCACGTGTAGTGGGTACATTCCACTATACTGGAACGGGCTTATACTTCATCGTTAACACGTGTAGTGGGTACATTCCACTATACTGCGTCATCGTCATTTTTATCACGTGGAGTGGGTACATTCCACTACACGTGGCTACCTACCTACTACTACTACGACTACAGAGGATGGACAGACCCACACCCTAAGGAGCTTCGCCCCTAAAACAGCCAGCTTCGCTTGGCGAACACTGATGAAACAGCGAAGCTTGCAGGGGGGTTTGAGTGAAGTGGGTATGAGGTGGGTTAAATGAAGTGGGTATATGAAGTGGGAGGAGCGGCGGTTGTAGTAATGGGCGCAATGGTGAGTTGTGGGAGTAGTGAGTAGTGGGAGGAGTGGCACATATCCGTGGTGGAATTTACCCACTTTATGAGGGTAAATCCCACTACGATGTACGATCTGCGACGGTCGCCGGACATGAAAGCCTCCACCAAGCGTTTCCTGTTACAGCTTGATCCTCGTATTCAGGAAGGCTAAATACATGGTAAAAGCTTCGCTGTTAAAAAAAAAAAAAAAAAAAAAAAAAAAAAAAAAAAAAAAAAAAAAAACGGAACGCCAAAAAAGTAGAGAGGTTCACCAGAAAAGCATCTGGTTGGCAACCCTATGCTGGGAGATTGGGAAAAAGAGCTCACGAAAGTATTCGGGAGATATTGCGAATTATCTCCTCGACTGCCCTTTGTCCTTGTATCACTGTGTTCTTTTGCGGTCTTCATACGCTGCAGCCCAAGGCTGTCAAATCTACTGCCACTCGCAGCACTCCGAAATATGTTCGTTTTACTGGCGTCGCGAAGCACACACTGTCGCATTATAGGCAAGCTGAGCCGAGAGTTAGGAAGTGTCTCACTGTATCTGCCCATGCGAGAACCAGTAGCCCCGCACGTCTGCAAAGAGAGCGTGAGGGTGTCACGAACACGGGAAGTACCAACTCCATAACATTACAGCAAACAGTACAGTAGGAAGGAGTGCACAAAGCATGATTCTGACGCCGCAACAAGACACCGCAAACGGAACAAAACAACCGAGGCATTGAAGCCACCCTCCTGATCGTTACGTTTGAGCAGCTGCACAGATGAGACATATGGCAGTGGTAGCGCAGTTGAGTTTCTGTGTTAAGTGAGAGTCTTGAGTCACGATACTTAGATCGGTGACGAGAATATCTAAAGGCAACCAGCAGCCTAAGAACGCCAGAGCTGTCGGAATACGTCCGAAGTGTCGCTTACAAGAGCCAACGCCATGCGGTAATCTGCGACAGCAAGGCCACGTCGTGGTTGCAGCGGCTTCACTCAGCTGAGCAACGCCGTCTGGTGATTCGCTGCATGCCTAATGAAGCGAACGAGCGACAGCCCAACAAGCCGAGCGAGGAACAATCCAGCCTGAAGCCTCAGCTCTTTATAGGCAGAAGATTATGTCCCGAGGCAGCTCACGGCATTCTTTCTCCGCTAGCATACTTGCCTGCCGTATCGTGGCGTACTTGTCCGGCTCGTAGCCCGAGACAAAGGCCCGTGCCCAAAGTGCCGGGTTGTATAATCGCTCACGTTGGGAACCGTTGTCCTTTCCCCGGCACCGTTTTGCCAGAATATGCGGGTTCCGTGTGACGGTCGTAGGGGGTTACGGAGCCTCCCCTTTTTCACGGCGACGTTCTTTTACGGTCGGGTCGTATTCGCGGAACAATGGACGGGAACGGTATAAAGCTGACGGAGGTCAGCGCCGTTTCTGGTGTACATAAAACGTGCTCTGCGAAGGCGCCGGCCCGTAGAATGCTTTGTGGGAGCGAGCGGCAGACAGAAGAGCGAGAAATTGATGGTTGGTTAAGTGCGATGCTTAGGGCTCGCCTTCTTTGCGTTTATTACCGGACTGCAGCGAAACATTTATGCGCATTTCTCGTTTAAGATTATTGGTCCGGAGTCATATCGTGGATCTGACGTCAGGCAGCTTGTATAACTCCTTAAGCTAGCCACTGTGATGCCATCGCTGCACGCCTATTATTAGTTCTGCAAAGCCACACCGTCGTATCTGCTGCAGTTTTGATGGCCGGATTCTCGAACGTTCTTTGGAAGGAACGGTATACCACCCATATCGGCTCTTGTCGGGACCTTGCCCGAAGACGCTAATACCTACTACGCGTCGTGCGGTATACAGTCAGTTACTACAGAGCTGGTTTCAACAAACTTATCTCTGTGGCAGCTAGATGAAGGCCACTGGTTCTTTATGACCCTTAGCGCCGGCTTTAATAACGATGTAAATTTTGTGACCGCAGTTCGCTTTCCTTTTCTTCGCGAAGAACGCAGAGGCTTTCAAATCTGCCTGCAGAGTTAAGAACGGACAGAAGACACATAAGCGTCTTCGAATAAATTGTCCTTGAAAACATGGCTATACCCACTTGACAGCAGCTCGTTTATGCTTGAAACATAGCGTGACATGCGGATATCGAAGCAGATTGCATGAGGCGACCCTTTCGAAGACATTTTGCTCGCGAACGCACGATGGGTACAAATCCCGGATCGTCTAAAAGGCGCGCTATCGTGTCTAAAGGACCGCATTGCGACCGTTCCGCATTTCGAAGCGGACCTTACCTTGCAACATCGTTTCAACGCCGTCTCTGTACATTGTTCCTTTTTTTCCCCCACTCCCCATACCTTCTATCGCTGCACACTGGCCGATAGACGAGAGTCGCGATGGGTGGCCATATTCCAAGGGGACGATCTCACCGGCCCATGCATCACTCGATGGAAGGGGTCGACGTACCATTAAGGAGATTACCTTGCAGCGGCCGCCTCTTGAAAATGTCGCGTTTTATCTTCCAGGACCGAGGGGCGGTTAGACAGCTTCGAAGGGGGGTGGACGATGCATGCCTATAGGAGGGTTTCGACAGCCGGTGGTTTTCGTATCCCACATACTGGCAGAAGAGAAACGGTTGGCACATCTAGCGGGAGCTTCCCGGTGGAAAGACCTTGCACCGAACGAAATACGTGTCTGAGGTCGGGACAACTGTAGAGCGTGTTTACGAAATAGGGAAACGAACGTGGTCGTTAGCGAATAAAAAAAAAGAAGCCATACGAAAATGATGCCTTTGTAAGACATGTATTTCACAAATGGAACCGTTAACAGTAAGAAGCTGAACTCCTTACAGTTCATGGTACGGTTATTTGCACGCCGCTTAAATTTTCTTAAGCGTCGAGGATATAACCACACCGTGAATTGCTACAAACTGGCCCAAACCAGTATTATCGTAACTGTTGACCAGTGTTTTGAGTTAGGCTCCTGTGAAGGAGTAGATGGAAGGTCTTCAAGCTTCCGTCTCCTCCTGAGCTTTTACATTAATAACTAGGTATGACGAAGTGCCAGCCGGGAAACCAAGTGCATAAAAACCAGTATAAAGCTTCTCGTGTTCAAAAATAGGCTCGCAAAGCTGTAGAAGCCGTCGAAGAAAATACAGCACCTGTGAAAGCATGAAATCCATGTACCATCATGGTTCAACTAAAAAATTTTAATCTGACCTCATCAACAAATAGGGAACAAATTAAATGGGGAAACCCGAATAGCCTTCTGTGATGTGCATTAAGACCAACATTCACATTCATAGACGCACATTCATAGGAAAATTCCAGAAAAAAATTTCTTGGAGGAAAATACGATAAGGCGTCTCTCTGAAATGTGGTGACCTCCTCGTATAGGTCAGTTACCGCAGAGAAAAAAAAAGATTAACTGCTTACCATATATAATAACGACAGCCAACAAGAAATATAGCTGCCCTTAATTTTAAGCTGTGACCCGAAATTCAGCGGCGTTTGCCTCGAAGGACTTTATCTCGGTTCGTTAACGGCGCCAGGAAGAGTCTCGTGTGTCCCAGTTGTGCGCTGTCCAGAATGCGGTATCTCTGCTGTGTTTAGCTTTCGATGTTACTGCTTTGCTTCTTGTGCAGGCGTGTTCCCGAAAACCAATAGCAAAAAAAAAAAAATACGGCACAACTTTTAGTGATTTCTTTTTCCCTACGAACAGAAGAAGCTGCCTTACCGCAAACTGTAAGACGTACTTAACGAGGCAAAGAGGCGCTTACTTAAGGAAAATTTAGAAAAAAGTAAGAGACGGAAAAAGCGCCAGCATTATTTTAACAGCGAAGCCGTTAAAGCTAGAGGTAAAACGGGATGATCACAAAAAAACTATCATCATCATGAGCGGATATGTGCTCCAGAAATTGGCCAAATCCCACTAATCACCGCTGGTCCACTAAAAATCAAGATGGCAACAGACGCGTGGCCAAACACCAATTAAAAGCGTCGAGTTTTATAAACTGTGGGGATAACGTCGTAACCACTGCGCTACCCAGGCACGCTAGCAGAGCATAGCATAGCCTTGTACAGTACTATAGCATAGCGAGGCAACGGGAAAGGGAAATGAGGTGTGAGGAGGAGGGGAGAAAGAGAGTGATGCATAGAAAGAAAGAGAAAGAAATACAAAGAAAGGGGAAGAAAGAGAATCAAACAAAGAGAGAGAGAAAGAGAAAGAAAGTAACCGGCGTTAGCCAGAAGAGTTGAGCATTGACTAAGCTTCGCTGGTTGCTCTAGCTTTGCACGAAAGTGCAAGCTTCTTCATTTCTTTTTTTTTTTTTGCTAAACTCTTTACATTACACCATTTTACCTTGTTAGTCTATGCACAAACTCGCCCAACATAAAAAACAACACGCTCAGGAAGGGCTTTCTAGCTAAAGTCGTTCAGAAAGGCCGGTGGATCGCATTTTTATTTTCTTTTTTTTTCTTCTCTCTCTCTCTCTACACCCTCTTTCTTGCCCCTATTTCTCCACCCCAGTGCTGGGTAGCAAATCAGATGCTAATATCTGGTTGACCTCCCGGCCTTCCTCTTCATCTGTCTCTCTCTCTCGCCCAACATAGTGCCCTGTTAATATGTACTGGCACGCACAATTTAAACACGAACAGACTAAACATAACTACAGCTCGTTCTTTCATTCTTGTATTAACCGATAAGCTAATATTACCGGCATCACTTAGCCTTGCACACTTCAGTGTGGGGCCCAAAAATTTTTTCGCAACCACAATTAACTGTACGACATTGTGTCATCTCGTTGTCCCTTAGGGGAACTCTTCCACGCTGCAATTTCTTGTTCGCGTTTAATTTGTACGCAGCCCATTTCAACTGCAGAAACGGAAAAAAAGAAAAAAAATAGCGCAGTTTGCACTAAGTCGCGCAAGACTGGGTCACAGCAGAGCTGCAGGGCACCTATAGCTGGTTCATAATCATAATTTTCTATCTATGAGACATGACCAACCAAGCCCATGACAGATCTGCTGCAAGCGCATACGTGACCGTTTCATTGTAGATGGCACCCTGCGTATTTTTGAATATGAATGTCTTAGTTTCTTTTCTTTTTTTTTTGTTCGGTCAATGGTTAGCTGACTTTATTTTTGTAGACGTGATGTGTGCGTACAACGAGTTCTTTTTCTTTTTATTTAGATTTTTTTTACCCAATAAAAGTGCGTACTTGTGAGCAGCAATCGCTCACGCTCCTTTTCGCTCTCGTGCTGCGTTAGATTGGGGTGCAGTCCCGAATGACTAATGTAAAATTAATTAATGCCATCCAATTCACTATTATAAATACGTCAAGTTAGTTCGAATGACATGTTAGAACGACTTGGTAAATTTTATGAATAAAGGTATAGTTGATGAGCAGTGGTTATGATCGCGCCCTATACCGTCGTTCCTACGCTACACTTTACGATCAAAATTAGTTGTTTCTAATTAATTGTTGGGCTTTTACATCCCAAAACCACGATATGATTATGAGGGATGCCATAGCGGAGGGCTCCGGAAATTTCGACCATTTGGGGTTCTCTAACGTGCACCTAAATAAGTGCACTGACCTCAAGCATTTCGCCGCCATGGGCATGCGGCCACCGGGGCCAAAGTTACAAGTTACTGTCGAAAGCCCGCAACCCGGTGTTTACAATCAGTACCGTTTCTTTTGAAAATTTCTTCGAGAGAAAAATTCCAAGGATCTCTAAGGGCACTGCACAGAGAGCCTTCACGAGGGCCTTGGAACGCGCTAATATTTGCTCGACCGCAGCGCCACCATGGTATGTACCGAGTGCTCGAGCCTCTTGCCTCGATGTAACGTGACCGGGTTGAAAACAGCTTTGTTGTCCGGGGCCGCTCGCTGACGTCCGCTTGTTTTCCGCCTGTCGTGACAAGCAATGACCAGCAGTGTGTGCTGAACAGAAGGGCGGCTGTCGCGCAAGATGGCGTGGCTGTAAGCAGCTCCTTTTCTCTCTGCCACCAGCTTGGTCGTGCGTGCGTATACGACAGTGAAGTAGAGGAGCGCTTGTGGCTTCTGAGGGTTTATTCTTCTTTTTTTCCTAAGGTTCTTGAAGTACGCGCGATACCGCGTGCGTGCGTGCGCGCGTGCGTGCGCGCGTTTGTGTGTGTGTGTGTGTGTGCGTGTGTGTGTGAGTGTGCGTGCGTGTGTGTGTGTGTGCGTGTGTGTGTGTGTGTGTGCGTGTGTGTGTGTGTGTGCGTGTGTGTGTGTGTGCGTGTGTGTGCGCGTGTGTGTGCGTGTGTGTGCGTGTGTGTGCGTGTGTGTGCGTGCGTGCGTGCGTGCGTGCGTACGTGCGTGCGTACGTGCGCCGCGCGCGCGTCTGTGTGTGAGTGCGTGTAGGCGGTGCGACAGCAACGGTGTCTCTCATGTTTCTAATACAAAAAACAGAAATAAACTAAGAATATGCAGATTTTCGCTTAAGCACCAATTAACACGTTAAACTACACAACACCGAGCATTTTCGTATAATATATCTCGTAAAAATTCCTTGATAACTTATCTGCCGCAAAGGCCTAACTGTAAAGCAGTTCCCGTGATCAGCCATTCTTTATTATGTGTTGATTACGGAACTACCTACAGCATGCGGACGATGTCGAAAATTTCCGTTTTGACTTCATTGCTAGCATTACATCCCCCCCCCCCCCCCACTCCTAACGTGGCTACCATATATATAGGAAGCAGCTCTTCGTCATTTTTCAAAATAGGGAGCGTATATCTCGGAGCATCGATTGAGGCATGCCATTAAGGTGTTTTCACAGAAAAGCCGAGGTCACCGATATAATGCAGGGAAATTCGACCGCGACCACGACGGAGGCGACATCTACAGTTTCCTGCATGCGTATAACACACTGTACCTTTCTCTTTCCCCGCTTCCTGTTTCGCGAAGTTTAAGATTACATAGACGCAAAAAGGTAAAGCTCCGTTAAACGAGAAGTGGCGTATATATAGGCACATATAAGACTCGAGAATACCCGGCGTTGAAGCCCGCCGTCTCGGCGCTTCGTGTGACAAATTGCTTCTAGAGGAAGCGAACTATTCGTCTTGAACCACCTGCGAAGGCAAGCTGCGCCTTCATCGTCGACAGCGGAAACTCGCTGGCCCCAAGCTTTGCCGTGGCAAAAGGCGATGACTGCCAACGAGTCGAGGGATCGAAAGGACCCCTGCGCCCGCTGACACCTATAAATCACGGCTTCGCGTTACCCTTGCTGAACCCGGTGAAGCTGTGGTGAGGGACCCCGCGTGCGACAGCGTGTCTGCTGCACCGAGCGGACGCTCCCTGGCTCGGTGCCCGGCGGACTTCGCTGCGCGACAGCAAAGCATGCGTGTGTGTTCGTCAGCGTTGCTGGAACTGGCGCTAGTGTTATTCCGCGTCTTTCCTTCATAACTTCGCTATTTATGAAGCTATAAAGTAGTCGAAGTATGGCACGGAAACCACCTTGCTGTTGTTTTAATATCATTATTCGGTTTGAAAACTAATCTATAACGCTGTAATACAAACGCAAAGACCAGCGCTGGGCAGTTCAAGCTTCCGAAAGTCAGCACGAACGTCTTCAACATAACTTTATTGAAATAGCAATCATGAAAATTCCACACTTCTCGCCGTAGCCGCATTGACTCACGCCGAGGAAGTACAATCAACGCTAACACGCATTACACCAAGTTCGCGGTACCTACTACTAAAATATCAAGGTTCATGACATGAAAACTTAGACGCTATATAGAATGTTATACGAAATGAGTAGTCGGAAACAAAGAGACATTTAAATGCCGGAGTGTGCGCCGTTTCCCACTATAGGAGTAGCGAAGAAATTCACGGCGGAGCGATCGAAGGTATCGTTCCGACAGTGTCGTGCATCAACAGCGAACTTTTTATGCCTAACCGTCCCCTCCACTGTCTTCCCCTTGTAGCGTGCGTATACACGGCTTCTTTTACGCAAATAGCGGTCTCGAGTACGTGGAGGGTTTTCGATTTCCGGCAACATAATGCTACATCACGCGACGTAACACCACCAGCAACGTTACATTAGGGAAATTATTGCTACGTTCGTAGCTACTGAGGATCCTCGTTTGCGTAGCAGTCGGTCAGGCCTTTTTTTTTTTTTTTTTTTTATGAGTCTTCGCATGTTTTCGTACGCGCTTCCTCTCTCTGATCGTCAGGCATAAAGAGCTGAGGAAGAAATTTTACTGCGCACGGCAGTTTAAAAATGGATAATCGGACCATAAAGTATTACAAAATTTATGCGATTGCCCCATCGTTTCACGCTCCAGCTGAAACAAGAAAAGTGTCAGGGTCCCTCATGCATTCGCCTAAGTCGACTCGAAGGCGAAAGCCATCATGTTTTTAGGAGCGAAGCTCCGCTGTCGCCGCCGTCGAAGTTCCCCGGCGCATCACCGCTCGCACCCCTCTCCCCCCCTGTCTCCCTCTTTCCTCGTCTCTGCCCTCTCCCCTCAAACCGGCGAAAGCGCGAAACCATCGCTTCGCCCTGTCGTCCGCTCACTAGCTCAGTCGTTCCCGCCACCGAGCGCAGCAGACGCTCTCCCCACCCGCTCCCCACCCGCTCCCCACCCGCTCCCCATCCTACCGCCATCATGAAAGCCAGCAGCGAGATCAGGCGCATAGTCGTTTGCGCCCCATTTCTAACGAGCTTCGCTCATCGCTTGTATACGTACACAGAACAACTGCTAGTTTTTCTTAGACAATGTATTCATCCTCCTCCCTGCGAAACGTTTCTTTGTCTAACGTGGTATTTCACTGTCTGCATGATCGAAGGTATTGCAAGGTTTCAGCTCCTCGCCTGGTTTTGCACTGCTTCTGTGATCGGCCCACCTGTCACAGAGCGGTGTCATGTGACGCCACGTTATCTGACGTCAGGTTGGCGTCCCTAATCCGTGCCTTCATGATGACGTCATCATGGGATCATTTTTTACATCCCTGGCCTTGACGCCGGCAGCCAACTTTCGCTTTTTAGGGGCGAAGCTCCTTATGCCGTGGGTCGTGCGTCCCCTGTAGTTTGTAGTACGTAGTAGCCACCTGCGTAACCAGCAGTATCTCCCTGTGTGATGACGATGACGCTGCCATCACGGCACACCACATGGAATGTACCCACTATGCGTCATAACGAGGACGCTGATGACGATGACGATCGCGATGCCATACAACACATGACATCGCGATATGGTCTCACATGCATATCGTTTGACCACATGCAACCAACCACCATCACGTCTTTGATGATGTACTGGGCGAATTTCACGGAAGA
Organism: Rhipicephalus appendiculatus; assembly: GCA_030522465.1. Taxonomy (NCBI): domain Eukaryota; kingdom Metazoa; phylum Arthropoda; class Arachnida; order Ixodida; family Ixodidae; genus Rhipicephalus; species Rhipicephalus appendiculatus. Next base: position 112,600 of record JALIZH010030370.1, on the reverse strand, counting down.
TGAACCTCCGGAGCTTCGCCCACTCATCATCATTCACTCCGTGGATATGCTGTGATTTTTTTATGAGGCATTTACTGCTTTGGCCATTAAAGATTTCACAGAAACCGTCAAGAATAACTGCTAGAGTCCGCAATAGCCTGTGCAATGCATCTTTCAAATGGGCAGCGCAAAAAAACGAGGACACAAGAAGAAGTACAACACACCACACCTTCCCCCCGCGCTGCCCATCTCAAAGATGCATAACCAATTCCAACTTGCACAAATATCAATTCTTCTGCAGCCGGTGCAAGCTTAAGCGCTCCTCGCAGACACGCCGCACCAAATACCGCACAGGGTATTCGGGGAAAATGCCGTGGCAACACATTGCTACCGCTACTGGCTTGTCGCAATAGAGTCTATATATGGAAGACACGCGAGCAGGCGCTGGCGCAACCCAAGAGGGCTGCCAACGCTGCCCACTGCTGCTGCTGCTGCTGCTGACCTGCACGCTTGTTCTCGTTACGTCTTGTGATAACCGATTCCTCCCCGAATAACGGCAGCGCAGATGAGATTTCCTGCTCTCACTCACCTTCGCCCGCATCTAGTCCCTCTCTTTCTCGTCTCTTCGCATCTGCTGCAACTCTGTATGCAGCAGAACAAGACATTGCGGAACAGAACTTTAAATTTGAAACCCACGTGGAAAGAAAATTTGGCATCGACTGTACGTTTCTAAGCCACGGAATAACCACTGCGCCATGCTCGCTTTTTTTCAAGCGCAGCTAGACCACTACATTTACGGCACCATATCAAAGCCAAACAACATTAGAATCGGCGGCTGCCTTCGAAGCAGTAACCGACAAAACATCCCATTTTAGAACGTCTAGCATTGCAACGGCTCCCCTCAATTCTGCTGTGTCATTGTTTAAGAGCCAGTTTTAAGCGACAGAGCTGATGTGCCCGAGCGCTGTAGCGTAAACGCTCCTCTCTACAAACACAACGAGCAGTGTCGTTTAGGAAAACACAGCCGGCAACGTCGTGGACTCAAGTGTCATTTTTTTCCCCATTGAAATACGCAAGAAAAGAAGCTCGCAGCTTGCACTAACGGCGCAAGGCTGAAACCATCAGCGGAGCTAGTGTTCGACCTACCTAAGTTTTTTTTTTACTAGCCATGCCAAGCTTTAGCTAGAGACGCTAAGTTTTTGCTAGTGGTGATAAGTACGACTAAACTTGGCTAGACATGTGACGTCACAACCTGTCACGTGATGTTACGATTTCAGTCACGTGACTAGCTCTTACGTGGAGTGCTTGGCGGGAACATGTCACGTTTCCAGCTATCACGCAACGTTGCGTGATTTCGTGACTAAATGTTACGGGATTTTAGTGATCTTTTACGTGATTTTTGTTACGTGAGAGACCAAGCAACACCACTAAAATCAGGTAATGTTACGTGGTTTTAGTTCCGCGAGAAGATGTGACTTGATTTTTAGGATGATGACTAGTTATTACGAGATGTTACTTGAGTTTTAGGATGATGACTAGTTGTTATGGGATGTTACGTGATATTTAGTCGCGTAACAGACTAGGCCATCATAGTTTTTTGTATTCCACGCCGGAAAAATCAGCTCACGGGTTGCGGGAGCGAAGCAAAAGTTGAAGGGGCACGAAACGAGCGCGTACCGGTTCGTGATGATGATAATTCCGGTTCGCACTACCCGGAGCAAAAGCTTAAAGAGCTCCACTCTTAAGATAGAAATCATCATGGAAGGAAAGGCATGAGCTGGTTTGTTAGGTAATATAGCTGGAAGGGTATCCACTAATGTAAGAGATCCGTTGCTTGTCATAATGTATTCATTCATTCAGGTCATTCTTAGCTTCTTTACGTCATGTTTCAAGGTGGCCACGTGCCGGGCACATATCGGAAAACAATCAACGCTGTGACGAGTGTTTTGTTGCGGGAAGTGAGCGGCCATCTCGTAAAAATTATCGTTATGGGTGTCAAAAATGCATCGTCTCCTCAGACTGTACACGAGGAGCAAGAGAAAGCGTGCATCATCATCACCGGCATGAACAACAGCAACAACGGTAATAAGGCGCACCATAAGCGCAAGCGAGCCAGCACCTCGCCGCCACCATCCATCACTTCCGGCAAGCTATCCCAAGACAGCCATCTTATCACCGTCTCTGCGGCGCCTAATCAGAGCACACCCGGCTTGCTGGGAATAAAAAGGGCTCCGCTATGACGCTTTTGCGTAGACAAGGGTCCGATGGGAGAAATGGCTCTAGCTTTGTCGATGACCCCGTTGTCATGGGAGAGAAAGCAAAGGCTCGATGCGGCACCTTCACTGCGTTTTCATTCACTTCTTGTTGTCTTCCATTCCGTCCAACGTGACTGCACAAGGAAAATGATTAAGCACGCCTGCTCTCCGAGAGACTATCGTAAACACGTGAGCGGGCTGGGCCTCAGCGACCGCCGAAAGCGCGGAGGTGTTTGTGGGAGAACAAAATTATTGAGGGCTGGCCGTGCTTCGGTTATTCCCGTGGCCCCTTCCTTCGAACGCGTCGACAAAAAATGACCGTTTCTGGGCCGGGCCCGCAATAAGGCGCTGCCCCCATATGGTCGGTGTTTTGCGACCCCTTCCTTCCCTGTATTGACGACCGGCGCGATTGACGCAGCACGAAATAAAACTGAGAGTACATCATCAACATTCGATCTCGATGCTTCGCACAATAGGAAAGATAAAAAAAGAAGGAATAATAAACGACGGGGAAAGGCCGTTGGGATGCTGTGGTCCGAGGCGCAAGATTCAGCGAGGATCGAAGAGTGCGTCGTGCACGATGAGCGTCGCGCGGCCGTTGCAGCTCCTGCGACTCAATTTCGAGATCAAGCCGTGCGGATCAGATTGCAGTGCTGTGTGGGTGTCTTCAGCGTTTGTGACGTGCTGGTGAGGGCTGTCGGTGAAGGCAAGGCAGAATGACAGGGAGTTGGTACGAACATGAATGGAAGAGGTAAGGAGAAGGGAAATGAGGAGAGAACGCAGCTGACTGTATACAAGAGTGAAAAAAAGCAGTATCAGCCGAAGTATGCCTCGCTACAGTCGGTAAGTGTGGCTGCCATTTAATTACCAACTACGTCATCCGTCCATTAAAAAAATAATGATTGCCTTATTCATTGATTTATCAAACTCTGTCAGTAATAAATCATTCAAATACTCCGTTTAGCTTGATCTATCTATCTATCTATCTATCTATCTATCTATCTATCTATCTATCTATCTATCTATCTATCTATCTATCTATCTATCTATCTATCTATCTATCTATCTATCTATCTATCTATCTATCTATCTATCTATCTATCTATCTATCTATCTATCTATCTATCTATCTATCTATCTATCTATCTATCTATCTATCTATCTATCTATCTATCTATCTATCTATCTATCTATCTATCTATCTATCTATCTATCTATCTATCTATCTATCTATCTATCTATCTATCTATCTATCTATCTATCTATCTATCTATCTATCTATCTATCTATCTATCTATCTATCTATCTGGTATATAGCAAAACGAAGCGAGTCAGTCAGTGCACTTATGCACAGGCACTAACCACCACCAGGAAAGTGTAAAGGAACAATCAAGCTGCGTAGTCTCACTTGGCACCAAGACCGGGAGTTGCGTGCAATCCGTTCACCGCAGCCGCGCGTCTTCGTCTATCAATTCTTTTCTTTTGTCCCCGAAAAGCTCGAATGTCGCCGTTTGGAAGTGATCCAGGAGTGTAACACAGGCGCGTCTTCTGGCTCAGATCGAAGGAGCATCGACGGTGGCGAGGACTGTTCTCTCTGGCATCATCTTTCCTCGATCAGCGGACCATCAATCAGCAAGCTCGAACCTCCGAGCGTGGCGCCACGGCGAGCGGCGCATCGACAAGCGAGGTGTTTCATTTCCTCTTTGCCAACGCTGCGTTTTCATATCGAAAAAAAAAACACACAAAATACATGTAGATCTATACGTTAGGCCCTTAGCAACACGTTCGTTCTATAGATATTCATTGGACATGCCTTAATGAGTTTATGAAGCTCACACGCAACTTCTTTAGCCATCATTTATAATTCGCTTGCAATAACGGAAGAAAAGTAGTTTTTTTTTTCTACTTGTCGAGGTGCCGAAGAGTGTATTAAAAAGAGAGAGGGGAGCATTTTAACGGTATGATGGAAACTAGCCTTAACATAAAAAAAAAAGTCAAGGCAGAGGAAACATACAACCATCTTTTTTGTGAAACCTCGCAATTATAGAGTATCCTAAACTTCTATTTCCAGCAACATTAGCGATGTCGCGTCTTTTTATAGCAAAAATAATATCATCTACCCGAGCTACATGTAGAACTCATTCCTTAGCGATAAAAAATACCTGGACGGAAGATACTATTGCTTCAGGGAGCTTGAACACAATATTAAGTTTTGCAAAGGGATCACGTGAAACATTACTGTGCAGCCCCATGTCAATCTCAGTCGCATTGTGCAAGCAGCGGGTTCATTGATCCACATCTCCTTGTATGCATTGTTCTTCTTTCATTATTGATCACTACTGAACAGCACTGCCAAAAAGCTAATCGCGCAATCGAATGAGCGCATGACTAAATATTACAACGAATCTGTGAATTATACTTTGATTTGAGTGAGTTAGTTCATATTTAGTTGCATGCAGCAAAACTGAGGTGATTAGAAGAGACATATGGACACGTAAGAGCTTCTAACGTGTCTGTGTTTTTTTTTTTAAATCTCAATTGCGTTGCATATAACCAAGGATCTGCGGAAGTTGCTGTCGGCATAAATCCGGTTGCGCTGCGTAGCCGCAAGACCAATGCTCAGATGCAGAAGCGGCTTCACCGCCCACCAAATTACTTCTCTCAGAGTACGCAGACTTCCCAATCTTGAACCGCCAGTAGCGATCGCGTGCTCTCCTACGCATTACGTACAGCACTATTGCAGAAAATGAACAATGAGGAAATCGGCGAAGCGGGAGGCCCAACACGAAAGTAGTGAACTAAGAGCATTGGTAAGCATTCCGTGACGCGCATCCTTACTACTGTTCCCTCATTAGGGAAAAAACACAAACAAACAGATTTAGCGAGCGAGTCCCAAAAGGCAATTATCACGTGACGCCTTTTTGGTGACCTCTGTCTTCGGTGCAAATTATAAGAGACGAAGGTACGCAAAAAACAACAACAACAAAGAAAAAAAAAACAAAAACAAAAAACAAGCCGCTCGCGTGGTACTCAACTAAACAACGCAAGAAAATATAATTGACGAAAGAGGAGATCAGGAAAATGTAATCGGATTTCCGGAATAAATTGGAGGGTTTAGGAACAAGGCGGCGGAGTGGGAAGAAAGAATCACGTAATAACAAAATCAACAAGCAATTTTTTCCACTCTGTGTGGGGTATACCCCACACAGAGTGGAAAAACATTGCTTGTTGATTTTGCGTGTCATCGCGTATTATAGTACGCGATGACACGCAAAGAAAAACAAACACATACCTCGCAGGGGTTAAGCTTCTCGTTACAGCTTATAGCTGGGCACGGGTCAAGTAATTAAGCCAAGAGGGTAGCGAGGGACTTACAACGAGCCAACTTCGTGCGGCCTGCGTTGCGAGCGTTGTGAACCTGACGTTCTAACCGCGGCGGGAGACTGCTGCCGATCACCGACGAGGAGGAGGAGAAAATGCAGAGAGGACAACCAAATTCATATTTGGTGCGCATCCCTACACAGTTTCAAGGGGACTAATAGATCAAAAATACGCAAGGGTAATCGTATACGAAAAATAAATAATAATACATGGTTCCTTATACATAAGCCTAAGACGACTCGAAGGCGAGAGCCATCTTTTCCTTTTCAGTCGATTGTACTGATGCACCCCCCCCCCCCCCCCCCAAACCCTTTGCTGAAAGCTTTCTGCACACAACGTTGTTTTCCATTGCCTCCGGGATCACAGGCTTTGGAAGCTTTCTGCACCTCATGTAGTTTGGAGTGCCTTCGGGATCGGGCCGCCTATATGACCGAGCGACAATGCTATGTGATGACAGATGGCCACATAATGTGACGTCACGTGATGACGTCATCACATCACATTCTCGTCATAGCGTGACGTAACCCTAATGCTTGATGACGTCATAGGGTGACGTCATCTCAAGACGATTTTTTGCATCACTAGTGTAGAGGCCGACGGTGACTTTTTTTGCGTTTGGTGATGCATCTAAGACTTTCGCCTTGATCATCAGTGACCGTCGCTCGGTTTTCGGCGCGAAATTGAAAAGATGAACTTACAGCTACCGAAGCTGGAGTTCGAAAAGAACACTTCATCAGCATCACTTTATTTACAGTATCTTTGCATTTCCACGCATTTCCACGTCAAAATAGCCCAGCAGAAGTTATTGTAGCGATGAAAGTTGATGGAGAGCGGTCAGAGTCACAGCGTTGTAAGTCCTGTGACGAGGCTTAATCGGGAAAATGGACTTGACAGATTGACCAGTATGGGAAATCGAGATGGGCTCGGGGGGCTTTCTTCGAGAAGGATCGGCTGGTGTATAAGTTGAGCCCAACGTAGAAATAGAGGCTCGGGCACTGAGAGAGACGTGCAGAATGCCTTCGGAAGGCGATCGATTACCGACGCCATTTGGTCACGCGATCGTTTCAAGCTCAGGCGGCCTTCTGCACTCATCTATCGTCCCTCTTTTTATCTTAGTATATTTTCCTCCCGCGATAGTCGCATTTCGCCAAACTGCGCTGAAAACTAATGAGCCTTCGCGGCTTCGAAATCGTCATTGCCCGCTTGGCGGCGCTCGATCCTTCCACGCGTAATATCCGTTTCTTCTCTGCTTTGTTTCACCGCCATAGCTGCATCCGTGGCCGATGGAAAGGGGCTAATGAAAGAGCTTCGCTGGTCCTACTGAGCCAGTCTCGGTCCATCGACTTACACTGCGTTCAGTAGAGGGCTATCGCAAGAGATCAATCAACTAAGCGCTCAAGCAGCCGAAGTTTGTACCGAAGGACTTATCGACCCCTATAGTTCTCAAGCGTTACTGGCTGCTGTTTTTAGCCTAATACTTTGTAAGTGACACATGGATAACTTGTGCTGAAGCATCAAACAACACCCCCCCCTGTAATGAAACATGCCTCCGGTATCGAACATTTATATGAAAGCAAACTGGATCTTGAAAAATTTAAGTAAAAACTTAATGATATTGAATACATGACATGCAGTGCTTGTGACTCATTGTATTGTACTGTATTGCATTGTATTTTAATTGTATTGTATTCAAAAAGCTATTCCACCAATTTTTAATTATAGTCAAATAATTGCTCTCGTTTTTATGCTATTCGTTTAAAAACGAACCTTGCATACTGCATGGATGAGCGTTGACGGATATGCTATATGCTCCAATTCTATTGTTTTACCATGAGAGTAGTCATAGTAAAGGGAATAACACCTCTCTAACTATCACAACCTCTGCACAGCAAACCAGTTGGAAATACTCCGAGTAGGTGGACGATCGCGCTTCTGGTGTGACATCTGGTGTGGTGGCTATAATAATATATGTGTGTGTGTAGAGAGAACGGTGCACTTATTTATCAATCCCTAGTAATGCGATTTCCGTCTTAGTGTACAGGCAATTTCGTCATATCCTTCACGTGACAATGCAAAGCACGCCCTAAGCAGGCACCATGCTCTACTACGGCCAGCCGGTACACTCTGCAATAAATGGAACGCCAGAAAGGTGCCGTCATCATATTTTTGCTGATAACACATTTGCGCGATAAAACTATGGGGACACAAAACGCGACGTGCAAATTTCCGCGACGGTATGCAAAGCGTGGTATGCAAAGCATTTCAGTGAGAGACGCGCACTCCAGCCCGAACGCGCGTTCAGATGCATGCGTGCCGCTGAGAAGGCGTCGTCTAAGTGCAAAGCTCAGCATCTGCAGCAGCCAGATTAATCCCGACGTGGCGGGAACACATTTTTCAGCAGCAACGTGCTTACGCACACGAACTAGCCGTGCGACGAAACTGGTAGAGTAAGCAAGCAAGCCGACAATTCCGGTGCTGCCGGCGTACATAAGCAACATTAAGTAAACGCGAATAAATCTCCACCAAAGTGTTTGAACTTTCTCACGCTCTTGAGTTTAGCTCGCCCTGAAAATATTGCTCAATTCCATTTGTTTTCTTTTTAAATTACTGGTATTGTTAGTTCTTAGTGTGAGTCGCGCCACACGCAGATGAGGACGTGCTTATGCAATGGGTTTTCCCGCATAGCGGTGGGTGCGCAAAATTCACTGCCTTAGCACGTACATAATTATTTTGGTCAATGCGTCAGGCACATGTGGATTCATACGTTCGATGGAAAAAAAAATTTAATGTGCTTTAAAAAAGAAAGAAAGAAAGAAAGAAAGAAAGAAAGAAAGAAAGAAAGAAAGAAAGAAAGAAAGAAAGAAAGAAAGAAAGAAAGAAAGAAAGAAAGAAAGAAAGAAAGAAAGAAAGAAAGAAAGGAAGAAAGAAAATTCTGCATTCATAACGTTATGGCTTATAATTAACGCTATGTAGACGGCAAAAGCCACATATAACCTTTCTCCAAGGAGTATAATCTTACACATGAGCATCGGACATTCGAATTATGGCCTTCGCTTCGCTTCTAGAGAAAAAATAGTAAAGCAGTTCTTTTTCTTTCTTGCCGCCATATCACCCCGCTAAACCACCCATGCAGAGGTCGAAATTTAGTTGTGGCGTTGCAGTTGTGCATGGTTCTACAACGAACGCTGGCGGAGTTGCACCCGTTTCCTTGTTTCGCTCTTTCCTTCGCTAGGCTGCGTTCGTAGACGCTGCTGTCCACCTCCCCGAGAGCCGCTACTCAGCATCCGAGATGGAAACGCAGAAAGCGCTTGCATCTGCTAGCAGAAAAGAGGCTCTTGTTCGCCCACTCACAGCGTCTCTTGCTCGCGACGTCACTTAATCCTCCAGGTGACGTCATGACGGTGGTTGTCGATAGAGGAAAGGCACAGAGAGCAGCACGCGAGCGTCTGTTGGTGGTTTAGGGGCCTTTTAGCACTCCTTGAATTCACTCATCGTAATTTTTTCGTTATGCTTATACAAAATTCCAAAAGAGACCTAGTCATCGAAAAAATCGGGCATAAACGTTAAAAAAATATCTTAATCCTCAGCGTAGAAACACGGGTATGAGCTCGGCAAAGCCAATTAAAATGACATGGCCAGATAGCAAGATAAAACTACTGGGTTCGAAACCAGGGACCTCGAGCTCAACAGCGCAGCGCTATAGCCACTGGGCTGCATGCCTTGGTGGGAAAAAGTGAAGGGATCACTCTAAATACAACGAGATGTGCTAACCCAGATAGGCGGCAACATAGGCGACAACGAAGACGTCTGGTGAAAGGGAGACGAGAAGGAGGATGACGTCGACGACTGAACAACGACGCCGTCATGGATAGAAAATATCATCCGCATAATGTGAATAAATACTGCACTTTTAAAGGGGCTTCGCAATGTTATACCATAATAATTACCACCATGCTGACACCTGCGACAGTTTTCTCCCCGCTCATCCTGCATAAGGCAATGTTAACAGCTTTGAATACAATAAGATATTTCTGTCGAAGAGTCCCTCTGCTTTGGCGTTTATGGTTGAGGGCTGATTTTACGGGGTCATTTTGCTTAGACATCGGAATGGCTGACAACCCTCCTTGTGACAACTGTCATTGCGAGGAGACATTACAAAATATCTTCTGCGACAGTCCTCGTTGCCATGCGCCGAGAAATTTCCTCGCAGTCGCTCCAGCTCGCTTTGACCACAGAGCGACGACAGCAGTAACCATACTGTAATGTCGTCCTGAGAAGTCATCGTGGATGAGGGCGATGAAGGCATTGCTGAAATTGTTGAAGGTAACAGACTTGCACCGGCGGCTATGGACCAATAGGCTTATCGTGAATATGAGGAATGTGACTTTTGTGCTCACCTTCTATCTCTTTCCGTATACCTTTCACATTCGAACTCTCCCATCCCTTTCCTCAGTGTAAGGTAGCATACCAGTTATTACAGACTGGCTAATATCCCTGCCTTTCCCTCCTTCCTTCTGTCGAAGTGCCATTTTCTGAAGGATCTCGCGGCAGTTTTATAAAATACAAAGGAAAAAAACGACGCTTTGAATAATCCCCCCCCCCCCCCCAATACGTGCGCAAAACTGTTGATATGCCCTTTAACAAGGTAACGACAGATAACTGACCCTTTAACCTTTTGCGAAAGTGAGGCGAGCGACTCGTATCCATTCAGCGCGTGCTCCCCTCAAATTTTTTGTACGCTCGAATGCATACATAGAGTCGGCTGTATGCATTGCAGGTCAGTTACCCTCGGCATCTTATTTTAGTTTTTTTTTTCTCGTACGATGAAGAAATCAGACCGATTGCTTCCACCGATTTTACTTCCTAAGTTTCAAACATCATCAGGCTCGGAAACGAAAACGTTGCGACACGGCACCGAGACTTGCCATCGCGTTTGCTCGAGCGTGGCCGTATATGTTACAAGGACTTGCGCAAAAGCAGAGGCAGCGTCCAACTTTTTCCTGTTCTGATCCGCAAGCTGCCAAGCCCTGCAGTTGTATAAAGTGTAGCAAGATGACGCCGAGTGTGGCAATGCGACAGTCTCCTGTTCTTCAACAGTGCGTGACAGCGCACAGGACGGCCTTCCGAAACAGAGGTTCAATAAAGCTTGTTCTCCTATTGATGTCATGAAATGTCGTTCTCGCGCACCCGTGATTTGTACCTTGGTTGTCTGTGTTCTCATTTCTCTCCGTTCGACTCGCTTGCTGTAATTTTTTTTAACATCCGAAATCTGTCCAATGTTAAAAAAAAAAAACAACTCAGCGCCGCGATGACGTCACCGCGCGTTGCCTAGCGACCAGATGCACATCTGTGCCCCTACTTCCTATCCCATGCACTACTCCGCCACCAGCCCGCCTGCCTGGACACTGCGCGCGGCCGCTCAGTCACGCCAGATGTGAAGGAATATTGACCCCCAAACCCCACCCCCTGAAAAAAAAATTCTGGCTACATCACCGCACCATGCCATATAACGTTGCTCTTTAGCAGCCAGAACCTCCAAAGTGGCCCAACAAGGAAGGGATTGGAGCGCAGAGTGGGTCGCTTTCTGCACAAACACAAACAAGCGATCAGACCGGATGCGAGGAATGCCGAGGGCTCTGCGAGTGCTCCAACGTCTCCGGTTTCCGCACTCGTCCATGCCAAATGGTTCGCGGCGCATTCCCGAGTGGGACGCGCAGAGCCGGGGACTGGCCGAGTGCGGCGACCCGGGCATAACAGCCCCTGCAGCCACTACCACTCGACGACCCAGTGCTTCGGTGGGTGGCCTCAGTGTGGCAGCGAAGAAGCGACGCTTTTGCCTGTGGCGGCGATGGCGCGAGACTCACGAGGAAAAGCGTCTCGGCTTGGATATCGTCTTGTGATGGGTCTTCTGTCATGCGCGTTCATCGCGATATTCGGAGGGTTGTAACTTACGAAGTGTGTGTAGCGCTTCTGGTGCAGATGGATACCAACAGTGACACACGTTACATACAAGTGTTCCTCGCGTCCCGCTGCGGCAAACTCCGCGCTCACACAAAGACACGCATTGGTGGTGGGAGGCCAGACTCTAGGATCAGGCCTTGGGAATACAACTGGCAACAATGCACCAGGCCTGGCAAGCCGCTATAAACCTTTTAAAATTTTCACGACAGGGGGGGCGCCATATTGGAATGCGCGCCGTCCAACGCGCAAGCTCGGCGAAATCACCATCTTGGGTTGCGCTTACTCGAACCGATGCGTTATCTGTTGGTGTGAGATCCTTGCTAAAGCCTGTGTTCACATATGTTCAGTTTGCTTAGACGGTTTTGTTCGATATCGTCGCTGTCTGAACCGTTCAGCGGCGCGGATTCGCGCTAGCGACGCAAGGATGAGCTCCGCGTCTGCGAACGGCAGTGCTTCGTCGTCCGGTACCAACAGCGGCAAGCGTAGTAGCATCAGCGATTTGCGTACAGCGGAATCGCGCTTGGCTAGAGCAGCGGAGTGCGTGGCTGTGGACGCTGTTGTCCGCAGCTGCTATACCTCACGTTAGCTAGAAGCTTCCGTCCATGCTTGAATTATAGCAAAAGAATTCATGCAGCATAACTATGTTAGGTATCATTACAGCATCGGTATTTGCATATTTTTGCACAAAACGGCAGCTAAAGCGGCCGGCAGGGTGCTCTAGACAATGTGACTCCGTCGGTACCATTTTTTTCTTTCTTTTTTGATATCCAAGATGCAGCACGGGAACGCTGTTCACGTCGGTTTTCCTTGCCGCCAGCGAAGTGCCGTCAACAGAGGTGTGACGATGTCGACACATCGAAGTTCTTTTGATTTACTGAATCTACCTCCTGATGCCGCAATTCAGGCGACGACGGAAAGCGATGCAGTGCGAACATATCACACCTGCACTCATCGCGTGGCGTACTGTGCTGCAGACACACGATTACACCTAAAATGTTCCTCTCGCGCTGATTCTTCGTGCACCCGTACACGACACAGTGATGGCCAGATGATCTGTTCTTCGGATGCGCGCAATTTCCTGCCATGACAGTCACTTTTTGTGGAATAGGGGCGCCTATTACACATACTACATCCAAGCGTACTGAAGCTACACAAACACGTACAACAACGGCACGCGCAGCCCAAAGCCCGATAGCAACACTGAGAACATACCCTCGACAACTGCAACTCACTGGTTTGAGGGTGCTCCTTTGAAAAGGTGTATAGCCGGTGGAGTAATGGACATAAGGCTCCATTCACTTTAGTTTCACTCTATGTCATTTACTCTCTCTCTGTCTATCTCTTGCGTGTTACCTGTGTGTTTGAGGCGCGCGTTCCTTCAGCACAGCCGGGTACAAAGAACAGACCATTGCCGACCAAGATGCAAATAAATGGCGGAAGCAGCCATTCTTTGAAAGTATTCGAAACGGTGGAGCGCAAGTAAGCCCTTCGGGCTCTCTTTCCAATCGGAATGTTGCATGATGGCAGTGGAAGCGCACAATTTTACGTTACAATTTGGAATACGGGTTCTCCGGGAACGTGCAAAATGTAGAAAAGGTGAGGAGAGAAAGCAGTGTGCATGTGTCCGCACAAGTAGCAGAAATAAAAAATGTTGCAGTGGCTTAGCTCGGCTATGCCAGGATATACGTAGCGTTAGCAAAGGTTCAGCTGATTATTCTTAGCTTTCCTGATTGTCTAGGATTAGCTTGATTATCATGCTTACTGCTGCTCCAATGACACACACACACGGTATACGTATTATGTGGCACATGTATATTTTTGCTCAACGTCAGGTTGCTTCTCTATTGCCACAAAGACGGCTTGGTGATCAGTGAAGTAACACGCTGCCGTCTCTATGGCCCCAACACAGTATTCTGTTCATTCTTCCTACCCTCAACCGCTAATTGCCAGGCAACTACTTCGGGATCCGACGAGTCACGCTTCTCCGCTCTTCTGCGCCGTTGAGCAGCATTTGCGCTCTCCTTCTCCATGGCTATACCACACTGGCAAACGCCAGTCAGAAGCGCAGCGGCTCCAGCGCAGTGTCAGACGGCGACTGCACAGCGAAGGCGAATAGCTGCGCGCGCGCCGGCGACAGTGCGTCTACCACGGCTACGACGTCACTCCTCTGGAATGCGCAGGCCGGCGGCGGTGAGTTGCTCGCGGCGGCGGCGGAGTGCGCGGGAGATGCCGGCTCCCGTGCGCCTCCCGCGTGCCAGCTGTGTGACATCACTGATCCTCGCGCATGCGCAGCACGGCTCTTGATGTGCCGCGCGAAACGGGTTTGGCTAGGCCAGTGTAGCTAACGCTACAAAAAAAAAAATAGTCGTTAGGGTTTTACGTGTCAAAGCCATGAATTGTACCGGGGATCACGAATACACAAGAGAGACAGAAGTGAGTATATTTACAATATTTACAAGTAAGTGTGCCACCGAATGACTGCCAGGATCTCGCGCGGCATTTCGGCTTCTCCTTTGTCTCTACGCCTCCAACGGCGTGCTCAAGCACAATGCCTCGTAACAATATGATTATGAGGGACGCCGTAATGGAGAAACAGGTAAATTTTGACCACCTGGGGTTCTTTAACGTGTACTTAAATCTAAACTTTCTGGACTCTAGCATATTGCCTCCATCGAATGCGGCTGCTGCGGCTGGGATTCAATACCGCCACATTCGCGTCAGTGGTCGAGCGCTATAACCACTTGACCACCGCGGCGGTTGAGGCACCATAAAGGCAGCTGATAATGACTACAACTCATTAAGATATTAAGGCGGAAGCCTTATATGCCTCATCAAACGGGAAATTCGACCATCGGCGGGGACTGTTCTGGGACGTCGGGGACAAGTGATGGAAAAAATCATAATCACGTGATGACGTCACTATGTGACGTCATCATGACGTCACAGATCGCAAAAAAATTTGTGACGTCGGCATGATGCCAAAAGTTCTGGCGTGATGTCATGTGACGTAACCTCACATGATGCCGTTGTAGTGCCCTCCTTCGGGTGGTGAACGAAACCGGGGAGCGCGTGACCTCAAGAGACGGAAACGAAGACCGCGCTTGGCAGTGGCACGTGAAGCCACGGCTCGTGTTCCCTGCTCCCTTGTACATCGACTCAGGAAAAAGAGAAGAAGGCTTTTGCCTTCGAGTCGGCTTAGGTGAATGCACAGGGGACCCTGTGAGTTTCTGCCCTACCATACGCATTGCCTGCTATATTCCAGATCACTTCAGAGTGATCGATGTATGCAGCGACAGTCTCTAACATAGTACAACATGCCTCCACTGGGCAAGCTAGCAGTGCAGCCGGCTACTTACTTTCAACTTCTCCGACAGCATTGGAATGGCCGACAACGCTCTCTACGATGCCTGTCGTTGCGAGGAGACGCTACGCCACATCCTGTGTGACTGTCCGGTCTATAATGTTCAGAGACAATCACTGGCATCTGTTCTAGCGCACCTTGACAATATACAAATGTCTGTTGAATCTATTCTTGCATGTCGTCGACAGAGGACATTGCAGCTAAAGGTGACCAAGGAACTATTGAGGTTTTTGAGGAAAACGGACTTGGACAAACGGCTGTGACAGTGATGTCGCGTACCACGCCAGAGTGATGTATTGTGACCGACTGCGTGCATGTTTGTGTGTGTTGTGTTATGTGGTGGTGGTTGTGGTTCGAAGAAGGAAAAGGCGCCTAATTTCTGCAGCCCAGTCGGGAGCACGGCGCAGCGCCTGTGTTGTGTTATGTGCTATCTTTCTCTCGCTTTCCACTCTTTCCTCTCCCTCTTTCAATTTCCCTCACCCCTTTCCCACGTGTAAGGTAGCAAACCAATCATCCTGGACTGGTTAACCTCCCTGCCTTACCTCTCTACCATTTCTTCTCTCTCCCCAGAGGACGGTAAACCATATGTCGCTGGTTTCATGCAGCTGCGGCTAACCATTTTTTTGTAATCCTTATTTGTCGTTGCGTGAAACACCCTCCATGTGGCAAATACGTTTACTTCGCCAATCGCCAGAGCCAACGACGCGAATTCGTGGGAAATGAAGCAGCTGCACACGGAGCGAGCGCTGCTCGAAACACGCGCTTAGACCGTTTTCTAGGACGCCAGTCCAATACGTTTGCCGTTCATTTTTGTTAACCGGAAAGCACCCTCGCTCCTCACATTGCATCTACTCCCTAAACACGGCCGCCTCCGTGTTTACGCTACCGATCCAGTGTGGTGGATAGGTCGCTTCGTCTTCTCTCCCCGTCTTACCGGTTTTCGAAAAGCGTTACCAGCACATCCATCATCCCAACATCGTTCTCCGCGCTCACTGTATACGGAGATCCGTTACAAAATCCAGCTTTCCTGCGCCAAACTCTGCGAACGTTTCTCTGTAATAACGCCCGCGGTTTGCCGAAACTTTTGTAAATGTTTATTAAACCTCAGGAGGACGCGAACTTAGGTCGGTTGCTGGTAGATGCTTCATGAACAACGGAGAAGCCGATGACAGAGACAAAAACGACGACGACAAGCGCCGACCCTGGGCGCCTATTTGCGCGCTCCTACAAGCATGACGTTACTAAGCTCATGAGAATACAGGCATATAAAGTTGATACACTCGCAAGTTGTTGAAAGAGGGCTGTTTTCAGCGTCGGTATTGTTTCAGAATTCTCCGAGTGTCGGTGGTTCAGGCGACAGCGTAATGTACGTAGCGAAGACACTGTGTTATATCCTTGTGACTATGCTTTTTTTTATTTATTTAACAGAGAAGCTGTTGTAGCTCGCCTTAGTTTGTGCGGTGTCGCAAAAAGCTCCACGGTTGGGTATGCGCCAGAGGAAATGGACAAGCCTCACTACCGAGTACAGCAGGTGTGAGCGTTAAACGAAAACTCTGCTTGGCGAAGAACCACGGGAAAAAGAGAGAAAGGAAGAAAGAAAAAGAGACAGACAGAAATAACGCGACAGAAAGATAAGAGAAAAGAGGGAGAGACAGAAAGAAAGCAATAGTACGAAAGAGAAAGTGAAATAGAGAAATAAAGGGAATAAATACATACAAAGTTAGAAAGACAGATAAATACAGAAAGAGAGAGAGAAAGACAAAAAAAAAAGAAACAGACACGCAAAAAGAGATAGCAAAAACAGAAAGCAAGACATAACGATTAAGAAAGATAAATAAAGAGAAAGAAAAAAAGAGTGAGAAAACGAAGCAGAAAAAGAAACAAGGGAGGTCACCCAGAAGCGCTCATTTCTTCAGGCTTGGCATCCCTAGTGCTAAGCTTCCATTCCCCCCCCCCCTCCCCCCCCCCCCTAGATTTCAAAGCGATAGCTATACTCCTCCCGATACAGACTCGGCCAAACAATCTTGTGCATGCGTTTGACCTTGAAGCTCAGCCAGATTCAATGTCCTCATCATCCTCCTTGCGCGTGCGTCGTCATAGGCAACGGACATGCGCAGTGTCGGTATGTCCTCGCCCCCCACACCTTTCTCCGTCGGCCGCCAAAAGCCGCGCGCCGGCGGGCGGGTGCGCCTCAATACCTCAACTCCTGTCACGTGACTTCCGCACCGGCAATACGCTGAGAAATGTGGACATCGTGCCGCCTCCTGCCGCGCCGGGTTCCCGACGCATGGGGCACCGCCGAGGCATGCTTTCCGCGGTACTTGCCGCTCTTGCTCGACAAGCTTGGTTTGACCGCGTTTAACCACGGTGTTTTTTTACAGCGAAAGCTGTTATGAAATCCCAAAAACAGTTCCGTAGTTGTCCGCTGCCGCCACGTAACCGCTATCGCACGAAATAAGTTAAAACGAAATGAGAAAAAAATATCCAGGACTGGATGCGATTTGAACCCGGGCCCTCTGCGTGGCAGTTGAGTATTATACCACAGAGCCACGATGGTGCTTGAAACCCCCTTTTCAAAAAGACCCTATGCAGGCGTCATGTGGGGCAAGGAATCGCGTTAACACATCTAATATATAGCGTGCCATAACAGTAAATCACAACCAGGCGTCACACAATGCTTACTGCGCCAACGAGTGTGTGTGGTTTGAAGCTTGCCACCCAGTACAAAGTGCTCAGCCATAATTCTTCACCGTCATGAGCCACATGCAGCATAAAAAAAAACGCCCATATCACCTTACAGATGTGTAGCTGTTACCTCGCTTATCCGCAGAAAGACGAAGAATGGCATAGTAGGCGCCTCCTTACTTCACATAAGTTACAATTTATGGCGTAGTGGATACCTTGCGCGTGTACAGTATTAGATGCCTCAAGGGAGTTCAGAACGGGCTCTACAAAGGCCTCTTTATTCCAGATTTCGCTGAGACTGTGCTCTGCGTTCCGCACAGGCCTGAGCGTTTCTTGTATTGCGCTCCGTAATGACTAAGCTGTCCGCCCAGTTCATCCCCTCTGTTCACTACAATAATCGCGAGAATCATCGTAGTAACTTGTTTCACCGGCGACTCATTAGAAATCCAGGTGATTCAATATTAGCACGATGGGCCAGTGAAGATTGCCATCAAGCGTGTCACTCCGGCAAGACAATTGGTTATGTTCTAAGTAATTAGGGCAGCTACGCATGAGTGGTGCCAAGACTGAGGAAGCAGCGTAGCAGGTGGCGTCGCCCTTCTCTTTTTCTCTTCCTCACCCTCACTTTCCTTTCCCTCCCGTTGCTATGCTGCACCATTCATGGAGACACAGAGTTCAGCCACATATTTAACAGTGCTGCACGTAACTTCCAGAGCGACGTCTGCTAGCCTTTCGGCCCTGACGCACTGAAACAAGCCTGCACAGCTTCCTGTTTTTCACGAAAGAGATTTCGTAGCCCTCGCCTTTTCGCGTCTTTCATCTGTAAATGACAGACGTGCGGCTATGGTTACCTGTCACACTTTGGCACTTCTCTTATCCTTTTTTTTTCCCCTTCTCGACAACGATGTGATTTCCGGTCACAAAATGGCGCGCAGATTCGCTTCGTACACCGTCTCCTCCACGTTAGAAATGCATCTCCGAACTATGCCTTTTTCTTTACTTCGCATGTTTTCGTAAATCTGGCTGACGACTTAACGCTACGAATTGTTTACGACTATGCAAAAAATGTAAGACGAAAGACAGTTCTCTGAAACTCGCAGCGCACAACACCCCGGCTGCGAGCTGTCTATGACTAACTGTTTAAAGGCCCGTTGCGCCGAAGAATGGCAGTCGCTTACCTGTCAAGTGCGTAAGCAAAACGTCGTTGTGAGCGGTAATCTGGATTCAGCGTGTCGAGTGCAGGAAATAAGGCACTGTGTCACAATCTAGTCGCGCGCAGGGCCGCAGAACGGGAGAGACGGCGACGCTGTCTGAATTTGTCCGATTACTAATTAAGCGAGCTAAATAAATAAATAAATAAATAAATAAATAAATAAATAAATAAATAAATAAATAAATAAATAAACATTATCATCATAAAAACAAGAAAAAGTTGAGGCTTCTGTTGAAGCAGAGTGGAGCATTTGCCTTCGAACTCCGAACATGAGCCTCAGGATAAAGACAAACTGCCTGACGGTGTTTCGTGCGTTCAGTTCTTATAAAGCAGAAAACTAGAAAGACCGCATGTTTTGAAAAAAGAAAAAAACATATATGAATCACGTAGAAAATATTCAGCCGCTTCGAGACTTCCGCTGCTTCTGTTACGTTGAACGGCTTAAAAGTACTTCATGGAACTTGCCTGTTACACCTGGAAAACCCCAAACGAAACGTGACACTAATCCTATATACTTCGAGTTGTTCAGAATAATGAAGGCAGTTGTACTTACTCGGTATTGCGCATAGATGGTTGGACAGTTGGAACAGTTCGGATGTGGCTTTGAGAATAACCGGCCCCGACAGTCATTTGACGTTAAAATAACTTGATGGGGACTAATTCGCACAAAAGACAGGGACACAAGAAGGAACATATATAGACAGAGGAAGCGCAAACTAACGACAGTTTATTGGTGGAAAATGTGACCTTATTTATACCAACGTCTAACTCTCATTACGTATTACGATGCAAAGCAAAGACAAATTAACACACACGTGTCGCATCAGTGAGATATGCAATTTCTTTGGCTGATAAAGAGATACATGGCATGCTGATGCATTTGTCTTTGAGACATGAAATATTGTGAGCTTCAATGATTAGGCGTGTTGTTTAACTTTTGTTCTTTGCAATTACAGTGCAACTTTGAAATTCAGGTTTGCAACCACATTTTTCGCAATGAAGGGCCAGCCACCCCCCTGTTTCGTTTCTGCATGCGTACAACGTGAGAAACAAAACAGGGGGGGTGGCTGGCCCACTGTTTGAAAAGAAAGAAAAATGATCAAAGAAGGTACTATCAAGGTGCATGTACGCCTGTCCATTACACACCTACAAGCAATCCCTTAAGTAGGTCGATTTTAACAACAGTATTAATGCTCGCGCCGCTTTGCCAGCCGGCAACGCGTAGGACCAGACATGAGGGGAGTGTAAACGCGGGAGCCGTCGCACGTCCGTGAATCTTAAGTGAGTGGACAGTCGGGCAACGTCCTCAAATGCGAGCGCATGTCTTCCAAGTTTTGCAATCGTTTTTCGCGTCTGTTTATGGGGCGTGTTCGCACCCGGCACGTCGCCCCGCCTCCGTTGTCAAACAACTCCTAAACTGCACCTACCCTCTTCGACTGCTTCGCGCTGACCACCAAGCAGTACGCTCCAGTCCAAACCTCGAGGCCTAATCTCAACGCGGATCACGTACTCTCCTCGCCTCCTCTCCGACCACTGTTTAGGGAATCGCAGTCGATGCCTTCGGTACGCCTAAGGGCAGATCGGACAGCTTTTACGTCTCCGCGTCGCGCCCTAAAGCTGACATTGAAAACATTGCTCGCTTATTTATATCTCCTCTAACTTAAGAAAAAGTTGGAGAAAAACATATCTCGCAATACTGAAAGATGCGGGTACGCATAGCGCTGGACGATAAACCGGCACTATTGATCAAAGGGTTCGCGCGCGTCTCAGTCACGTTCGAAGTTCTGCCTAACTTGTCCGCCAGCGTGAAATCATGTTTGTCCACGAGTACTGAAGTTTTTGTTGATGATTAAGCAAAGAAATAAGGCATACCACGCTCTGTTATTCCTCGACTCGCAAGCGCGACCTCGGCGAATAAGGAGCCCGCGGAAGCCGAGGATAAAAACAGTACTAACATCCAAGCACAATAAATAATCGACGAACGCACCATGCGGGCTCCACAGAGGACAAATAGACTCAACTCTAGTCTATAATTCAACTTATACTAACTGATTCAGAGCATTCGCGTGACCGTATAGAGTAATCAACAGGCTATCACATTACAGGAAGAGGACAAGTTAATTGAAAACTTGGAGCATCGCATTTACTGGACCAATAACTTCTATGGCAGACCACAAGGGTGAAAAAAAAGTATCGCAGGACAGCTCGGCATCAACTCAAACATCACAAAAAATGGCAAAGTGGACGATTGAGCCAGCAGGTGATTCGTGATTGAGGTATACTGCGCGAAAAAAAAAAAAAAAAACGAGGATCACAAGCGCACGAGTCCCGTCTGCTTATCGTACTTGTTTTCTTCCGCGCAGTGTACCTCGGTTATGAAAATCTAGGAATCTCAGTTGTCGTTTACGTGTCTTGGCTGTGTATTCTTCAAACCGCTTCGTAAGGGCTAGCTTGATTGCATTTAATTTAATAATTTCGCGTGCAAGTTGCGTCCCGAGGTCGCTGTGTTCGCACGGAGCCTATCTTCGTATTCGAGATTTTCCTGTTCGTTATCATAAAAAGGCTCAGCGCTTTCGGATTATTGTTCCGTAGAATCCATTGAGTACATTTGTGAACCGGAAATCGGTAACTTCAAGCGCTATCAGCACCTTCCCGTCCAGTTGTTCTTCACTGTTTTCGTTTTATTTTTACTGGCTTCCTCTTACGAATAGTATGAACCAACTCGCCCAGCAAGCTACGATATCAGGAACAAAAAAATTACGATTTCGATGGTTCTCTCAGCAGTGGCGTAGCCAGGGGGTGGCACATCGGGCACGTGCCCCCCCCCCCCCCCCCCCCCTCCGAAATTTTTTTTTCGCCATGTTACTATCTATCTATCTATGGCATGCAGAGCGAAAAATGACCATTTCAGGGCGGTGCAACCCCCGAAATCAAGGAGGTGCCCCCCCCCCCCCCCCCCCCGAAAAAAATTTCTGGCTACGCCCCTGTCTCTCAGGTATCCAGTTCAAACACCTCGTCTTACCAGTCAATTAAGGTGTTCTGCTATGATTTCACATTAGGTGGTTGTACGTTAGCATCTGCCTATCAATCACGCCTTCTGAAGGAAAAAAAATTAATAAGCTGCTATCTGACGTATCCAGGGCTTTGTAGCGATTTGCATAAAACATAAAAAAGGAAGTCTCAACCAAACAGGAAAAGTCCGTCGCAAAGTAGTTAAAAATAGCGGTACTCTTGCAATCATTGTCGATATAGTACATAACACCATAGACTGCCCTATCTCTGGAATCGGTCCACACGGCAACTCATTTTTGAAAGAAAGTGATGCTTTGACGACTCCGAGCACAACATCGTATCGGCTTGAGAGATGGATCGAAATGCAGGTCTCGAAGCATCAACCAGGCTTTGGGATTCATTGTTCGCGAATACAAGACAACAGAAAAACCTTTTTTTTTCTTTTCTTTCTTTTTTTTTATATATATGAAAGAATTCGAGGATAAGGCTCCTTCCCTCGACAACACGCCTCTGCGCCCTTGAAATAAACTGACCTGTTTTATTTCTAGGCCAACAAAGCATCAACAGGCCTGGGCTGGCCTTTTATTCCACTAAGTGAGGCAGCTATTAAATTTATTGACAACCATTAGATTAATTAGCACTACACGTGCGGAAGCTCAGGGCTTATAGACGACTCACTTTCATGTACGTCACGCTGCGATAAATTCATCGCTATAAAAACTGTGCTGCGCGTATATCGTTTACGTACATTTCTGTGCACATAAGTTCGACCACATATTCGTCCTGTTCCCTTTGTAAGCCTTTCGTGTCTTCTGCTCAGCGCAGCTACAGCACAATGACGTACCAACCATCCCAAGTAGAAGCTTTACTGCAAGACTATACACCTTAGCCTTTTAAGCACGTAGTCTACCTGAGTCAAGCCTTAACGGTTCTGCACGTAAATGCTCTTCCGGAGTAAAAGGTGCGCGTCCATCTCCCGCGGTTGAGATGTCCCAGAAACAAAGCCATTTCGTTCCGCTCCGGAAGAGCAAGAGGGGCGGAGGATAAACTCCATCCCGCCGTTTCTCGGGGGAACGGGCTTTTACCCCCCCCCCCCCCTCACCCCCCCTAACCTCGAGAAAATGGGGAAGATGGCGATAAGGCCGCGGCGCCGGCACGCACGCACGTCTACCCTCCCTCTCATTCACTCACAGGCACACTGGCTCACGCACACACACACACAGACGTACACAAGCACCCAAATACACATACACACACACGCACACACGCATACACGAGCGCGGTGGCCGCAGCCGAGAAGCCGTGACCGAGCGGTCGTTTGTCATCTTCCCCGAAGACAATTAACGTCGCCGCTTTCGGCACGGCACACGCTACGAAAGGGATAACGCGCGCAGCCAGCGCTGTACGGGCGGCTTGGCCAGCGTCGCTACGTTTCGCGCTCTTTGGCGCGCTGTGATCACCGTTGAAAGGCGTATCGGGGCTCTAATTATGTTAATTGTGGCCACGGCACACGGTTCGATTGAACACGTCGTTTGGCGGAATGAATACGCGAGAGTGAACAAGCCGATTCAGCGGGTTTTAAATGCCTCGGAGGTAGGCTATCTGGCATTACGTAAGCGAGAAAACGTCAGTGTTAATTTTTGGTAATTGTATACATTTTTCGCCATCACCGGCCATTTTATAAATGTGCGCTTGTTGCGTCGTTGCAGAAAGTAAGCAAGCGGAGTTTCCATTAAGTACACAGGCAGGGAAAGCAGTTGCCGTTAATGTGGCGGAGCTAGGAACGACAAACACGATCCAATTTTTCTTTCCCCTACGAATGGCCCGTTTCTTACATTTATTACTGAGAAAATGCGTGTGAGAAGTAGGGAGTGGTAGAGTAACCGCAAATGCGCGTATACCCATAGACTGAACTCACTGAGCAGCGCGAAAAAAATATAGGAAAAAAAAATACTAGTAAGAGTGAAACAGGGACAGAAAGAAAAGAGCGCTCTTTTCACTCCTGTTTTTTTTCCTTTATTTTTTGTGCTGTTGCGTGAGTTGCAATGAACCAACTGTCCCAGCAAGCAACCACCCTAGACCGAGTTCGTGCATCTCATGAAAATTCGTGTCAGCGTATTCGCTTGTAACTCTTCGTTCATAGTTCTTGTAAGCAGGGCCGGCGGCTCAGAGGAGGTATCCATTTAGGACTGGGTAAAGAGCGATTAACTGTAAATCTGTAATGCAAGCAAGTATAATGTGACCACTGAGACTAGTACAGCAATCAACACCTGTGCAGGTAAGTGCGTCCGGTCATTCTTCTGACGACCCTGCTAGAGTTGACGCTGTGCGAATCTTGGCATTATTTTCCGCCAGATGTTTCACATGCGGTGTATCCGACAGTTTGCGTGTGCGCCAACGCTACACATGGAAGAAAAACAGAACGCAATAATTATTAGCGGAAGATATTAAAAAAAATAGAAATTGACGCTGTAAACCTGGCGTAAGACCAGACATTGAATATTCGAGAAGTAGACACCGAGTGTAAGCCGTCATTACTCGCGTAGCAGTCATAATAGACTAGTTAATCTTACTGCCCTTTAACGACGAATAGATTACTGTAACCTAGGGGTATAAGTGCTAAGGTATTTGCGCTTTAATACTATTTTTGATCGTACTGAAACGGGGTTTATTGGCGACAAGTAGCACTTGAGAATGTTTACGGACGCTGGAGTCGGGCGGCGAAATCCGACAGAAGAATCGCAGTCCTAGCACCAACAGCTCGCGCTCAGCTCTGCCAGCTAAGGTAATGGCCCACTGCGGCATATCATCATCTTCCTGTCTGCAGAACCTTGATTTCTCAACTCTCTATCCCGATCTCATGGTATATATTCTGCAGCACATCATGGATCTCCTCCACTCTTTCTTCTTATAAAGGCCGACAGGTCTGTCATTTTCAATATATTATTTCTTTCGGGACCGAAACAAAGGGCTGCAAAGCAGGAAGGAAAACTATATCCGTAGAAGCAATAAATTGCCCGAAGGAAAACGCGACGACATAGACTAGGCGTTAAACAAGCCCGAAATTGGAAGGTAAGCAGGATCGTGTGACATTAACCCGGGTGTTCCAATAGCGAAAGGTGAGAAGCGTGTTCTTTTTTTTTCCTTCGTCGCCGGTGAACGGGATAGGAAGGGGTAACCGTGTTTGGCAGAGCCGCGCCGACGCCGCCTCGGGCTACGTGTGGGCCCACAGGAAGGCGCCAACTGTGCTTGCTGGGCCGCAGGAAGGAGCGGAAGCCGTCAGCACGGGTGTTGTTGCTGCTGCTGGGCAACTAGCCTCAGGGGTAATCCATGCACCGAATGTTAGCTGTAGTTCTGTGCACCAGTGGGAAGAACCTGATGCACGCATAGGCCATGCTTGCGGATGTCTCAATGGTTGATTTATTCATTGAACGACTGTCTTACTGATCACGGAAACGATAGATAGAGAGGAATGAAATCGGCGAGGCAATGCGTGAAAGAGTGACTGATCAATAAATACTATTAATGTATCAAGTGCAAGCAACAGATGCGCCATTACTTTAATGTATGAAAACACGACATAATTTGTTCATTTAAGTATGTCGTCAACCGCAGTACAAAACGTTTATAATAAAAAAACAGAAAGAGCCCGTAACACGTACTCTTCACAGTAGGCCAATACGCGAAGCTTCCCCATTGAAAAACGTGCGCAGCTTGCACTCAGTCACGCAAGGCTGGGTCACAGCAGAGCTGGTCGGCACTCGGCTGGTCCTGGCATGACTAGGCACACGTGCATTCACATCCCAATGTACGAAGTGTTCACGTGATAACATTGTAAATCAAGAGTATCGGCTGGGTATCGATCGGGTTCGAATTGGTGTCTCTGTTTCATTCTGTTTCTTTCTTTCTCTCTAACGCACATTGTGTACACATTTTATTGTGTATACTAGTTGTTCAGACAGCCCTGTAGCACGATGTGCCAACGATACCGTTACCTGCTATCCGGCGTCCATACTACCCAATAGGCCCGTCATGCAAGCTTACATCCTAAAGCGAACTCGTTACTCGTAGCCTTGACATCAAAGATACAAGACTTTCGAGCCCTCACGAACCGCTGACATACATCTCGCATCTTGCCGCCTCCTGTGACGAGTGTCAGCTGGAAGGACAACCACATGCTTTGCGGCGAAGTGGCAACAGAACCAAATGCAGGGTGCGTCGGAGGGCCAAATTCAAATTTTTTCTTTCTTTCTTAAAACGAAAAAAAAAAAAGAAAATTTCTAGACTTTCTTCATTACTTAACAGTGAAGTGTTCTATCAAACGCCGCATCATGAGGATTTTCACTTGGACCGCATCAATAGAAAAAATGCGGTCAAATATGGGACAAATCTCATATTTTTGCCATTTTCACAATATTTTTCGGGAAGATTTGGCGTCTATTTCACATCTAAGCATTTTTGTACAAAAGTACACTTTCCAAAAAATCACACTAATGTAATGATTGCTTAGAGAGAGTTGGAGTTTAAGAAAACATTGCAAACCTTGAAGATCTTTGTTATTTTTAAAAATACGTAGCTGGCAGATAAACGCAAAAATTTCGAAAAATTATTAAGTAGGACAACTACACAGAATCTCTGTAGGAGGGCAAGTGCAGTTTAGGAGCTCAACACACAAAAATATATTGTATATGCATTTTCATATTAGGCACAGTTTAACAAAAGCAAGTGAATTTTAAGGGGGGCGCCACGGTGTTCAGAAATTTTTTTCGAGCAAAAAATGTTTGGCCACAATACTCCACGAAAAAGGTATAAATTTTATCAGCCAAATCTTCGATGGGCGAGTACCACGTCAGGGACACTCATGCACTTCGCAGTGAAGTTACAACAATGCAGAATGCATGAAGAATATAATGCGGAGTCCGCGGAGACAGTCAGGAAAGTTTCAGTCCACCCTCGTCTCAACATTGCACTTATTCTGGCGGTCCACGTAAAATAATACAGCCTTCGCTGCTTTTTGCGCGTTTATTTAAACGCAAGACTATTCGCTTCCACCCTTAGAGTGTTTGCGGGAGGAGATATTAATCCAGCCGCGCTGTGATTACAGTCATTGGTTCTGGCGGCTTCCTGCTGGCGCTGCTGACCTCGCAGTGAAGTTAGTGCACGGCCGCATAACTTGTTTATCACGCGGCCACGACGTCGATGCATCGATAGCGATAACTCTCCGGCCCTCCCTCGAGAGACCGACTTGGCGGTTGCCGTGGTCCACATACGCCATACATATACTTTGGCGTGAGGCAGAACGCGCCCGATTCGCGTTTGTGCTCCCTTTCGCGAGTGACGAATTTATCGTCACTTCTTGCATCTTTTACGGCAAGCGGGCCATTATATAGAGCTCTTCGACGCCGGTAGAGGAAGAACGTTCGTCTTTGGCCGTGGGAGTTCCCATGGTAACTAAACGAACGTCTACACATGATATATCCCTGTCAACTCCAATGTGGACCGTGATTCTCTAACTCCTGTATCCTCGAACACCATGCGACTGTATAGTTTTATTTTAGTGACAGAAAAATAATTACTGTCTCCGAAGACGCCGTTTTTAGACGTTCTTCCCAAATGCATAGGCATGCGCTGTGCCCCTTTGGGCGTAGTTGTCAGACAGCTGTCTCTATATTAAAGCGAAAGCCTTTAATGTCTCATGCTCACGTCCGTCCGTCCGTCCGTCCGTCCGTTGCACGATGCGCAAAGCGCGAGAA